>JAFFSR010000074.1:4535000-5135000 GCA_017163975.1 Anastatus disparis
TCTTCAGGAACACAGAATCATCAGATTCAGAACACAAATTAGTGTTGAAATCTCCTAAAACTACCTTAGTACTATAATTGTGCATATGAGTGGTCAAATCAGGAATAAAGTCTGTGTTGGCCAAAAATGGAGCGTGAGGTGGCCTATAAACAACACCAACGAAAATGGGTGAAGCCAAGTCAGATAAATTGACCTCACAGAAGAGATACTCAGGTAAACCAGGCTTACCACTTCAGCTTCCAGAGGATGAACAGAGACGCACAGAAGTGAGAGAGCAGTGTACAAATAAAGCCTTCCCTGGTGTTACGATCCTGTCTATAAAGCACATACCCATCAAGAGCAATCAAAGAATCACAAACTATCTGGCCCAGTTTGGTCTCAGTAACAGCTATTACGTGGAAATAAGGGCGAGAAGCCAAAAAGGGTCTAATCATCTCAATGTGCGCTCTAATAGAGTTGGCATTGAAATGACAAACTCTGAGACCATCCTTAGTAGTGAAATGATCATGAATGACCGATGAAATAGTATTGTTAGAAGGAAGAAGTGTGTTAGAGTGAGAAGGAAGAGAGAATGAGCTTACCCCAGTGTCAGATGTTAAGTGGCTACATCGTCGTTGGCTGATATCAATGAGAGCTTTGCTAAAAAAGCATCCAAGTCGTCATCCGATGCAACACGAATGGCTGCATCCTCCTTCTTCCTTCTGACAAAGATCTTACCATCACGCACAAATGTAAGGAAGTTGTACCTCTTATCTTTGGCCTTCCTGAGCACTCTCAACTTCAGTTGGTGCAATGAGTGTGGCAGATATTCATTGATGTTGATCAAGGAAGGAGTAAGTGTTTCTACTGATAAAGTTCCCTGCAAAAGGTCACTCCTGATCTTTGAGGTATGAAGGCTACCCATTCTGATCTTTGCTCCGATGACAGATCGCGCCAACGAGGCACTCTTCATAGTGACGAGCAATGGCGTCGTAAGCAGCGGAGAACCACCTTGAGATGTTGTTGCAGAAGGAGCAGTACTATCATCAGTACTACGAGCTGTAGCAGGTTGCGACAAAGGTCGAACCGAAACAATGTCACTGAGAGCAAAACCAGAACTAAGAGAAGCCAATACAGCAAAGACACCGTTCTTCAGATCGTTAAATTCATTAGGAACCAGGCCTCCAAACACCAAGTCTGATGCACGCTCAAGACGCTGCTGGCCAGCCGCCAAAACATCACACTGTTGCCGTAAAGATTTATTGAGCTTGTCCAATTCCTGTAGTTTAGCAGCCATAGGGTCAGATAATGCCCGATCAGGCACAACAGAGAGAGATTCCTCTAGCTTCGCCTTAAGCTCCCGATAATCCTGACAAACCTTGTCAAGTCTTGCCTCAGCTGCTCCACAACGTTCCTCACATGCCACAGCAATACCATCCACTCGCGTCTCCAAACTTGTAAATCTCCCATCCAGTGTCAATAGTTGAGTGCCGATATTGTTGATCTTGGTATCCATAGCATCCAGCTTATCTAATTTCTCCATCTTCTTCAATATAGAAGACAAAAGTTCATTTGCTTGTAGCGCCGGTAGTGTCGGAGTTGGAGTACGCGACAGAGACAGAGAAGCTGAGACATCACTCATAGAACCCACAGAACTAGAACGTGATCGACTGCAATCAGGATTTGCAGCTGCTATGCAAAAGTTACATACCTTTACTTGTTGGTCATTATTATCTCTGACTAAGAGCAATTTGGTACAAGAGCTGTGATAGGTCTTACCACAGCGACCACAAAGCTGAAGCTTAGATGCAGCACTAAAGTTTTTAAAACAGAGACCACACTGATTGGACATAGTGACCTCCAAGATAGAAATAGCTTAATTAAACGAATCTTAAATTTTTAATTTTAAATTTGGTGCCAGTTGTATATTTAAAAGTAGATAAGCAGCTTAATAAATGCACTCTGAGTTGCTTCTAAGTTTTAGTTGCTGTAAGTGAAAAAGCAGCTTAATAAATGCACTCTGAGTTGTTTCTAAGTTTCAGTTGTTGGAAGTGGAAAAGCAGCTTAACAACTGCACTCTGAGTTGTTTCCAAGTTTCAGTTATTGTAAGTGGAAACGCGGCTTAATTTGTACAGAGTAAGATTCGTTTGACTGTGATTAGAGAGAGCAGAAGATAATAGTGGAAAAGCGCCTTAACTGGAGAAGTTACCATCAGGTATCACATAGACGGGCAAAGATGCCAATATACAGGTCATCCAAGGGATGGAGCCACCAGCACTAAGCAAATAAGAATCCTCTTGTGGTAGATGATTGCACCAAAAAGATTGAGGTTATGTTGTAGACAATAGTTAAAACCAGTTGCAGTACAACTGCATACAATATACTGCACTATTGTAATATACAGCAATTAAATCAAACATGCAGCAAATTCCACGTTGTTACCACTAGATTCTATCAAAAGAACAGTGAAGTTAGTGTATATGTTATCCAAGAGATGGCGACATCAGCGTTAAAAAAATATGATCCCTCTTGCAGTATGTAATTGCGCCAAAAAAGAATGAGGTTATGTTACAGTAAAAAATAAAACTAATTGCAATGCAATTGTGCACAATATAATGCACTTAAAACAACACTCAACAACACAAGCAGGCCCACAGCAACTTTCTCAGGCAGCAGCAGAGTCCACAGCAGTATCAGAGATAAGAGCAGGTTGATGTTGAGAGACTGCGGATTTTATCAAAAGAACAGTGAAGTTAGTGTATACGTTATCCAAGAGATGGCGCTATCAGCGTTAAAAAAATATGATCCCTTTTGCAGTATGTAATTGCGCCAAAAAAGAATGAGGTTATGTTGCAATTGAAAATAAAACCAATTGCAATGCAATTGTGCACAATATAATGCACTCAAAACAACACTCAATAACACAAGCAGGCCTACAGCAACTTTCTCAGGCAGCAGCAGAGTCCACAGCAGTGTCAGAGATAAGAGCAGGTTGATGTTGAGAGACTGCACTTTTACAGTAAGAAACCGTCCAGAGTCCAATATGCAATTGCGAAAATGCAAATGAATGAGGTCGACACTCTCGGACTCCAAGTAGGACGATTCCCTGCAAAAAATTCCACTCCGCAAAGTGAAAAAATGCTGTTTAAAATAAGTTTCAAGAGGAGCGAAAAAAAAAACGTATGGCGCTACTTACGGCAAGAGAGAGAAAGCGAGAGAGAGAGAGAGAGAGAGAAAGAGAGACAGAGAAAGAGAGAGAGAGAGAAAGAGAGACAGAGACAGAGACAGAGAGAGAGAGAGAGACAGAGACAGAGACAGAGACAGAGACAGAGGCAGAGACAGAGACAGAGACAGAGACAGAGACAGAGACGGAGACAGAGACAGAGAAAGAGACAGAGACAGAGACAGAGACAGAGACGGAGACAGAGACAGAGACAGAGACAGAGAGAGAGAGAGAGAGAGAGAGACAGAGACAGAGACAGAGACAGAGACAGAGACAGAGATGGAGACAGAGACAGAGACAGAGACAGAGACAGAGACAGAGAGAGACAGAGACAGAGACAGAGGCAGAGGCAGAGACAGAGACAGAGACAGAGGCAGAGACAGAGACAGAGACAGAGACAGAGACAGAGAGAGACAGAGGCAGAGGCAGAGGCAGAGACAGAGACAGAGACAGAGACAGAGACAGAGACAGAGACAGAGACAGAGACAGAGAGAGAGAGAGACAGAGACAGAGACAGAGACAGAGACAGAGAGAGACAGAGGCAGAGGCAGAGGCAGAGACAGAGACAGAGGCAGAGGCAGAGGCAGAGGCAGAGACAGAGACAGAGACAGAGACAGAGACAGAGACAGAGAGAGAGAGACAGAGACAGAGACAGAGAGAGGGAGCAAAACTCCCAGTTTTCTCAATTTGATAATTGGGTCATACAAACCGAATATTGGCCCAATAATTATAGGATACGTATGGGACCTTCCTGCAGACATTCTCTATCAGATAAGAAAAAGTTTTTTGGAATCGGTTAAGAAATGACGGAGTTATGAGGTAACAGACAAAAAAAAAATTCAGTCGAATTGAGAACCTCCTCCTTTTTGAAGTCGGTTAGAAATAGAAGAAAAAACAGAATAATTCAATTGAAATTTATTTACGAAGTTATTCATAATTAGAGGTGAGAATAGTGGTACAGTATCAAAATCAAAAGATGTACTTACGTTACGCAATACACGAGAGAA
Organism: Anastatus disparis; assembly: GCA_017163975.1. Taxonomy (NCBI): domain Eukaryota; kingdom Metazoa; phylum Arthropoda; class Insecta; order Hymenoptera; family Eupelmidae; genus Anastatus; species Anastatus disparis. The sequence continues at coordinate 4,539,210 of JAFFSR010000074.1, forward strand.
ATTAAGAAAACAATTGTTTGGATATTCGAAGATAAAACAATTATATTGTAATAAGATTTTAAACAAGAAACTAGACACATACAAAATCGTGACATAAAGATCGAACCAAACTATAGAAATCGAATGTATAGTTTTCTGACAGTCTTATGACCTAAACGGTAGGGCTGATTTAAAAAAAACTATACTCTTACCGTTCGTGACTGAACGATGTAGCGCCACAAGAGAAAGCCATTTTTTCTAAGAAATGTAAAATTATTTTAAAATAGGTTACCGTGTATAAAGAAAAAAAAATAGCTAAATAATTTCTGATATTTCTTGATATTTAAGAAGAAAATATTGATAAATGAAATTATCATTCGCATAAGTTATCGATAAAAAATATTGATATTTTGAATTAAATTTATCGATATTAAGAGGCGGCCGTATCATTCTGCCCTTGTCTAATCTAAATTTTCGTTATTATGAATAAATAAAATATTTTCATAGAAAAGTAGGACAACCGCCCAATAGAGCAAAAGACAAGCAAACGATTCTTTTCTATGAAAAAATATGAAATTTTGATTATTTTTCGAATAAATTCTGAAACGAAAAAACAGTTCAATCAACTCAATCAAGTTGGATTGTTTTTCCGTGTCAGACTTTATTCGAAAAATAATAAAAATATCATATTTTTTCATAGAAAAGAATCGTTTGCTTGTCTTTTGCTCTATTGGGCGGTTGTCTTACTTTTCTATGAAAATATTTTATTTATTTATAATAACGAAAATTCAGATTAGATAAGGACAGAATGATGCGTCCTCCTCTTAAGAAATATCGATATATATCGTGCATCACTAATCCAAGCTCATAAAAAAATAACAAGTCCAAATTATTTTTCATTTTAAGAGGTGGCCGGAACCATTCGCCGCTTGATGACGCTGCGATCAGGTGAGAGAAAAATATAAAATATTTTTTATACAGCTATTTACAATTTTCTAAGACAATAATATACTTTTAATGTTGTCATTTCCTCTAGCCATATGTATGTAGAATAATTATTAATGCTAATCTTTTTTGAAAAGTCTAAAATATTGTTATAAAGCAAAAATGCGGCGTAAAGTAGAGCCGATGTAAACATTGGTATACATCGTTCTTTAGTATTACTTTCTTTGTCGCACTAAAGGAAGGTACCCACATGTTTACATCAGCTCTACTTGCACTGCATTTTTCTCTTTATAACAATATTTTATACTTTTCAAGCAAGATTAGCATTAATACTTATTCTACATATATATATATGGCTAGAGGAAATGACAACATTAAAAGTATATTATTGTCTCAGAAAATCTTAAATAGCTGTATAAAAATATTTTATATTTTTCTCTCACCTGACCGCAGCGCCACCTTAAATCTAGCGGCGAATAGACCCGACCGCCCCTAATAAAAATTATTGTGTTAATATAGCTTTAGTGCGGACATGTTATTATATTTGTTTAATTTATGAATTTAAAAAGATATTCATAAAATAAAAAAAGCAAAACTCGATTGCTGCAGCTCCGGCATCCTGTGAAGACAAAGTGAAGAAATATTTAATTAATTGGGATTTATAGATTTTTTAATCGAACAATTACTTTTGTTTATTAACACTCAGGGGTGTCACTTTGTCAAAACTGCAGGTATGGAAAATTTTTAGCGATAATATCAACAATAAACTCTCAAACCCCAACACCACGTTGAATAGTATAATAAATAAACGAATAAATAAACCATAAACTGTTAAAAATATATGCATGAAATTTAATGTGAATGTACTGGAAGCAAATTTTAAGTGAATGCATGATTCTTCATGTATTATACTTAAAATTTTATGTGCAAGCGAATCAGATGAGTCGGCTGTATAGCTCTGTCCTCGTCTAATCTAAATTTTCGTTATAATTAATGAATTAAATATTTTCATACGAATGTAGGGACTGAGCGCTGTAGAGCAAAAAACGAGCAAAGGATTTTATTCTATGAAAAAATATAAAATTTTCATTATTTTCCGAGTATAATCCGAAACGGAAAAAATAATTAAACTTGACTTCATTTATTCCGTTTCGGACTTTACTCGGAAAATAATGAAAATTTTATATTTTTTCATAGAATAGAATCCTTTGTTCGTTTTTTGCGCTACAGCGCTCAGTCCTACATTTGTATATACATGTTTAATTTATTAATTATAACGAAAATTAAGATTAGACAAGGACAAAGGTATACGGCCGACTCTTAATGTAGTTCTATTCAGAAAAAATTTAAAATACTTAGTCAAATTTTAATGTAGAAATGCAGTATATTTGTAGCACGAATACATTAAATTTAATACTGTTCGAATTTGCAATTAAAATAATGTACATATTAAAATAATGTACATATTAATTTTCATTTATTAAAGATTAAACTTCATATGCAACTATAGTAGATTTGAAGCGATTTAATTCAACAAAAATTTTACGTTGAAACTTATGTACTCTGATTTTTCCAAAGATTCTTTTAAATTTTATTTTATTAATTATTATATGATAAATAATTGAATTATTGAATAATTATTTATAATATCAAACGTAAAATATAGAAATATATAAAACATAAAATATAAAAATATATAAAGTACACTGAAAAGGAAATCGAACTGTTACTGTTCTCTACGGTACAGTATGTGTCATTTTTAGACTACAGTCAGTCCACGCTTCGAAAAACAAACTAGTAGTCTCTAGAGACGACTCATTACTCTCTGAGCGTAGACTTGCTATTCTCTTCGGAGAAAGAAGCCTCGCAGAGAACACTCATTAGTCTCTAGAAAACACTGCCTACTCGTTCGTAATACAATGAATGTTCGCTAGCGACACTAACGCCACTCGTCACCCTGGAGTACAATCAGTATTCTAACCCCTTTTCAGTGTATTAAATATAAAATAAATTATTATAATTAATTATTTAATAAATTAAAATGAATCATTATAATTATTATTTAATAAGAATGGCTTCTTAATTTTAATGTTTCATATTTTAAGTGCAAAAAATTAATTTTTATGACTTAGGGGAGTAGTTCGACGATGTATGTTAGTCCACCATAGAACAACTATAAATTTATAATATGTTGATAATTATTTTTGGTACAATTTAATTATATTTATTCAATTCATAATGACACAATTAATATTATAACACAGAAAACAAATAAAAACGCATGAAAAAATTTTTGACCTAAACGGGGCTTGAACCCACAACCTTTGGGTTACGAGGCATAAACTCTATCTGTTACTTTTTTTTGAATATTTGTTTATTCAGGGGGATCCTCATACCGACATAGAGTTCTACCTTATCTACATTTGAATTATACATTTTGATAAAAATGCAACTGTTCATGGCTACAATTTATGGTAGAGGCACATTCTTAACATTCTGAAGAATTCATTGCAGTGATGAAAGACAATGTAAGGGTGATAATAAAGACGAAAACTGCATAATACGATTAGCCATCCAATCTAGTCATAGATAATCGTATTATGTAGTTTTCGTCTTTATTATCACCCTTACATTGTCTTTCATCACTGCAATGAATTCTTTAGAATGTTAAGAATGTGTCTCTACCATAAATTGTAGCCATGAACAGTTACATTTTTACTAAAATGTATAATTCAAATGTAGATAAGGTAGAACTCTTTGTCGATATGAGGATCCCCCTTAAGGAGGCTCCATCGTCTACCATGCTAGTCAAATTATATCTAAAAAAAAAATAAAATTTATAATGTATAAGTTTATGCTTAAAAATCTTTAATGGATTTATAACGTTTAGAAATGTTACGATTTGTTAATTATTTTAATAAAAACATTATCCTAAAAATTAATTTAGACTCAACTTTGATCTTTTGTGATCAGCCAATAAGATTCAAGCTTACATTATAATGGCGGGTATAACCCCGTTTTGACTCATAAGCAGAAAACGCTTATTATCGTAAGTAAATAAAGTTATAACCTCAAAACTGTTAGTCTATATTTTTTTGATAAAAAATAAATGAAAATGAATCATTTAATTCGGAAAAAAAATATTGGAATAATAGAATCTCACAATATTATTTATTGTATATTAAAATTAATATTAATCGTATATTAAATTTATACTAATTTAATTATTTATTTTTTAAAATTCAAATTACGCGCGTTTTTCGTACGAGGCGCCAACAATGTCTTACCGATTGACTTCCTGTCAGCAACCACACTGTAAAAAATCCTCTTGTAAGATTATTATTCTGGAATTAATAAGGTTACCATGGTTTTTAGTAAGTTTACCAGAAAAATATGAAAATTACTAAAAATTAGTAAAATTATTGTTCTCAGTGTAGGTCTTTGTATTATCTAACCCAAGCTAGGAGTTTTACAAATACACTATAAAAAATCCTCTTGTAAAATTATTATTCTGGAATCAATAAAGTTACCATAGTTTTTAGTAAGTTTACCAGAAAAATATGAAAAATAACTAAAAATTAGTAAAATTATTGTTCTCGGTGTAGGTGATTTTATTACACGATTTACTTCTCTCAGAATAGTAATTTTACAAGAGGATTTTTTACAGTGCATTTACAATCATAATATATTTACTTCTTTCGACAATATTTCGATTTATCAATCGGCTACCTTTATCTTTGACAACAGCATTTCTAAGAGGGAGTTTTTTTCTATAAGACCTACACACTACTTTTTATTGACAATTCCAATGAGAATTATTATAGATCAATTTAAGTATGTCAACCATAAGAGCCCGTGTTAAAAGGGCGAACTTTGAACTTAAATTTCTCGAGATTTTGATCAGTTATGTATATAAATAAGAATACCATTGAGTTCAGCGTGATTTAAACTATTGAAATTGATTTGTCTCGATTCGCGACATTTCGCGATAGGACCTCCTTAAGAAATAGGCGGCAATTTGCCCGATGACATTCCGCCCACGGAACAGAACCACCAGTGCTACCACAACATTATACTAAAATTTTGAATCGCAACATAAAAATTTTATAATTCATTCGCACGATCGGTAAAACAGACGACTATATTTACTGTCGTGAATTTTCATAAACCTTAACGCTAGATAGCGACAGTGTTGCTCGAGTTTAATCGCGATTAGAAAAAAGTAATATTACTGAAATATAATAATACGGTTTCATCTCTAAGAACTTGTAGGTATTTTTTATTGATCTAATAATGAAAATTTTTCAATAGTTAATTAAACAAAACAATGAAGACAGACAAACTCTGGACTTATGATAAATATATGGATTCCTCTCACCTATTATATTTTTATAATCTGTTTGAATTTTTAGAAAATAAAATTTCTTTTATTTTTTGTACATTCAAATTTTATTTAATTTTTATTTGTTACACTTATAACGATATATAAAATTTGGAAAATGATATAAAATATTTCAAAATAATTAGAAATTTTAAATGAATGTTTAAAATGACAAAGATGGAGACGAGGGCTACATAAAGCAACAAATATTTTAAGTAGAATAACATTTATTCATTTTCATTTCTCAAGTATAAAAGTATGAAATTGTTATAATAAAATAAATGATTTTTTTTTTTTTTTTTTATTGTTTTAAGCCATTTCAAACCTAATTGGTTTATTTGGGCTACTGAGTACAAAGGTTTTATTACATATTATGTCCTATTACATTTATACAGTATGTTATATTTACAATAAATTTTACATTGTGAAAATATCGCATTTATACGTTGATTCCAACATCTTTCAGAAACATTGTAATGAAAAAACATGTTTCACTTTTCGGTTCGCACAAGACAGAAGTAACGTCAAGAGGGGGACAGACATTTATGCGTTTTAAGTTCATTATGAGTTTTTGTCTTTTATTATCATATAGTTGGCACTGCCAAATCACATGGTTTAGATCCTCATGAGACATCTCACACCTACATCCAGGCGAGTCTATTAAACCAATTCTAAATAAAGAGGCCGCTAAGGCATAATGATTAGACCGCATTCTACATATATTAACAATATTTTAGCGGGGGATGTTATAATTTTTTTACCACGGTGTAACACTTTCTTTATAATAAAGTTCAAAATATGTTATGCCCTTAGTTATACCTTGATTTTTAATTTTTTGAATTGTATTAGCTGTAGCCAATTTTTTTAATTTTGTGTAGAGGTCAGTGTATGGTATGGTGTAAGAGTCAGACGGTACCACAGAAGTTGCTGATTTAGCTAGAAGGTCGGCCTCCTCATTTCCACTAATTCAGGTATGAGATGGTAACCAATAAAAATTAACATAGGTGTTATGTGAGTTATCTTGATAAAAATTGTTATACTTTACTTTTATTTGAAGAATGTAGGGGTTTGTTCTGATGCTTAGTTTGTTTGAATTAAGTGACTGTAAGGCACTTAATGAATCAGTGAAAATGAGGAAGTTGCAGTCTTTGTGAGAGTTTGCCAAATCTAATGCCATATTAAGAGCGACACATTCAGCCGTAGAAATAGAGGCCTCTTTATCAATAAACAGTGTTCTGGTGATGCCCAAATCTAGACAAATACACGACGCCGCTACCGCGTTCGCCCCTAAGATTTTAGAACCGTTGGTATATATCGGAAAGGCATTGTGATGATTTAAAAATTCAGAAAGGAGGTCATTAGGATTGTGTGTGGCAGCCAATTTATGTCCTAAAGATGAGTCAAAAGATATTCTGGTAATCAGTGTGTCGTAGTTGTGACAGTATAAAATGTATTGGGTCTGCTTGTATGTGTTGAAGTCATCATTTTTAACAGAAGCAGCTATGTTGAGTAGTAGACTACGTTCGTTCATATTTTTCTTATGACAGATTTGAAGATATTTTGTGATAGTTTTATAACTTAGAGTATTGGTGTTGGTGTAAATTTTTAAAATGTAGTTTTGTCCCATTTGTGCTATTCTGTCTTTGAGCATTGTTAGTTTGGCTTCACCAATTAGAATGTTGGTAGGTGTACTTCTACGCAGCCCTAATGCTATTCTAATGGTAGCAAATTGCACTTTTTCTATTTTATCTTGTAGCGAATTACTACTAGGATATGTGATGAAACTGCAGTAATCAATAATAGACCTCACAAAGCTCTTGTATAGTGTTATTAGGGTGAGGGGATCTGAGCCCCACCAAGTGCCACAAAGAAATTTGATGATAATTAGAGCCCTAGAGCATTTCTGAAAAACTTGTTTTAAGTGTGTAGTAAACGAAAGTCTATAATCGAAGGTAACACCAAGGAAACGTACTGATCTGCTGGATGGTATTTGACAGTCACTTATATTTATACTAATTGTGCCGGGCAGGATTCTTTTATTGTTGAAATGTAGGAATTTCGTTTTATCAGGAGCAAGAAGCAAGCCAAGATGTAAAAGATTCCTCTAAATAATGCCAATAGCATTCATGAGTATTCTTCTACCCCTTTTGATAGAATTGCATTTAAGAAGGGGCCGAACTATCTGTCTTTGTCTAATAGCGTTTTTCATCATTTATGTAAACACTATCCGGTATAACCAGAAAAAAATAGCAGCCCCCGCTAGATATTAGTATAATAAGTAAATTTTGTAATAACAACCAAATTTTTTCACTGCGTAGTTTTTAAATAATTAGAGACCTACCAAAAAAAAGATAGGTTATATTCTAGATTGCTAGTAGGTCTCTAATTAGTCAAAAACTATGCAGTAAAAAATTTGGTTGTTATTACAAAATTTACTAATTATACTAATATCTAGCGGGGGCTGCTATTTTTTTCTTGTTATACCGGATAGTGTTTACATAAATGATGAAAAACGCTATTAGACAAAGACAGATAGTTCGGCCCCTTCTTAATGTACAAAGCTATGTCATCAGCAAATTGAGAAATATGCATTGTTTTTTGTAAGCCAGAACATATTCTGGAGACATACAAAATGTACAATAGTGGGCTTAAAACGCCCCCCTGTGGAACGCCTTTATATACCAAATGAGGAACATGACTTGTTTCGTTGGTGTAGATGACTCGATTATGTATTATGAAATGAACATAGCGCAGAAGAGGATCAGGACATCCAATTTCAGCAAGTATTTTCAATAGGATGTCAATGTCAACATTGTCAAAAGCACCTTGGACATCAAGAAAGGCAGCTAGAAGGTGTTTTTTTTCTATAAATGCTTCATCAATAGTTAGGTATAAGTTATTGATGTTGTCTGTGCAGGATCTCCCTTTCCTAAAACCATTTTGACTGTCCGGTAGCAATCCCATTGTTTCGGCCCACCATTGCAACCTATTTTTAATTATTGTTTCGAATAGCCTACAAACACAAGAAGTTAAAGCAATAGGCCTGAGGCCTTTACCTTCGGGTTTGCTAACAAAATGAATGAAGGAATTCTTCCAGCCTTGAGGAAAGTCATTATGAATGTACATTAGGTTATAAATATCGAGAAGTAAGAATCGGAATTCCATAGGTAGTTTTTTAATGATCTCAAAATCTATGCCGTCCATTCCAGAAGCCGCACCGTTACGTTTTTCATTAACCTTTTAAGGACGGGGATTTTGACGTTGAAATTCGACTTTTTTTTTAAACAATATTTGTGCATAAAATGAAAAAATATATCACGTGGAGTGCCTGATAAAATTGGTGGTCGATATATCGACCAGTCCCGTCCTTAAAAGGTTAAGAGCTGAGTCTAATTCATTCATAGAGAAAAGATTTTCTAAAAATGGGTTAGCATTACCTATAGGGACCTGGTTAGGATCAGTTTCAACCCAAGGAGGGCTTAACTTGTTTATTGTGTTTTGTATGTCTACGTGTTGTGTATTGTTTTCTGTGTGTTGTGGTGTTATTTTGACCCATTTGTTTTTGAAGATTTTACATTTTTTCCAGACGTAACTCTGACTTGTTCGAAAGTCAATAGAAGCTGCAAAATTCATAAATGATTCTTTCTTTTTTTGCTTAAAAGTTTTAGTAGCTATCGCACAATTTTTATTATAAATTATTAGATCATCTAATTTCTTAGTGAATTTCCACTTTTTGTAAGCTTGAAGTCTTAATCTTTTGACTTTTTCACAGTCAGAGTCCCACCGTGGGGCTGGATTATGGTGCTTCTTACGTTTGGGTTTATCATCATACCGAATTTTTGCTTCGCCGTTTGCATTAATAATCGCTGATTCTAAAGTGTTGATAAAATACTCATATTTATCACTGGGTGATAAATACTTATATTCTTCAGTAATAAAATTATCGTATAACTTGATAAGATTGTCTGAAAAAAGTGACCAGTTAGTACGCACAGTTTTAAGTTTAAAAGTTTTTTTGATAAAAGTAGTGTTACTAGATTCGAAATTAACAAAGATAGGAAAATGGTCGGAGCCTAGTGTCTCCTCACAGACCCTATAGGCAATCTTATCGGCAATGTTGATGCTAGAGAAAATTAAATCTAAGTTAGATTGATAATTGAGACGCTCATTAACATATGTTTTTGTATCACTATTATGCAAAAATAAGTTGTGATCTTGTGAAGAGGTTTCTAGCCTTTCACCGTTAAAGTCGGTAATATCACAATTCCACATATTGTTATGAGCGTTAAAATCACCAATGAAAAGGCATCGTTTGCTATTGAGCGTGTTTTGCAACAGATTGTCCCACAGGCTCTGCGATAGAGAGAGACCAGGCGATCTATAACAAATGATTAAATCTAAGCTTGGCACAGTACTAGTTAAGCGCACGCCACACACTTCTACACTTTCATGACACGACTTGACATTATCCAAATTAATATATGAGATGTTTTTGCGTATGAGTAGTAGAAGGCCCCCTCCTTTTCCGTTGTCTCTATCTTTTCTGTAAGAAAAGAAGCCTGGAAAGCTGATGTAATTCTTAGGTGTAAGCCAGGTTTCAACACATGCGAATATGTCGAGTTGAGGAAGTATCGATGAGAGTTCGTTGAATTTTGGAACGATACTGCGCGCGTTCCAAAACATTATTCTGAGATTTTTATTTTTATTTTCCATAACTGTAGAATCATTATTAGTCTCCATCTTGGCAGCTAACATCATCAAACTGTGAGTCATTGTTGTCATTTGCTTGTAATCTTTTAACAATCCTAAGCATGCGAATTTTTTAAATTTCGATCTATAATATGGTTATAAATATTATTAAGCATATCCATCAATGCTGTAACATCACTTACATGCTGTACTGCTAGGCCAGGAATATTAGTATGACCATATGATTCGTACAAAAATTTGACAAATTCTGTATAATTTAAAGGAAACTTATTATTGTTATTCTCAATATATTCTTTAGCAGGCAGAACTTGTTCTGCGACCTCATTCTCCGTAGTTTCAAGCCTGGGCTTTTTCCTGGTTGTTTCTTTATTCTTTTTATGTAGCTTGTAGGCGTTGTCATTATTAGAGTCTTTGTTAGTATTATGGACCGTGTTTTCTGTAGAGATTGAAAAATTTGAAGCAGACGATATAGACAGAGGTCTTTTAAAATTAGAGTCGGTATTATTCACAGTATTATTTTCATGCAAAGGAATATCTTTGTTTTGTATATGTAAATTTCGTAACTCAGTCGAGGTGTTGTTATTAGAGAGTGTTACATTGTCATTAGAAGAGGTCCCTTTTACATTATCATTGTTTATGCTAGTCTCTGTTTCCTTTACTTGCTCATCATTATTTAGTTTAGGTAATTCCGGGAAGTTTGCTGTGTACATGCTATCCTTATTGCTCACTATATTTTCATTGTTTTGACTCACTAAATTTAATGGACATTGCTTAGCTACGTGCCCTGTCTGCTTGCATACAAAGCACTTCATGGTGTCTGTGGAAACGAAAATTCTAAAAGCAGTATCTTGATAATTTATTAAGATTGATTCCGGTAATAATGAGATGCTGTCAGGATGTATATAAACTTGACGACGAAAACTTACAATATGAGCACACCCTGGGACTGAAACTCCTGCCCTCCTAGACGTGACTTTAGATTCCAACTTTATTTGATGGTCAGTCAAGGATTTTTCTAATATTTCATGAGGAATCGAGGGTCTAACATTAGATAGAATTATACGTTTAGTACGCGCTACTAGTTGTCTGAAATTTAATACTTTGTTATCTATGACTATACTTTTTCGTGCGTCTACAAGTTCATCAGCAATTTTCTTAGAAGTAAAGTATATACATAGCCTGTTATTTGAAATTCTTGAGATGGCTAAAATTTCTTCAGATTTAACTAGAGTTAGCATTTGCAGTATGTAGTCGTCTAGGGTAGAGTTTTCAAATAAGTCAAGAACAACCGCTTGCTCATCCTTAGGAAAACTTTCAGTATCCACAACATTAGAATAACTTTTGTTTGAACTAGGTGCACCTTGATCGGTCATGTTGTTGGCAGAATGGTCTTCTCCATGAGGAGCCATTTTCAGTTGCCACCGTGATTAAATTATTTTGCTACAGTAAGAGTTCTATAATAATTAATACACTGCTAAGTGAAAGCACAAAGATCAATGTTTACACGCGAACTGTGACAGAGCGGCAAAAAGACACGTCCGAACTGATCGAGAGCCGACGTAAGTCTCAATAATAAATCATTTTCACTTGATGAAAAAAAAAATAAATAAATAAAATATGTATCATGACAAATATTAGAAAACGATGTTAATATGAATCATAAAAATTGAATTTGTTTTTTTACTAATTCATAGGTTGTCGAAACACATGCTTCTTCTAACAATTTATTAGTTTTATAGAAATTTGTAATATTAAAACGATGACGAGAGAGATTTGTTACAAGTGTCTCTCTCTCTCTCTCTCTCTCTCTCTCTCTCTCTCTCTCTCTCTCTCTGTTCATCCTCTGGAAGCTGGAGTGGTAAGCCTGGTTTACCTGAGTATCTCTTCTGTGAGGTCAACTCATCTGACTTGGCTTCACCCATTTTCGTTGGTGTTGTTTATAGACCACCTCACGCTCCATTTTTGGCCAACACGGACTTTATTCCTGATTTGACCACTCATATGCACAATTATAGTACTAAGGTAGTTTTAGGAGATTTCAACACTAATTTGTGTTCTGAATCTGATGATTCTGTGTTCCTGAAGAGCCTTATTAGGGAAAATGCACTTTTTTCAGTGCCTTATGGACCTACGCATCATACTTATTCCTCTGATACGTGGCTCGACTTGTGCCTTGTCGATGCCAATGACTTACTGCTTGATTATTGGAAGACTGATGTACCATTTATTGACGGACATGATTTTATTGCTGCGACTGTGAAGTCGTCTCTCTCTAGGCCTACACTTAATAATTTTACTTATCATGATTATAAAGCGGTTGATGAGGCTGCTATTCTTGATTATTTTCGATCGCTGAACTGTGCTGTGTGTAACGGTGACTCTTCTCTTTTGGCTCGCCTTGAATGTCTTTACACTCATCTTAATGAAGCTATGTCACGGTTTGTGCCTGTTAGGCGTGTTCGACAGAGCAAGAGTCATCGTCCGTGGTTTACCTCTGAGCATCACCGCTTAATCTCTGAGAGAGATAGGCATTACAGACGCTTCAAACGTACTAGGCTGCGTGCTGATCTTATATGTTATAGAGATGCTCGAGATCGGGCCCATTCATGCATCGAATCAGCTAAATTACTGTATTACCACGACAGACTATCTAAGATTACTGACGCAAGACAGATCTGGAAAGAACTCAAGAACCTGGGCGTATGTTCCAGCAGTAGTGACTCTCGACATTCTTTTTCAATTAATGATTTAAATCGGTATTTTGGTGGTGTTGCGTTTGATCCTCTGGTCCCCTCCATTTCTGATTACATGAATACACTTGCTCTAGATGAACCACTTAAACCCAAAATTAAGTTTAATCCAGTTACTTTGGAGGAGGTATGGATGGCTGTTTGTCATTCAACTTCACAGGCCAGGGGGTTTGATGCTGTTCCTCAATCTTTTGTCCGTGTGGCATTTCCGGTCATTGGGCCTTTGTTATGTCGCATTTATAACGACTCATTGCGTGAATCCTTATTTCCTTCATGCTGGAAGATCTCACTGGTCACTACAATAAACAAAATCTCCTCTCCTCAAGCTTTTGGTGACATTAGGCCAATTTCTTTATTATCTTTTATGTCCAAGGTTCTTGAATGTCTAGTCCATGATCAACTCTACAATTACCTGACTATACGACAGCTACTGGACCCTTATCAGACTGGATTTCGAACTGGACATAGTACTCAGACCGCACTACTGAAACTAACTGAGGACATTAGACGCAATATGGACAGACGCTATGTGACGTTGCTGTTGCTATTTGATTTCAGCAAGGCATTTGATACGGTATGCCATGTCTCTCTGCTCAGAAAAATGTCTTCTCTTGACATCTCGCATTCAGTTGTGCGTTGGTTTGCGTCTTATCTCTCTGAGAGACAGCAGGCTGTTATTGATGCAGATGGTAATGCATCTGACTATGTAACATTAAATACTGGTGTTCCCCAGGGCTCTGTCCTTGGTCCACTGTTGTTTTCTATATACATCAATGATGTGGCTGCTGACTTCCATGCCGATGTGCAGCATCTTATCTATGCTGATGATCTTCAGGTGTACATTCACTTCCCAATTGCTAAGTTGGCTTCTGTTACTGCTCTTATGAGTGATCAAGCTGTCAGTATTGTTAACTGGGCGACAAAAAATCATCTGAAATTAAATGTGAGCAAAACAAAGGCTATTATTATTGGATCTTATTTCTATGTCAATATGCTGCCCTCATTACACATCACTGGTGTTCCAATAAACGGTGATCTTATTAAGTTTGAATCTTCTGTTCGTAGTCTTGGTGTATGGCTTGATAGTAAGTTGAACTGGAAGGACCAAATTGCGCATGTGTGTAACAGGAGTCACTCATTGCTCTATAGATTAAATTTCTTTCGAAAAAGTACCACCATTGCACTACGTAAGCATCTTATCCGTTCTTTGCTGTTTCCTTTACTTGATTACTGTTGTTTGGTCTATATTGACCTTTCTGCTGAACTCGATCTGAGGCTTCAATGGGTTGTAAACTCTGGTATTCGTTACATCTATGGTGTAAGTAGGCGCGAGCACATCTCTGTTCATAGGTCCTCTCTAGGCTGGTTATCCACTTTGGGTAGAAGAAACTACTTCGCTACTACCTTCTTATACAAAATGTTTTTGTCATGCTCACCTTCATATCTTTATTCTAGATATTTGTGGAGCCGGCCTGTGAGGACACTGAGGGGTGATGTGAGACCGTTAACCATTCCTTTTTCATCTACCGAGTATCACCAAAGATCGTTCCTGGTTGTGTCATCGCAACTATGGAACGGTCTACCATCATCTTTAAGAGATTCTTCATCGTTGGCATTATTCAAGGCATCAACATATTCGCACTACCTTTCCCTTGAGAATGAGCCTCTGCTCCGAGCTAGGCTTTAATTATTTTAATTACTGTATCATTATTTTAATTATATTTTTACTTAGTATCTCATTTTATATATATATACTTACGAATTTGTATTATTTTTGTTGTACAACATAATGTACAGTTAATAAATTTAAATATCTATCTAAATATCTCTCTCTCTCTCTCTCTCTCTCTCTCTCTCTCTCTCTCTCTCTCTCTCTCTCTCTCTCTCTCTCTCTCTCTCTCTCTCTCTCTCTCTCTCTCTCTCTCTCTCTCTCTCTCTCTCTCTCTCTCTCTCTCTCTCTCTCTCTCTCTCTCTCTCTCTCTCTCTCTCTCTCTCTCTCTCTCTCTCTACAGGGACTTGTGATAAGAAAAGTGCTCATGAACAATATAAGCACTAAAATATTTATTGTTTTGTACAATTATTCTTTAGTATTTTTAGAATATTTATTAGATTAAAAGAAAAGTAAAATATTTAGAATAAATTATTTATGTTTAATTATTCGTTTAAGATGACAATTAATAAAATGAAGTATTTTAACATGACAATTTTTTTTCAAAATGTCATCGTTTCAATATTACAAGTTTCTATAAAACTAATAAATTGTTAGAAGAAGCATGTGTTTTGACAACCTATAAATTAGTAAAAAAACAAATTCAATTTTTATGATTTATATTAACATCCTTTTCTAATATTTGTCATGATACATATTTTTTTTTTTTTTCATCAAGTGAAAATCATTTATTTTATTATAACAATTTCATACTTTTATACTTGAGAAATGAAAGTTAATAAATGTTATTCTACTTAAAATATTTGTTGCTTTATGTAGCCCTCGTCTTCATCTTTGTCATTTTAAACATTCATTTAAAATTTCTAACTATTTTGAAATATTTTATATCATTTTCCAAA
The DNA here is from genome assembly GCA_017163975.1 of Anastatus disparis. Taxonomy (NCBI): domain Eukaryota; kingdom Metazoa; phylum Arthropoda; class Insecta; order Hymenoptera; family Eupelmidae; genus Anastatus; species Anastatus disparis. The sequence continues at coordinate 4,554,543 of JAFFSR010000074.1, forward strand.
TTTTATATATCGTTATAAGTGTAACAAATAAAAATTAAATAAAATTTGAATGTACAAAAAATAAAAGAAATTTTATTTTCCAAAAATTCAAACAGATTATAAAAATATAATAGGTGAGAGGAATTCATATATTTATCATAAGTCCAGAGTTTGTCTGTCTTCATTGTTTTGTTTAATTAACTATTGAAAAATTTTCATTATTAGATCAATAAAAAATACCTACAAGTTCTTAGAGATGAAACCGTATTATTATATTTTAGTAATATTACTTTTTTCTAATCGCGATTAAATTCGAGCAACACTGTCGCTATCTAGCGTTAAGGTTTATGAAAATTCACGACAATAAATAAAGTTGTCTGTTTTACCGATCGTGCGAATGAATTATAAAATTTTTATGTTGCGATTCAAAATTTTAGTATAATGTTGTGGTAGCACTGGTGGTTCTGTTCCGCGGGCGGAATGTCATCGGGCAAATCGCCGTCTATTCTCCTTAAGAGCAGGCCGGATTCGCTGTCCTTGTCTAATTGGCATTTTTGTTATTTACTCAAGTTTTAATCGGTGTATTTTCAAATTAAAGGTCGAGCGCAATAGATATTATTATTATGAACATCTATGCACAAGAAAAAAAATATCTACAGGTTTGTTTTTGAGAAAAGTAAGGAACGCCGAGGTAAAAGTTTATGTTTATAATATTTTCGCGTTCCTTACTTTTCTCAAAAACAAATCGGTAGATTTTCGTTTTCTTGTGCATAGATGTTCATAATAATAATATCTATTGCGCTCGACCTTTAATTTGAAGATACACCGATTAAAACTTGAGTAAATAACAAACAACTCAATTGTTACTCGGTCGGTATCAGGTTCTACTCCGGCCTACCGTTAAGAGTAGGCCAGAGCAGTTTTGATTACCGACCGAGAAGTGAAAATATTATTTCATCATAAATAAAATTATACTGTTTTCAACAAAAATTGTTATCGAGCGCAATTTTTTATACATACATTATTGTATAATAGATGTTTTTTTCATAAAATCATTATATTTCAAACAAAAAGTAAGTAACAGTACTTAGGGTTTAATAAACAATTGTAGTATAAAATTTTTAATTTTTAAAAAGTTTCTTAAATTATTTTTGGTGAGCGCAATAGAGAAATAAATTTCGTGAATTTATTTAAAATTTTAATGCATTCCATTAAGTATAGTAGGAGAAAATTAAACAACGGATTTTCGATTCTCGGCCTACTCTTAATACGTATTACATTGAAAATTTTTACAGTCATACAAACAAATAAAACTATTATGGTTATACAGCTTCGAAGCATTCATCGCAGGTGTACATACATTATCTTAATACCTTTCGTATAGAAGGATTCGTCGATATTATTTGAGTGAGGTTAACAAAAAATTACTTACAAAAACTATTAAAAGATCATATTTAACAGCCGTTTGGCATAAAAAGCCAAAAAAGAAAATAAATTTTTAGCGCAAAAACCCACCGAAGTTACGAACCTTTTATGATTTTATTAGAAAAAGACCACAGAAAACCAGACCCAAAAGCACTTGTAAGTTAGAAAGATCGAATATGTTGCATATGCAAAATTTTGGCCGATCGTTGGCTTGTAGTGTGTTTGCTGGGAAAAAACCAAATGAAAAATCAGCTAATGATGTGATGTGTTAAGACATATCTAAAAATATTTTAAACTAAATTTTTATATATTATTTACACTATTTACAAAGGTATTATGCTAACAATATGTATTACGTTGACAGTAATTCTCTTTACATTTTTACTATTTTATCTGATTTTTTTTTTTTTTTTTTCAAGATTAATATATAAAGGATATTGTCCTCTATATGATTAACCTTTTTTATATGATGATGTCGAGGGAGCCCAGCCTTGTACCCGTTTAACACATTACATCAGGCTAAACTGTTAGACCCATCATACCGAAAACTTTGACTACTGATGGATGGTCAGCCACTTTTGTGAGCAACAATCAACCGATACCCACCCTATTTAAAAAAAACACGTGTTTTTTTCACGTGTATTTTTCAGGTGTATTTTTCACATATTTTTTTATAGCTTTTTGAAGATCTTCTACTATCTGGTCTCTTATATCTGCGTCTTCCAAATTTGTGTAAGGGATGACAAAACTTAGAAAAACACCACCTCGTGAATTAAATCGCTATTAATGATCGATTACGTCGGTTTGACTTTAAGTCACTAGGTGGCGTTTTTCCAAGTTTTGTCATCCCTCATACAAATTTGGAAGACGCAGATATAAGAGGCCGGACAGTAGAAGCTCTTCGAAAAGCTATAAAAAAATATGTGAAAAATACACCTGAAAAATACACGTGAAAAAAACACGTGAAAAATATGCGTGAAAAAACACGCAAATTTTACATGTAAAAAACGAGTGCAAAAAACACGTGTTTTTTTTAATAGGGCAATGAGGTCGGATTTTTTAAGAGTCACGATATAAATGGCACATACACTAATTTTCTTTCGAAAAGAAGTCAGAGGTACCTGACCAGGATTTGAACCCATGTCCTCCGGGTTGAAGGCAAGAGCTCTATCCATTACGCCGCCACGCTCTTTTACTATTTTATCTGATAGACGGTATAGTTTTATTTTAAATTATTGTATTTAGTTTTTTCTTTTCGTTCTTTTTCTGATTTAATAAATTCTAGTAAATTCACTTTCACTGATTTAATAAATTATAGTAAATTCACTTTCACTGATTTAATAAATTCTAGTAAATTTACTTTCACTGATTTAATAAATTCTAGTAAATTCACTTTCACTGATTTAATAAATTCTAGTAAATTCACTTTCACTGATTTGATAAATTCTAGTAAATTGTGTCTGTGCGCGTTCGTGACTATTGAGTATACATTGATTGATAATATATTTAATGTTTTTATTGTTCTTGCTATTGTAGGTTAAGATTATCGAGTATCAAATTGATTTTTTCGTTTTGCTTATTTAATTGACAATTGATAAAATTGTTTTGCACAGCCATAGAATTAAGAATTTCGATTTTAAAAGTATTAATAAGATTGTCTAATTTTTCTGTGATATTTTTTTCGCTAGAATACTAACCGTCATTTGTTACAGGATTAGATGTATAGGTAGTATTATAATTATAATTGTTCGAAAATCCTGTTCTTGCTATAGTTGTTGCTAATGCGTAGGAGACATTGGCTCTTGTGAAGTTGGTTGGTTTATTAGATCGAGAAGTTTCCACCTTGTTGTTCTTTATAGCTGCTTGCGCGAACTTCAAGTACCTGCATCCTCTATAGTTGGCTGTGTATCCCCTTTGGTTGCAGTTTACGCAGGTGGCGACTCTTGTTCTTCTTTTTTGCGTGAGCAATGGCCGGGGTCATGCTGCTCTTTACATTTGACGCAGCGAAAAGACAAATTGCAATTAATACTGGAATGCCCGACTCGTTGGCATCGGTGACATTGGAATATCCCACATAGCATAAAATATTTATGAAAGCTTTCGGAAATATTTGCAAGTAAAGAATGAAAGATTTCAAACATCTTTTGATGAAAGATTGTTGAAAGCCCGCTATGTCCGCCTGAGGGACTGCAAATAAATATTTCAATAAAAGTTTTCTTAAAGATTTCAACAAGATTTTCTAAAATCTTCCAAATAAATATTCAGGAAGTATTTATGCAATATTTCGAAGCAATATTTAAACAATCAAATAAATCTTTCATGAAAGATTTATGAAAGATTTCAGCAGTATTTACGGTAATATTTCAAGAAAATATTTATGAAAGATTTCTACAATCTTTCATTGCAAGATTATCACAGTTTTAAAAATCTTTTATGAAAGATTTATGAAATATTTCAACAATATTTACGAAAATATTTCAAGGAAATCTTTCTGAAAGATTGATGCAATATTTCATTGCAAGATTATCACCAGTATGGAAATTTTTCATGAAAGATTTATGAAATATTTCTCCTTTCTTTTAGAAATATATTCACTGTACATATCGATGAAATCTTTCATTAGCCTTTTGTGAAAAGTTTTAAACGAAAATATTGTTAAAAGTCTGCTATATCCGCCTGAGAGACTGCAAATGAATATTTCAATGAAAGTTTTCTGAAAGATTCCAACAATATTTTCTAAAATCTTTCAAATGAATATTTAAGAAATATTTATACAATATTTCGAAGCAATATTTAAGCAGTTGAATAAATCTTTCATGAAAAATTTATGAAAAATCTCAGCAATATTTATAGTAATATTTCAAGAAAATCACACACACACACGTACACACACACACACACACATACACGCGCGCACGCACATGCATGCACGCACACACACACGCACACACGCGTATATTCATAATAATTATAATTTTTATTCACATAATACTATATTATATTTTAACACATTATACTTCTACATGAAATACATATTCGCATACATAATTTTACATTCACTTATAAAGTCGCATTTATATTCAATAAGATAAGCGATGCACATGTATGCACCAATCAGAGCTTTAGCCTTATATAGTGAATGAGGTATCCTCTTACCACTTGGGGACAAAACGCGCATTGAACGCGCGTCCTCCCATTGGCTTGATTAAGAAACTCAATCTTTGCAGAAAAATAACTCCTAAAAATATTTCATTGAAAGATTTCTGAAATATTTCAGCAATATCAACAGTAATATTTCGGGAAAATATTTATTAAAGATTTCCACTATCTTTCATTGCATGATTATCACTGTTTTAAAAATCTTTCATGAAAGATTTATAAAAGATTTCAGCAACATTTACGGTGATATTTCAAGAAAATATTTATGAAAGATTTCCACAATCTTTCATTGCATGATTATCACTGTTTTAAAAATCTTTCATGAAAGATTTATGAAAGATTTCAGCAACATTTACGGTGATATTTCAAGAAAATATTTATGAAAGATTTCTACAATCTTTCATTGTAAGATTATCACAGTTTTAAAAATCTTCCATGAAAGATTTATGAAAGATTTTAGCAATATTGACGGTAATATTTCAAGAAAATATTTATAAAAGATTTCTACAATCTTTCATTGCAAGATTACCAAAGTTTTAAAAATCGTTCATGTAAAATTCATGAAAGATAGTGTGAAGGTTTTTGACTAAAGCATGGAGAACACTGGGGAGAAATCTTTCATAAATCTTTCAAACAGGTTTCCTGAAAAATTTCTATGAAAGCTTCCAGCAATCTTTCATTGTAGTCTAAGTAAACCAAAAATCTCGCAGAGAAATATTGTTGAAAGATTTCATGAAATATTCCATGAAGCCTTCTTTGAGAGATTACTACTATATTTCCTTGCAATATTACATGAAAGATTTATGAAATATTGCGTGAAGATTTTTGGGAACAGGATGGAGAACGCTCTGGAGCAATCTTTCATAAATCTTTCAATCATATTTCCGGAAAGATTTCGATGAAAGCTTCCAACAATCTTTCATCGAAGTCTAAGTAAACCATGAATCTTGCAGAGAAATATTGTTGAAAGATTTCATGAACATTTCCTTGCAATATTATATTAAAGATTTCTGAAAGATTGCGTGAAGGTTGCAAGGTACAGTAGGGAAAACGTATGGGAGAAATCTTGCATAAATCTTTCAAACATGTTTCCTGAAACATTTCAATGAAAGCTTCCAAAAATCTTTCATCACAGTCTAAGTAAACCAAAAATCTTGCAGAGGAATATTGTTGAAAGATTGATGAAATATTGTTTGTAATATTTCATCAAGATTTCATGAAATATTTCAATATAATATTACTGTAATATTGCTGAAAGATTTCATTCAAAGATTTTTCATTCGTCCATTATATCTTCCTACGAAATATTTCAACAATATTTATGAAATATTTCTAAGAAATCTTTTACTGGAAGATTTTGAAATGTTTCACTGTTTTACGGTTTTTCTTGTACAGCTCAGGTTGAGAAGATTGTTAATTTTAGTGATGTTTTTGATTACGCTATCGCTAGAAAAATGTGCGAGGATGTTATTTTTTTGCGGACATGTTCCACTAACTTTCAATTTCTCGATCTTAACTAGTTTGATGTCTGAGATGCTGTGACTTATTATGTCTTCTTTTATTTCTTCCATCATAAATTCTTCATTAAGAAGGGGCCGAACTATCTGTCTTTGTCTAATAGCGTTTTTCATTATTTATGTAAACACTATCCGGTATAACAAGAAAAAAATAGCAGCCCCCGCTAGATATTAGTATAATAAGTAAATTTTGTAATAACAACCAAATTTTTTACCGCATAGTTTTTGACTAATTAGAGACCTACTAGCAATCTAGAATATAACCCATCTTTTTTTGGTAGGTCTCTAATTATTCAAAAACTACGCAGTGAAAAAATTTGATTGTTATTACAAAATTTACTTATTATACTAATATCTAGCGGGGGCTGCTATTTTTTTCTTGTTATACCGGATAGTGTTTACATAAATGATGAAAAACGCTATTAGACAAAGACAGATAGTTCGGACCCTTCTTAAGGCCTTTTAGGGCTAATAATTTATTCTTGTCAGCTTGTATAGTGTATGCAAAGAAGGGAACATTGTCTTTTATCAGTTGTTTTTTTATAGCTTTAAACACCTCGATACTAGCAGCTATAATGGTTTGTTCGCCATCTCGGCAATCTTTTAGGTAGAATGAATTTTCATCCGCAGCTTTATTAAGAGGCGGTCGGAACCAAATCGGTGACTTGCGGTATATATCAAGTCAGCATTTTTCGCTTTACGATAATATTTTGTATATTTTTATGGCTTAAACTATTTCAAATTATTCTTTATATACATGACTAGAGGAAATGACTTTATTTCTACCATATGAATAAGTAAATAAATTATTATAAGCATTTATTACAAATATCAAACTGATTTGACATATACCGCATGCAAAAAACTGTCGTGTCGATTGTTAGGTGGCATTTTTCGCTTTATAACAATATTTTGTATATTTTTGTGGCTTTGACTATTTTAAATTATTCTGTATATACATGACTAGAGGAAATGACTATATTTTTACCATATTAATAAATGAATAAATTATTATAAGCATTTATTACAAGCACTGAACTAAGTCACCGATTTGGTTCCGACCGCCTCTTAAGAATATTTATTAATACTTTAGTGGAGTCGTGCTTGCAAAACGGTGGCCTTCTCGGTTTCACGTCTGCAACGTGTGTAGTCGTAGCATTGGATCTATCTTTATCCTTTAGAGAGGTTATAAGGTTTGACAGTGGCGCGAAACTGTTATGTGTTATGGGTTGTCCCTGTGTATCAGTAATGTGGTTATTCGACTGTGTTCGTTTAATGGTTTTTTTTGGGTATAACCAAGAATTATTATCTGAAGTAACGTTGTCATTAGATTCGCTGACCTTGTATTCTTCTGTTGTAGCTTCTATTGATTGCGTATCTTTGGTAGCCTTTTGGTTGTCTGTCACGCCGGCGACTGTTGGCGTCGCTGTCAACGCTATCTGTTACGCTACGCTACGTTTGACATGTAAGGTAATAATTTTATATATTTGTTAAGTCCTGGCTTTCACCAGGACTAAAATAAAATAGATATATTTATAAAATTGTATGGATTTATATGTAACTTGAATTGATCTGTAATATTTGAATAAATTATCAAAGTTAATTATAATAATATTTGAAAGAATACGAAAGTATATGAAATCTAGTGGTGGTTTAACTCCACCAATATTTTAATTGAGTGAGATCGTTCTCACTATTAAATGTATTGAAGTTAATTTATAAAGATTTTTAAATGAGAATAAAAGTATATTTAATATTCTTACCTTTGTAGAATTAAGTAGATAAGGGCTGGTTATATTCAGACATTTTATGGATAGGCACGATTGAAATAAGACTCGATTCAGATGTATAAGTAACTTTTAAGAAATTTATTAAACACTTGTAAAATAATTAATATTGAATATGACAATAACTTTGTTCGACTTTGAATTTGAATTTGAATTGAAGTTGAAGTGCGAGAATTACAGGATGTATGACTTGGTACCAACAATAATTCTGGGGTAGTGCGCAAATATTATTTGTTTCATTCGGCTTTTATACTTATATGTTTCGTAATGATTTTAGGATTCGTTTGACAATTTCAAAATACACGTTGTCGATTTGAACTTAGTTTTATAATCCTGCTAACTAAAGATTTTTTATTGACAAATATTAAACTTTGAGTTTCTTTACTGTTCCGCTTTTTCTGTTTAGCTTGACAAATTCCTTTATTTTTCAATAAGTGTTTTAATTAGTTCATGACGTAAAAATATACTTTAAAATTATAAATGAAAGAAATAAAAGATACGTCGTAACGTAACATATTTATAGTTTAATACGATAATCTTTTTATTTATATTATTTTTGACATTTGTAAAAGATGAAATAAGTAATTAATAATAAATAATTAATAAAAAAAATTAATTTTTATATGCAAATAAATATATTTTTATCTACATTTCACTGTTTAAATGCATTAATGTTCATAGCGATGCTTCAATTTTAATGTAGTTTACATTATAACCTAACTTTGAAATTAATGTAAATACAAATCAATCTTAGTAAAGTTATGCTTTAAAAATCAAGTGTATATATATATATATATATATATATATATATATATATATTGGTTATATATGTCCTTTGGCCGTATTCAGGTGGAATATGAATCGAGAACAATGTTTGTCGCTTGAGCTAAAATTGCCGAGGGCGCGCGAAGCGCGCCCGAGGTAGATTTCTGCTCAAGCGGCAAACATTGTTTGAGATTCAGATTCCACCTGAATAAACGGCCAAAGGACATAGATGATTTTATGTCCGAAGTAGGCCGTACGAGGAACTATAACTTATTAGTTGAAAATATTAATATTTTTTCCAATAATTTTAAAATTAAATTTTAATTCTATTGATTTTTTCTTTTGTTTCTTAGATTGACATTTTGTAATGAGTATAGCTACTGTCGAAGCGCGAGTCATTTTTTTTTTTCACTAACCTACGTTCAATATGATTGCCCTTTGACATATTGAACGAAACATAATAGGATCGGTGATGCCATATTGATTTCTCCTGAGATATATTGAGTCTCAATATGTCTCAGGAGGACATATGAAGCTTGTAACGAGTCGAGGAGCGCGTCTGAGACATATGCGATGCCAATACAAATTTAGCATGCTCTTTACATACTGACACGAATACGGCCTACGAGAACATAAACATATATATATATTTGTGTACAAGTAATGCGTGTATTTAGAATTTAATGTAAACTTAACTAAATTATAAAGTACATATATATAAATTTTATCGTTTAATGCATTAATGCCCATGGTAAAGTGCATCGATTATTATGTCAATACACCTGAAAATCGCTTTAATGTTTGGAACATATTAAATTTGTATAAGTACCCTAGTGGAAATCGAATCTGTGAATAACTGGAAATAACTGTGAATAACTGGGAATAACTAGGAATAACTGTTATGAACTGTTCAGTTTAAGACAGGAATAACAGTTATTCCCAGTTATTCCCAGTTACTTCCAGTTAAATTGAGAAATATTTTAAAAATCAGAGGTACGAATAACAGTTATTCCCAGTTATTCGTACCTCTGTTTTTTTCAAATTATTTTTAAGCTAAACTGTAAATAGGAATAACTGAGAATAGCTGGGAATAACTGAAAATAACTGGGAATAACTGTTATTCCTGTCTCAAACTGAACAGTTTATAACAGTTAATCCCAGTTGTTCCCAGTTATTTCCAGTTATTCCCAGTTATTCACAGATTCGATTTCCACTAGGGTATATAAAATTAAAATAAGATCTTGGGAGCATAAAATTTTCTACTCTTGTACTTAAAATTTAATGTACTCAACATCATAACTTATTGAATTGCATTAAGTTTGCTTTGAGACTGAAATAATCTAATATTTTTAACGATTATATTTAAATTTTGATTTAGTTTATATTACAATCAAACTTTAAAATTCATATAAATGCATATCAAATTCACTAGAGTTATAATTTAAAAATCAGGCATAAATACATTAGTGTGTGAGTAATGTGCGTGCACAAAATTTAATGTGGGTTTATACGTTAATTTTCTAATACACATATAGGCCAATCTAATTACGATATTTTAGCCCCTTTTTCAAAGAAATTGTAACCCAGGGTTTCCGAACGAATTTTAGTAGGGGAGATCATCAGAAACATTAATCCGTTGAATGAGCCAAAATCCTACACTGTCAACAATACATGCATGAAAATTCATGTAAAAGCACTGAAAGCAAAATTTTATCGGTGCACATGAAATACAGATCACGTAAATACATAATTTTTTCACTGATCCTGCTCTGAATTTAATGCACGATTGCATAAAATTTCAAGCAATTTTTGTTGGGCGAATTTAATGCATTAGCTTGAATATTATTGTAGAATAAATAAAATTTCATGTACACTGTTAAAAAAAATTGAATTTTGCTTCCAGTACATTTATGAAATTTATATTTTTACTTTAAATTTGATGCACATTTACATTAAAATTATGGTAAAATTATTAATTTTCATGCAATTTTTCATTAAAATTACGGTAAAATTATTAATTTTCATGCAATTTCGCATTAAAATTACGGTAAAATTATTAATTTTCATGTACACGCTTGAAGCAAGCTTCCAGTTTTGCAATAAATTTTCATGTTTTTTTTTACAGTGTAGATCTAAATAGAATTCTCAGCAACTTGCGCCCTTCAGTTTTTTATGTATTCACATGAGATTTTGTGCAATATGCTTAAATTTTTATGTAAAAAATATATTAAATTTCAGGTGACTTTATCGAAGCTTAATTATATGCACTTGCTTAAATATTCATGTAAAATGAATAAAATTTCATGCAGAACTACATAGAATTTTTAGTGATTAGCATATTTACTTTTTAGTGTACCTACATGAAATTTAATGTTAAAGTGCTTTGAATTTATAGTGAAGATGTATAAAATTCAGATGAGCTTTCCTAAACTTAAATTAATGTACTAGCTTGAATATTCATATACAATTGCATAAAATTTCCAGTAATTCACACCCCCATTTTTTAATGTATGTACTTAACATTTTGTGTAGTATGCCAAAAATTTTCTCAGAAAATATATTAAAGTTTTCTTAATTTCATGGTAATGGAATTTTTGTTGTTTTGATCCTTTTTTGTAAATCAGATGATTTTTGTTACATTTTTTCTATAGTATATTTTATACATTGTAACTATGCAACACTGAATGGATTTTCATTTACATGATACTTGAATATATTATTTTATAACACATACTCATATATCAATACATATCCGCATACAATACATTCAAATTTACTTATAATGTCGCATTTATATGGTAATAAGACAGCCGCTGCGCATGTGTGCCCACACAAAACACGCGGCTTATATAGTAAGTAAGGTCTCTTCCCACCGCTTAGGGACAAAACGCGCATCAACGCGCGTCCTCCTATCGGCATAATCAAGAATTTCAAGCAATGTTTTGCAATCTAACATTAAATTTCATGCATTTACATTAAAAACTTTCAATTTGCATCAAATTTACTGAAAACGAAACTGAATGAAATTTTTTACAATTTAGTTTGAAATTTAATGCATTCTATATTAAAAATCTTGATTTGCATTAAATTTTCACTAAGAACAAATTTGCTGAAAATTTCATGATTTGCTTAAATTTAATGTACTTCGCATTGAAATGTTGTGTTTGCATTTAATGTATTAAAAACGAAACTGTTGGAAATTTTTTGCAATTGAAATTAAAGTTTAATGCACTTTGTATTAAAAATCCAGATCTGCATTAAATTTTGAATGGTAACAAAATTGCAAAAAATCTCTTGATGCTCTGCTTGAAATTTAATGTATTTCGTACTAAAAATGTCATATTCACATTAAATTTACTAAAAACAAAAATATTCGAAATTAATTGCAATTTCGCCCGTATTATAATGTATATTACATTAAAAATCTGTATCTGCATTAAATTTTGAATAAAAACAAATTTGCTGAAAATTTTTTGAGTTTCTATTTAAGGCATTCCACATTAAAAATCTCATATTCACATTAAATATACTAAAAACAAAACTGCTGGAAATTTTCTGCAATCATGCCCGAAATATAATACACATTACATTAAAAATCTTGATCCACATTAAATTTTGAATAAAAACCAATTTGCTAAAAATTTTCTAATATTTTGTTTAAAATTTGACGTACTTTACATTGAAAAAGTTATATCCGCATTGAATTTACTGAAAATAAAACTACTGGAAATTTCCAGCAATCAAGCCCGAAATATAATGCACATTACATTAAAAATCTTGATCTGCATTAAATTTTAAATAAAAAACCAATTTGCTGAAAATTTCCAGACGATTTGCTTAAAATTTAACGTATTTCACATTAAATGTCATATTCACATTAAATTTACTAAAAACGAAACAACTGAAAATTTTCAGTAATCAAACATGAAATTTAATGCACTTTGCATTAAAAAAATGTCCACCTGCATTAAATTTGTAAAAACGTATTTCACTAGAATTTTTTTCTGTTGTGCTTGATTTTTCAAACAGATAACATAAAAAGTAACATGAAAATTGAAGCATTTATAAATTATATTTCACGTACTGATACATTAGAAATTCAATATGTATACATTAATGCGATATTTATGTACGTCGTTGGAAATCCATGTTTATTATACAGCAAAATTTGTTGTAAATAACATGAATAATAATGCAAAAATATATAAAATAAGCTTTCATTTCCAAATACATTAAAATTTATGTATGAATGGCGCTGAAAAATACATTAAAATTCAAATTTATGTTAATAATTATTACAGCTACTTCTTTTTGTTGACGAAGTATCTTTTTTCTGAAAGAATAAGATTATTCAAATACTACTGACTGTTTTCCGATGAATTTAATATATTACACCTTATTAATTAATAAAAAAACAACACTAAGTAAAGCACGTTTTTATAATTTGATAATTAATTTATTATTAATGAAAAGAAACGGGCTCACTATTTTCTGCACAATATCCCTTCAATAACAGGTACATGAATTTATATTTTTTAAAATTATAGGAAAGCTAATGAGGAATGGAAAGAATAAATACGCGCATCAGTTTTAAGTGGATAGTTTCCAAAATCAGAGTGAGGTTCAAAGTTATTTTACAGTTCATGGGAGTTAAGTAAATACAAATTAAAAAATTCAAAAAAAAAAAAATTTTTTATTGCTAAAATTGTTTAAATAATTAACAAAAATGCCCCTAAAATCATTTCTAAAGTGATATGTGGACAGGAAAAAAATATTATTCAAAATTGATTAAAAGTTGCAAAAAAATTTTTTTTGTTTATTTATACTTCTTAAATAAATTTTTTAGGGGCAATGACTATGATAAATGTTAATATTTTCGGAAGCCATTCCAAATTAAAAAAAAATTAAGACTTTGTGTTGATTAGTTTACGAGATACATAAAATTTTTCCCCATAGATTACTTCGAACCTTTAGACTCAATTCAGTTGTCACATGGCTTTCTACTTTTCCCGATTTTAACTTCCATCTTCATAGTAATTTCAAAATTTAATTAAACAATATAACTGAACAATCAACGTGCCGCAATATTTTTTTAATATTACAACTATTAATGCGTTTTTTTCGTTGTTGTTGCGTTTCTTAATTTGCATCAATAAGGTCATGGCAATTTTTTGAAAAAAATCAAGTATCTCGGCTCCTAGAACACTTATAGAGTTGTTTAACCTCTTAAAATTTGAAGAAAAATATCACCTATCCAACGAACCTACTCTCATTCATTTACGACAAATACTTTAAGGGGATGCATCAGTCCTGTTTTACCATTTTTTTAAACAATTTTCGTTACTATGCGATATAGATATACAATATAACTGGTTGCAACGTTTCTCTTGTTCTCATGCATAGCAACAAACATGGTGATGTCAACAAATAAATATAAATTTATTAATTTTTATTTAGCACGAATAAAGCTTTTTGATGAGTTCAGGGACCAAAATAGTTGTCCGCTCTTTATTTTTCAAAATGAAAACTATTCCCAAATGGAAAATCCTATGTGATTACCCATTTCAGAGAAAAATTGTTTTTAAAAATGGTAAAACAGGACTGATGCATCCCCTTAATTGCAAATTAAAAGTTAATTAGCAAAAAAATGATTTTTTTTTATATCGCGATTTTAAACAATTAAATTTTAAAAAATCGATTACCTACTAATTGTACAGTAAAGTAGAGATGTTGAACTTCCAAAATCACTTTGATGCATCCTCATACGATGTATAGCGGCTTGGGAATAATCACGCCAATATGGTCTATTTTTAATAAATAATTTGAATTATGTAAAAACTATTGAATATTTTTACTTGAAATTTTTACTGTAAATTCACTATCATCAGAGCTTGACTTTCACCAATTATCAAGCCCCTAGTTATTTTTTTAACGGAGTAATAAACAATCGATGAAATGGCCATTTTTGGTGATTTTTCGCGATTTGCGAATAAACAAATGAAGATAATCAAATTATATAAGAATAAATTTTGTTGGTCTATTAAATATCTACAAAGTTTACTTAAAACATTTTTTTTTACGATTGATAGTTTTTTCTTTACCGTCAATCAAGTGCTTTTTTATTCATTGATTTGTTAATAAAAATAATTTCCTACAATAGGATTTTAGCTCATTTAAGGGATTAATGTTCCTGTTGATCTCCCTTACCAAAATTCGTTCAGAAACCCTAGGTCACAATTTTTTTTGATTGAAAATCTAATTTGACTGGCCTATTACCGAGCCTAGATATGTTCGGTGTCGATGGTATGAGCAGTAAAGAAAGAGAAAAATTTATAGAATGGTATATTCGACAGTCAGATGCAGGATGCATATTTAATTTTCAAGAAGAGATCGTAAAATATTGTAAACAAGATGTTAAAATACTGAAAGAGGCCTGTTTAGAATTTCGAAAAAATTTCATGATGTTCAATGTAGACCCATTCGAAGAGTGCACAACCATAGCTTCATCGTGTATGCGTGTTTATAGGAAAAAGTTTAAAAAAAAAAAATTAAATAGGTGTTATGCCTGTGAGAGGGTACAGAATGGCTGATAATCAATCCATTAAAGCTATACAATGGCTTTATTGGATAGAACAAAAGGTTCTGCAGTGTCGAATCGAGCATGCAGGGCATGGACGAGAAAGGAGACTTATTGAAGGTGTTCTTGTTGATGGATACACTTCACCACGAGCAGATGAGGATCATAACGGTACAGTTCTTCAATTTTACGGGTGCTCCTGGCATGGATGTCCACGATGTTACAGAATAAATAGAAATAAAACATTATCATCAGGCGAATCGCTTTACGACAGATATGAAAGAACATGTGCTATATCCTTAAAAATTAAAAGAGGCAATTATACACTTATTGAAATATGGGGTTGTAAATTTGAGCGGGAAATTTCACGTAACCGGGAATTGAGAGAATATATAGATGCGAGTATCGATATTGTTTATCGTAAACGGCTGGACCCCCGTGATGCATTTTTCGGTGGTAGAACTGGTAACACAGTAAAATTATACAAGTGTGAGGATGATGAAAAAATTGAATACGTTGATGTATGTTCATTATATCCATACATTTGTAAACGAGATAAATATCCCGTGGGTCATCCAACGTTATATGTGGGTAATGATACTTAAACTCTCATAGGGGATAACAACGACATCAGTGACCTTGAAGTTCTTATCATGTGTGATGTACTCCCGCCCAGAAATTTGTATAACCCTGTTTTATTAGTTAAAATGCATGGAAAATTAATTTTTCCTCTTTGCCGTACGTGCTGTGAACAAATGATTCAAACGGATTGTATGCACGATAATACGATAGATCGGGTATTACATGGAACATGGGTGTCGGAAGAGCTTAAAAAAGCTGTAGAAATAGGATACGTGATTCAAAAAGTTTACGAAATATGTCAATATGAGATGGTACAATATAACCCTGTCACGCGAAGAGGTGGTATTTTTACCGAGTACATTGATGAATTCTTTAAACAAAAAACCGAGGCTTCTGGTTACCCGTCAGAATGTATTACCGAAGATCATAAGGACCATTATACAGAGAACTTTAAACGTGAAGAGGGTATTCGTCTAAGTAAAACTGATATAAATTTTAATGCAGGTTTGAGATTGGTTGCTAAACTATGTTCAAACTCGTTATGGGGGAAGCTCGCGCAACGAGAAAATATGGCTAAAACAGAGGTTATTAGAGAGCCAGCAAGATTGACAGAACTACTTACCAATGTTGAAGTGGTTGTAAACAGTATCATCCCAGTCAACGATCAGGTATTGTACGTGAATTGGCTGTATCAGGATGAAGCTCTCTTGCAGTCACGCACGACAAGTGTTGTAATTGCAGCTTTCATAACAGCACAAGTCCGGCTTAAACTTTCTGATTATTTGAACAAACTAGGATCGCGTGCACTGTACTACGACACAGACTCCGTTTTCTATGTCAGTAAAAACGACGAACACGATTTTCTGATCGGTACACTGCTTGGTAAACTTACTGATGAATTAGCGGAGAAAGGTGTTGGTATATACATATCATCTTTTGCCTCTGGTGGACCGAAATGTTACGCGTACAAGTGTAAATTTCCAGATGGTTCTGAACAAACAGTATTTAAAATTAAAGGTATAAAACTAAATCATTCAAATAGTCAAAAAATTAATTTTGAAAGTATACGCGAGTTAACATCGGGTAACACGGACGAAATTATTATATCTTCACCGGCAATAAGAAGAACAGATTTTCACGAATTATTATCACTTACAGAGACGAAAACTTGTAAAACCGTATATGGTAAAAGAAGATTTGTCAGGTTGAAAAAAAGCTACCCGTACGGATACAGACACAGTTAACGACTGAACTCCACATCGTCTGAGTAGGTATACAACGATAAGAACGCATGCGCAAAATAATTTCCAATCCAAAACGCTCGCGAGACCGTGAGTGGTAGGGGGAAGAAAGGTAATATTGCAGTGATGGGGGGAGACGAGCTCGTCTCTAACGCACTCGCGGTTGTGGGAGCTAACCGCGCATGCACTAAAAAAGCCAGCTGTTCTGGAGCGCTCGCAAGCGGCGTGTGTCAATATGACGACAGTGAGAGGACGAGCTCTTCTTCAACGCCCTCGCGAGGGCCCCACCGCGATCACAAGATTGTCGTAGACTCCAGAAAAACTTTAGCTTTGTCAGCAGACAGCTCTGGTAATATGGAGAAAAAAAGTTTGAAATTTGATCCCAACTCACCAAGTATTCGTATATTACACGTGTGGAATTACGCTAGTCGTGCTGCGCGGCGTGGCTAGTGAAAACAAGCGGCACGAGATCGGATACAGTTTAGACGGAGAATCGAGAGAATTGGTAAAATTATTAAAGCTGTGTTGGTGAAAATTACATGAATTTTACAAAGTCATAAACTATAACTATCAGTGTATTTTGTTGGAACGTTTAGTGAGCCAACAGTTTTCAGTGAAGAATAGTAGTTGTTATAGTTGTAAGTTATGGATATTTGATGGAAACACCCGTGGACATCTATGTTTTGCGGACCTACCGGTTGTGGCAAAACAGTGTTTGTAAAAAAATTTCTAAAATACATCGATCGTATGGGCGACACACATTTCGATCGCGTGTCGTTTATTATGCTAAATGGCAGGCAGGTTACAAAGAGCTTGGGAGACATATAGAATTTTGCGAGGGGCTTCCTCAAAGTACGGACTACGCTAGTGACTCGCGCCCAAAGTTATTAATATTGGATGATCTGATGCGTGAATCATCCTCAAGTAATGTCATTGTCAACTTATTCACAAAGGGAAGTCATCGCAATAACCTAAGCGTCATATTTATTACACAGAATATATTTCATCAAGGAAAAGGCGAACGAGACATTTCACTCAACGTGCAATACATGGTCGTGTCTAGAAATTTACGCGGTCGTACACAAATACAACATCTTTCGCGCCAGCTCTGTCCTGAAGATCCAGGATTCTTGCAAGAGGCGTACTGGGACGCCACCTCGCAGCGATTTGGATACCTTTTTCTAGATTTGAAACAAAATAATCCAGATAATTGTCGTTTTCACGCTTACATCTTCCCCGATGACGAATATCAGTACGTTTACGTACCTCGAAAGCAGTTTAAAGGCGTTGATTCGAGTAATCACCTTCCAGTCGGACCTTTGTGATGGAGCGGAAAACTAGAGGTCCCATCGGGCAAAAGCATACATATATTTTAAGAGCGCTCTACCATTTCAACAGGGAGCAACGCGCTGCCGTGCTCCGTAAGGCCGACCCCAAATTGATCAGATACATTTGTGAGTGTGCTCTCAACATGCTGCGTGGTAACGTTTCTCTCAACAGAACGCACAAAACTCGATTACGTAAACACACAGGCATTCTTAGACGATTGGCAAGTCCTCGAAAGAATCTAGCTACGAAAAAGAAAATTATCATACAGCACGGCAGATTCTTGCCAATATTGTTGGCACCACTCATTGGTACAGTATTGTCAAGTCTTATATCAAAATTTAAAAAAAATGGAACACACCAAACAAAAGATTTTGTTACCACAGGAGAGTTTGTAACGCTTACAACAAAAACTTTTTACCAATGCTGGGTTAAAGTCGGTGCAAACACCAGGAACTGCTGTTAGCAGGCTGGATGCCGAGATGAGCGATATCTTGTATTCTATATGAGAGAGTAGGATAAATGGCAACAATATTCTCAAGCATTACAACGTTATCTACATTTTAAGGATATTAGTAACAAGAAGACAGAAACTACAAAGAAAGACGATGATATGCAAGAAGCTGATATTATCAACGATGATTATAATGATGATGCTGAGACAGAGTTAAAACGGTTTGCTCTGGCACTTCCACGTGTCGTGACGTCTCGGCTTCTTATTGGGAACGATCGCGTGTTACAGATAATCGATGAGGCTTCTCCTTTCGCTTCTCCAGAGTCTGGTAGTAGCAAATCAAAATCTGGTGGTAGTAACAAACTCAGCGAGAAAGAAAAAGGGCGTAGAAAGAGAAAGAGGAGAAAGAAAGTCGACAGATCACCGAAATCAGGGGAAGCATGGAGTCGCCTGGGCACGAAATTCTGAAAGTAGAGAAAGACGATGAAGGAGAAAAGTCTGTTCTAGATTCTATAATTGATTTAATGTCTTTTGAGATGCATGTACCAGGATACAAATTTTGGAGACCCGGAACAAAATCGTCTTAAACGTGGTGATGTTGGAATTAACCTGCTTTATTAAGCGTGTCGTGAACATGACATAGCCTACGCCAATAAGAAAACGACAGATCGTCGTCGAGCTGACCAAATACTAGCAGAGAAAGCTTTTTCTCGGATGCTTGGTAGTGAAACCCAACCTGATGAACGTACAGTTGCAATGATGACTGCTTGTTGTATAGTTAGTAAAATTACTTTTGAAAAATTTTTTTCGCGTATTAAGAAGACTATAAAATGCAGGGATAAGAAAATAAAGAAAACAAAAGCGTGTATGACTCCGACGAAGAAGCAAGCGAAAGGAAAAAAACAAGAATACTGCAGAAACAATCAAGTAAGCTTTATTTTGGTTCACCAAGACCAGAAGCGTATGCGGAGGCTAATAAAATTATAACCTCTGTACGAAAGAAATATCCAGCTCGAATAGTAATCGACTGGCTCGAGAGTCAGGATGTTTACAATCGGCACAGACCTGTACGACACATGTTTCCTAGACGTCATTACAATGTTCGAAATCGTGATGACGTCTGGGAGGCAGATTTGATAGATATGAAAGCGGTCAAGACTTATAACGTCAATTACACTTATATCCTCGTTGTCATCGACGTTTTGAGTAAATATGCATGGGCTTTACCACTCATAGATAAAACTTCAAAAAGTTTTGCCAAAGCATTTGAAAACATTTTGAAAAACAGTGCTAATTGAAAACCCGTGATTTTTCAAACGGATAAGGGAAAGAATTTCTAGGAAAGGAACAGCAAGAAGTGTTAAAAAAAATGAAATTTTATTTAGAATAGTGCGAAGTCCTGATATCAAAGCAGCTGTGGCCGAGAGGTTTATAAGATTTATAAAGGAACGGATGTGGCGATATTTTACGCATAAAAACACTCGTCGATACGTTGATATTCTAGAAAAAATATTAGAGTCTTATAATCATAGAAAACACTCATCCATCAAGATGGAGCCAGCATCTGTTACGATTTACAACGTTCACAAAAAATTACGATTTACAAAGCTCGAAAAAATTTAGAATCTCGATATGGTTGCTCCAAGTACCGAAAACCTAAATACACCATCGGTGACCTAGTACGGGTCAGTCGAGCAAGAAACGTGTTTGCGAAAGGCTACGATGGTGGATGGACATTGGAACTGTTTAAAATTACTCGAATCTCAGTGACATGCCAGCCACCGGTATACTTTTTAAAAGATTTGGCTGATGAGGATATTGAAGGGTGTTTCTACGAGCACGAGTTGAGTAGAGTAAAAAAGGATTTAAATTATGCAAGTTTCGAAGTTGAAAAAATTTTAAAAAGTACTGGAAGTGGTTAGAATAAAAAATATTTTGTTAAATGAAAAGGGTACCCCGATAAATTCAATTCCTGGGTTGCGGCCAGCCAGATCGAAAAAACATCATGAAGGATCAATTTTACATTGTACTACCCAGTAATAGTAGTATGCATTATTTCCCTGACAATACTACAACACGGTTCGTTACTCATCTACCACAACAAATACGATTAATTTGAATAGTTTAATAAAATTTTATTAATAAATTTTGAAATTTTTTTTTATATGCATTTTTTTTATAAATATTATTAAAAAAGTTTGTCATATCTAGATTAAATTATATGTATATATGAGCATATCTCCACAACTTTTAATTTTTTTATAATGTTTTTGAAAAGTCATTTTACTGCTGTTACTGGGTAGCGAATAATGCACACTATTCAAACTAGGTTTACATCTTTTGTACAATCTTGTTCCTCTATTTTTTATGTATATGGTGAATGTGCCACCAATGCTCCAGTAGATATTTCTATAAAACGAAAATTTTTACATGGATAAAATTTCCGAACTTTTATCCATGTAAAAATTTACGTTTTATAGAAATATCTACTGGAGCATTGGTGGCACATTCACTATATACATAAAAAATAGAGGAACAAGATTGTACAAAAGGTGTGAACCTAGTTTGAATAGTGTGCATCATTCGCTACCCAGTGACAGCTGTAAAATGACATATCACCAAAAGATTAAAAGTTGTGGAGATATGATCATATAACCACGTGACGTTACAATGACTCACTCAGCTCCTGACACCACTCAGAGGTCATTCACCTCCGGGAAGGGTGAGAAGTGGGGGTTTATTGTGATAGTGGTACCTATACTACTATGGAGCGTCTCATTTACATAAATTCAGCTAACTTCAATCTTTGAAATGTCTTGTTTTGTACACACTTTCATTAGAACTAATTATTCAAGCTAATTATATATTATAAAAAGACTTCGCCGACGTCAACGCCGTCGCCGTGTATAAGAATTGGATGTATCCCCAGCCAGAATTAAGCTGAAATTTAGCTAAAAGTTAGCTTATAGATAGCTAAAAGTCAGCTAAAAACTAGCTAAAGGTTAGCTTAAAGTTAGCTAAAGGTCAACTGAATTTAATATTAAAGTTAGCTAAATGTATACAAAATTTAGATATAAATTAGCTTGACGTTAGCTAAATTTAAATTAATTTTAAGCGATTTCAGGTAAATTCTGATTTGACTTCAGCTGAATTTTATATCTATTTATATTATATAGACTTAAGCCTCAAATCGAAATTATCTTATTACCTACCTCAGTCTCTACAGCCTTTCGATTTTGTGAGAAAGAAATTTCTTTTTTATCATTTATTGTGAAGATTATGTGAAATTCTTATTTTATGCATATGTACAATGAAATACAATTTGGGCGTAAAAAATAGTTAAGTTATTTTTTTTTTTTAATTTTAACAATGTTAAAAAAAATTATGTCAGGTATTTTCATTTAATTCTATTTTATTTGTTTCAGATTTAAAATTAAGATTCCATTTTAGTTAGTAGATTTAACAATTCACTTAAATCAACTAACGAATTAATTGTTTGAATGAAGAGTATAAATTTTGCGAGTAAAAATGATTTCATAAAGAAATTTTAAGAGTTATGTGAGTTGATTAAATATTATAAAGATTTAAGGTTATTTTCAAGTTATGTTGCATTTAATTCCTTTTTTTTTTTGAGTACACCGAAAAATTATTCATGTCATTTAGGACTATTTGTATTTAGGGTTATAATAAAGGTACAGAGATTTTTTGTAAGTCTTAATGGATGATAAAAATTTAATAAACAAGAAATAAACTTTATAAAATTTTTAAATAGAGTTGAAAAAATTTTATGTGATAGAAAAACTAGATATCAAAAAATTTTAATACTGTTTACATTGAAACGTCAATAAAAAAATTTTTAAATAAAAAATATTAAAATATTGATAGAAATAAAAAAAGCAGCGTTTGATTGATAGAACTATAGACAGATAAAAATATTTTTAATTCTTTCATTTTACAGTCAACGTAGGTATTCTTTTTTCATTTAATAATCTACAAATAAAAATCATAATTATTTTTTTTGCAAATACATTTGTAGAAATTTGCGTGGATGATTAGTTTCATTAAAAGATCATTAAACATTTACCTGAAAACAACTTTTGAAAAATTAAGATTATGTAGTATTTTAAATAAAAATTATCTAAAAAATAGCAATTTCTTGAATATTCTTTTAAAGTTACAGAAGCGAGATGGGCGTTGGCGCTCGCGTGCAGGGGGCTTGCCCCCTAATAATAATAAAAACTTTAAATTTTATTTATGATTGGTTTAACATTGGTTATATATGTATACATATACTAAAAATTATCAAAATCAGAAAGAGAGCGTATATATGAGGTGAGTATGAGAAAAAAGTACATATTTTCTTTGTTGCAATACAGCGGAAAGTTATTTTCTTTCTTACTTATAGCGTTCTATATGAGCTCTCTTCTATTGTATGAACATATATAGTAATACAATAATAATGCTTTATTTTTAAAGGACATAAGTTTTATTTCTTTCGACATATTGTTTTATTATTTTTTTGTTAATATCCTATATTAACGAAAAAGATTATTTCTTTATTTTTTCGTCAAAGGTTCAGTTAGTTTTGATACTTGTTACTGAACATATTGACCACACAGTATAAGTAATTGGTGAAAAAAAATCCTTCCCAAGATGAATGCACAGTCTCTTGAGGGTGACGAAGGGGGTGTTATGCCACCTCCACCTCCGGAATCTGCGGGGTTACCAGAGGAGCCATCGCATGATTATCGTGGCCGCATGTAAACCCGCTGTGCGAAGCCGTATCCGATTGACAGGAATTTTGATTTTTCAATATTTTCTGAGTAATCATATATCGCTATTCTCTTATTTAAAGAGCACTGGAGATTAATGGAATAGGCAAAAGAACAAGAATTCAAAAACGTGTGTATTGCGGAAAAAGTTAATCCTGCTACGTTACGTTAGCGTAAACGGAGTAAAGTAAACTTCAGGTTAAAAGAGGATTCAAATAATCCCTTATATTGTAAATTATATTTTCGCCCTGGGGACGAATGGTGTTTGCTATATCGGAAGTCGAAGAAAGCAGCTGAACGCATGATGCGTTCGCGTTTCCAATATGAATGACAATACATCATTAATAAAAAATAATAACATATAGGATTAAAAAGAGAGAAAAAAACTTAAGTGTAATAAAAGTGTAAGAGCGTAGTTAAGATTAATTAGTTATGGTGAGATTAGTGTTAGTTTTTTTAATATAGTTCAAAAATTTGAATAAGTTCAACGATTTGTGAAAAAAAGAGAAACGATCTTCATGAGCTCATGAGAGTAAGTATGTTTTTTATAGTTTAAAAATATAAATTTTTTTTGTTCTTGTTTCTTTTCATTTTCAATTATAAAAATAATTTTAATATATATATATATATATATATATGATATAAGAGAGCGTAAATAGAACTTTGTTAGTAAGAAGGTAAGAAAGAGAAAGACTTCTCGTTGTATACCAACAAAGAAAATATGTACACTTGACGGAAAGGATATTTTTCCGAATGTTAACCTCAAATGGCAACATCGTATATTTTACCACAGACATAAGACAATTCCAAATCATGGAACAAATTTCGCATCATCGTTACTTATTACTTAATGACATAATTTTAGTAAACAAACAATATTACTTTTTTTTTTCATGATCTGAATTATAATTTTATGAAATAAAATTTTTATTTCTCAGTTCAATAATCATATAGAATTAACTATTGCTAATTAAAATTATATAAGCGATAAAATTTTAGTAGTTATCATTTAAATTTTGCATAAATAACCTATATAAAAAAACAAAATACTCATGATGCGAAACTCAATGCACGATTCGAAGTTCTCTTACGTCTGTGGTAAAATATGCAGCGCTGCCATTTGAGATACACATTCGGAAAAATATCCTTTCCGCCAAGTGTACTTCTTCTTACCACGTTTTTATTAGCTTCTCTTCGTGCCTGTCTGTCTGTCTGTTCGGGTGAAATTTTGTAGTCGATTTAAAACTAACTTCCCTATGAGCTAGAGACTTGAAATTTTAAACATAGCTCAGATTCCGATGACAATGCAATATTATGGAAAAAAATTTATATATTTCCACCGATTTATATATTAATACATCGATTATATGCGGAGATGTTTGCAAAATTGAAAATTTGAAAATTTTATATATAGATATACTTTTAACATTAGTGTCAAAAAATCTTCGGAAATTTTTAAAATTTTTTAACTTGTCATATATCGTAATGAGACATAAATTACAGCATTTTCCATTGTTTTTATCAGTCTTAACATTAAATTTTATCGATTTTATGGTCAATCAATGAATAAAATATCAGATATTAGTAGAATTTCCAATAGCGTCATAATCTTCAAAATGGCGGGAAACTCAGCATGCGACCACGTGTTCCCTAAAAATAGTCTAGATGTTGACTTGTCCAAAAAAATTTTATTTCAAACAAAAAAAATTTTTCACACACATGACCAAAAAGTAGAAAATATTTGAATAAAAAAAAATATTTAAATACCACGTTTTTAAAACGACTAAAAAGTATAAAATAATTTTTAATAACTATGAAAATATTTGTAAGATTTGGAATAAAAAACGTGGGGCGCATGTAGCAGATTATTATGTATTGTATGCGGCCCACGTTTTGTATTCCAAATCTTACAAATATTTTCATAGCTATTAAAAATTATTTTATACTTTTTAGTCATTTTAAAAACGTGGTATTTAAATTTTTTTTTAATTGAATATTATTTCTCATATTAACCTCGCATATACTCTCTCTATCTCTCTCTCTCTCTCCCTCCCCTCCTCCCTCCCTCCTCCCTCCTCTCTCTCTCTCTCTCTCTCTCTCTCTCTCTCTCTCTCTCTCTCTCTCTCTCTCTCTCTCTCTCTCTCTCTCTCTCTCTCTTCCTTCTAATATTCCTTGTCTTTATTAACTCTGTGGTTGATGTGTTACGTCATTGTAAGGAATCTTGTATGTTATTTGCGGACGATCTTCAGATCTATATACAGTGTAAGTCTTGTGATTTGGAATCGGCGGTGTCAAGGCTAAATAAAGATGCTTCATTGATTGTAGATTGGTCACGCGAAAATGGGCTGATGCTCAATATTGTCAAAACAAAATGTATGATGTTTGCGTCAATCCAGAATCATATGCGTATAGTTGAGGATGAACTGCCTCCGGTGATGGTGGACGGATCTATCGTCCCATTTTTAAAATCCTGTAGGAATCTCGGTGTCATCTTTTCGAAGGATCTGACTTGGAATGCACATGTATCTTCGATCTGCTCACGGGTCCATGGTGTTCTATATCGCTTACGCTACAGGGGTCGTAGTCTTACGCCGGAAATTAAGTCGTTACTGCTTAATGCATTGATCATTCCACATTTTGATTATGCGTGTTTAGTATTGGTAGATTTGTCACGCTATTTGGATGTTAAATTACAGCGATTGTGCAATACTGTTGTGCGGTTTATATTTGGCTTGAGGAGGGACTCTGCACTTCAACCGTACTATCTGCGATTGAGATGGCTGAATCTGGATGCTCGAAGAAATTATTTTATGGGCGTGCTTCTGTATGGTCTACTTACTATGCAAAAACCAGGTTATCTGTATGACTTCTTCCCGAAAGTCACGGAGGACTATCGCAGATCCCATAGAGTTCAAGTATCGAGCTTTATTTTGCCTTTAACTTCAACCCAGACGTATAAAAAATCATTTACTTTACAGGCCCTGAAATTCTGGGACTCAATACCTGTGACTATCCGCCTGAGACCATCGGTTTCTGCTTTTAAATCGTCCTTGTATGATTACTTGTTAGACAATACTATGTAAAACTCGATTTGTTTATTTATTTATATATATCTATTAAATAGTTAGTTAGAATTGCGTGCATGCGTATAGTAAAATAAATTAGATGCGTGATAATTGGCGTATGATTGTATTACTTTAGTTATTAAAAAAATGCGCTTTACTGTAAGTTTGATTTAATTTTGTTGCCAAAGTTTTGTAAAATTTTGTTACTATTTATATTGTTTTGTAATTACTATTTATTTATTGTATTACATTGTTTTTTGCCATAAGGTCAAATTTAGACCTTGGCATAATAAAATTATATCAATCAATCTCTCTCTCTCTCTCTCTCTCTCTCTCTCTCTCTCTCTCTTCCACATTGAAATGGTAAGACTATTCTTGGCTTCTCGCTCCTATTTTCATATAATAGCTGTGACAGAGACAAAACTGGGTCAGATTGTCTGTGACTCTCTAATTGCTCTGGATGACTACGTACTTTTCAGGCAGGATCGTAATACTAGAGGTGGTGGTGTTGCCCTATATGTTCATTGCTCTTTAGGTTCCATACGCCTGTGTTCTTCGAATGGTAGCTGGTGTGGCAAGCCAGGTTTACCTAAATACCTTTATTGTGAGGTTAAATCTCCTGATGTGGTTTCTCCTATTTTTGTTGGCGTAGTCTACAGGCCACCTCATGCACCATTTCTAGCTGAAACTGATTTCATACCAGATTTGACATCTCATATGCACAACTATAGTACAAAAATCATCTTAGGCGATTTCAATACTATAGTCCGGGCGCTGGGAGGGTTTCCGTGGCCGTTTGAGATCCCCGGTTCTACCAAGGTTTTTCTAAGTATTTTTGTCTGCTGATTACGAATTTTCTGGGTAGACATCCGGAAAATGCAGAGGAAAAGCGTTATAAGCAATTTTCCGAAAAACTCCGGGAAATTATCACTTTTTCAGTTGGGAAAAAATTTTTTTAGAAAAACTGAGTAATTTTAAGAAGAAATTATGATTATAAATTTTTTTGTAAAATGCACCGTTTCTTAGTAAACAATACCTGAAATTTCGGAAAATCACGAAAATGGCCATATTCGCGAATTTATAACGAGCAAATTCGTAGACATTTTTAAACCCAACTAGGCTTAAATTGTTCCTTAATTGATGAACTTTTATGCTAAAGAGGATAGCAATCATAATTTACAATTACCTTTTAATTATCAGTATGTATTTAACGGCTTTTCCGAAGGCAGTTGGCACTAAAAAAAAGTTTCTAAGTTTACATTAGCCAATCGATATCCCCGGTTCTACCAAAGGTTTTTCTAAGTATTTTTGTCTGCTGATTACGAATTTTTCAGTTAGACATCCGGAAAATTCAAAGGAAAAGCGTTATGAGCAATTTTCCGGAAAAACTCATGAAAATTTTCACTTATTCAATCGGGGAAAAATTTTTTCATAAAAATTGAGTGATTCTAAGACGAAATTATTATTATAAATTTTTTTGTAAAATGCACCGTTTCTTAGTAAACAATACCTGAAATTTCGGAAAATCACGAAAATGGCCATATTCGCAAATTTATAACGAGCAAATGCGTAGACATTTTTAAACCCAACTAGGCTTAATTTGTTCCTTAACTGATGAACTTTTATGATGAAGAGAATAGCAATTACAATTTACAATTACTTTTTAATTATCAATATGTATTTTACGGCTTTTCCGAAAGCAGTTGGCGCTAAAAAAATGTTTCTGAGTTTCCATTAGCCAATCGATATCCCTGGTTCTACCAAAGGTTTTTCTAAGTATTTTTGTCTGCTGATTACGAATTTTTCAGTTAGACATCCGGAAAATTCAATGGAAAAGCGTTATGAGCAATTTTTCGGAAAAACTCATGAATATTTTCACTTATTCGATCGGGAAAAAAAATTTTTAGAAAAATTGAGTAATTTTAAAAAGAAATTATAATTATAAATTTTTTTGTTAAATGCACCGCTTCTTAGTAAACAATACCTGAAATTTCGGAAAATCACGAAAATGGCCATATTCGCGAATTTATAACGAGCAAATTCGTAGACATTTTTAAACCCAACTAGGCTTAAATTGTTCCTTAATTGATGAACTTTTATGCTAAAGAGGATAGCAATCATAATTTGCAATTACCTTTTAATTATCAGTATGTATTTTACGGCTTTTCCGAAGGCAGTTGGCACTAAAAAAAAGTTTCTAAGTTTACATTAGCCAATCGATATCCCCGGTTCTACCAGAGGTTTTTCTAAGTATTTTTGTCTGCTGATTACGAATTTTTCAGTTAGACATCCGGAAAATTCAAAGGAAAAGCGTTATGAGCAATTTTCTGGAAAAACTCATGAAAATTTTCACTTATTCAATCGGGGAAAAATTTTTTCATAAAAATTGAGTGATTCTAAGACGAAATTATGATTATAATTTTTTTTGTAAAATGCACCGTTTCTTAGTAAACAATACCTGAAATTTCGGAAAATCACGAAAATGGCCATATTCGCAAATTTATAACGAGCAAATGCGTAGACATTTTTAAACCCAACTAGGCTTAATTTGTTCCTTAACTGATGAACTTTTATGATGAAGAGAATAGCAATTACAATTTACAATTACTTTTTAATTATCAATATGTATTTTACGGCTTTTCCGAAAGCAGTTGGCGCTAAAAAAATGTTTCTGAGTTTCCATTAGCCAATCGATATCCCTGGTTCTACCAAAGGTTTTTCTAAGTATTTTTGTCTGCTGATTACGAATTTTTCAGTTAGACATCCGGAAAATTCAATGGAAAAGCGTTATGAGCAATTTTTCGGAAAAACTCATGAATATTTTCACTTATTCGATCGGGAAAAAAATTTTTTAGAAAAATTGAGTAATTTTAAGAAGAAATTATGATTATAAATTTTTTTGTTAAATGCACCGCTTCTTAGTAAACAATACCTGAAATTTCGGAAAATCACGAAAATGGCCATATTCGCGAATTTATAACGAGCAAATTCGTAGACATTTTTAAACCCAACTAGGCTTAAATTGTTCCTTAATTGATGAACTTTTATGCTAAAGAGGATAGCAATCATAATTTGCAATTACCTTTTAATTATCAGTATGTATTTTACGGCTTTTCCGAAGGCAGTTGGCACTAAAAAAAAGTTTCTAAGTTTACATTAGCCAATCGATATCCCCGGTTCTACCAGAGGTTTTTCTAAGTATTTTTGTCTGCTGATTACGAATTTTTCAGTTAGACATCCGGAAAATTCAAAGGAAAAGCGTTATGAGTAATTTTCCGGAAAAACTCATGAAAATTTTCACTTATTCAATCAGGGAAAAATTTTTTCATAAAAATTGAGTGATTCTAAGAAGAAATTATAATTATAATTTTTTTGTAAAATGCACCGTTTCTTAGTAAACAATACCTGAAATTTCGGAAAATCACGAAAATGGCCATATTCGCAAATTTATAACGAGCAAATGCGTAGACATTTTTAAACCCAACTAGGCTTAAATTGTTCCTTAACTGATGAACTTTTATGATGAAGAGAATAGCAATTACAATTTACAATTACTTTTTAATTATCAATATGTATTTTACAGCTTTTCCGAAAGCAGTTGGCGCTAAAAAAATGTTTCTGAGTTTCCATTAGCCAATCGATATCCCTGGTTCTACCAAAGGTTTTTCTAAGTATTTTTGTCTGCTGATTACGAATTTTTCAGTTAGACATCCGGAAAATTCAATGGAAAAGCGTTATGAGCAATTTTTCGGAAAAACTCATGAATATTTTCACTTATTCGATCGGGAAAAAAATTTTTTAGAAAAATTGAGTAATTTTAAGAAGAAATTATAATTATAAATTTTTTTGTTAAATGCACCGCTTCTTAGTAAACAATACCTGAAATTTCGGAAAATCACGAAAATGGCCATATTCGCGAATTTATAACGAGCAAATTCGTAGACATTTTTAAACCCAACTAGGCTTAAATTGTTCCTTAATTGATGAACTTTTATGCTAAAGAGGATAGCAATCATAATTTACAATTACCTTTTAATTATCAGTATGTATTTTACGGCTTTTCCGAAGGCAGTTGGCACTAAAAAAAAGTTTCTAAGTTTACATTAGCCAATCGATATCCCCGGTTCTACCAAAGGTTTTTCTAAGTATTTTTGTCTGCTGATTACGAATTTTTCAGTTAGACATCCGGAAAATTCAAAGGAAAAGCGTTATGAGTAATTTTCCGGAAAAACTCATGAAAATTTTCACTTATTCAATCAGGGAAAAATTTTTTCATAAAAATTGAGTGATTCTAAGAAGAAATTATAATTATAAATTTTTTTGTAAAATGCACCGTTTCTTAGTAAACAATACCTGAAATTTCGGAAAATCACGAAAATGGCCATATTCGCAAATTTATAACGAGCAAATGCGTAGACATTTTTAAACCCAACTAGGCTTAAATTGTTCCTTAACTGATGAACTTTTATGATGAAGAGAATAGCAATTACAATTTACAATTACTTTTTAATTATCAATATGTATTTTACAGCTTTTCCGAAAGCAGTTGGCGCTAAAAAAATGTTTCTGAGTTTCCATTAGCCAATCGATATCCCTGGTTCTACCAAAGGTTTTTCTAAGTATTTTTGTCTGCTGATTACGAATTTTTCAGTTAGACATCCGGAAAATTCAATGGAAAAGCGTTATGAGCAATTTTTCGGAAAAACTCATGAATATTTTCACTTATTCGATCGGGAAAAAAATTTTTTTGAAAAATTGAGTAATTTTAAGAAGAAATTATAATTATAAATTTTTTTGTTAAATGCACCGCTTCTTAGTAAACAATACCTGAAATTTCGGAAAAT
This sequence comes from Anastatus disparis, assembly GCA_017163975.1. Lineage (NCBI taxonomy): Eukaryota > Metazoa > Arthropoda > Insecta > Hymenoptera > Eupelmidae > Anastatus > Anastatus disparis. Next base: position 4,586,036 of record JAFFSR010000074.1, read on the forward strand.
CACGAAAATGGCCATATTCGCGAATTTATAAAGAGCAAATTCGTAGACATTTTTAAACCCAACTAGGCTTAAATTGTTCCTTAATTGATGAACTTTTATGCTAAAGAGGATAGCAATCATAATTTACAATTACCTTTTAATTATCAGTATGTATTTTACGGCTTTTCCGAAGGCAGTTGGCACTAAAAAAAAGTTTCTAAGTTTACATTAGCCAATCGATATCCCCGGTTCTACCAAAGGTTTTTCTAAGTATTTTTGTCTGCTGATTACGAATTTTTCAGTTAGACATCCGGAAAATTCAAAGGAAAAGCGTTATGAGCAATTTTCCGGAAAAACTCATGAAAATTTTCACTTAATCAATCAGGGAAAAATTTTTTCATAAAAATTGAGTGATTCTAAGAAGAAATTATGATTATAAATTTTTTTGTAAAATGCACCGTTTCTTAGTAAACAATACCTGAAATTTCGGAAAATCACGAAAATGGCCATATTCGCAAATTTATAACGAGCAAATGCGTAGACATTTTTAAACCCAACTAGGCTTAAATTGTTCCTTAACTGATGAACTTCTATGATGAAGAGGATAGCAATTACAATTTACAATTACTTTTTAATTATCAATATGTATTTTACGGCTTTTCCGAAAGCAGTTGGCGCTAAAAAAATGTTTCTGAGTTTCCATTAGCTAATCGATATCCCTGGTTCTACCAAAGGTTTTTCTAAGTATTTTTGTCTGCTGATTACGAATTTTTCAGTAAGACATCCGGAAAATTCAAAGGAAAAGCGTTATGAGCAATTTTCCGGAAAAACTCATGAATATTTTCACTTATTCGATCGGGAAAAAAATTTTTTAGAAAAATTGAGTAATTTTAAGAAGAAATTATGATTATAAATTTTTTTGTTAAATGCACCGCTTCTTAGTAAACAATACCTGAAATTTCGGAAAATCACGAAAATGGCCATATTCGCGAATTTATAACGAGCAAATTCGTAGACATTTTTAAACCCAACTAGGCTTAAATTGTTCCTTAATTGATGAACTTTTATGCTAAAGAGGATAGCAATCATAATTTACAATTACCTTTTAATTATCAGTATGTATTTTAAGGCTTTCCTAAAAATAGTTTGCGCTAAAAGAATGTTCAGAAAATAGATGAAATGCTATTATTGAAAAAAAGTTTATATGTGTATTTTACTATAAGTATTATAATAATTGATGTTAATATTTTTTAAATATTATTTCTTAGAAACATGAAGATCACCATACTTGTGCTATATAAATATACACTATATAAATAATTGTAAAACATTTTTTTCCCGATTAAATAAGTAAAAATATTCATGAGTTTTTCCGGAAAATTGCTCATAACGCTTTTCCATTGAATTATCCGGATTTCTAACTGAAAAATTCGTAATCAGCAGACAAAAATACTTAGAAAAACCTTTGGTAAAACCAGGGATATCGATTGGCTAATGGAAACTCAGAAACATTTTTTTAGCGCCAACTGCTTTCGGAAAAGCCGTAAAATACATATTGATAATTAAAAAGTAATTGTAAATTGTAATTGCTATCCTCTTCATCATAAAAGTTCATCAGTTAAGGAACAATTTAAGCCTAGTTGGGTTTAAAAATGTCTACGCATTTGCTCGTTATAAATTTGCGAATATGGCCATTTTCGTGATTTTCCGAAATTTCAGGTATTGTTTACTAAAAAACGGTGCATTTTACAAAAAAATTTATAATTATAATTTCTTCTTAGAATCACTCAATTTTTATGAAAAAATTTTTCCCCGATTGAATAAGTGAAAATTTTCATGAGTTTTTCCGGAAAATTGCTCATAACACTTTTCCTTTGAATTTTCTGGATGTCTAACTGAAAAATTCGTAATCAGCAGACAAAAATACTTAGAAAAACCTTTGGTAGAACCGGGGATATCGATTGGCTAATGTAAACTTAGAAACTTTTTTTTAGTGCCAACTGCCTTCGGAAAAGCCGTAAAATACATACTGATAATTAAAAGGTAATTGTAAATTATGATTGCTATCCTCTTTAGCATAAAAGTTCATCAATTAAGGAACAATTTAAGCCTAGTTGGGTTTAAAAATTTCTACGCATTTGCTCATTATAAATTCGCGAATATGGCCATTTTCGTGATTTTCCGAAATTTCAGGTATTGTTTACTAAGAAACGGTGCCTTTTACAAAAAAATTTATAATCATAATTTCTTCTTAAAATTACTCAATTTTTCTAAAAAAATTTTTTCCCAACTGAAAAAGTGAAAATTTCCCGGAGTTTTTCGGAAAATTGCTTATAACGCTTTTCCTCTGCATTTTCCGGATGTCTACCCAGAAAATTCGTAATCAGTAGGTAAAAATACTTAAGAAAAACCTTGGTAGAACCGGGGATCTCAAACGGCCACGGAAACCCTCCCAGCGCCCGGACTACTAACCTTTCTGTAGATTCTGACGACTCTGTGTTTCTGAAGGGTCTATTTAGGGAAAATGCACTCTTCTCTGTGCCTTACGGTGCAACCCATCATACTGCCACATCTAATACTTGGCTTGATTTATGCCTTGAAGATGCAAATGATTCCTTGCTTGACTATTAGAAGACCAATGTACCATTTATAGATGGGCATGATCTTATTGCAGCCACTGTTAAGTCCTCTCTCTCTAAGCCTGTACTTAATGATTTCTCCTATCGAGACTATAAGGATGTTGATGATGCCAGATTGCTCGACTATTTTAGCTCACTGAATTGCTCTATCTGTGGCGGTGATTCCTCTCTTGAGACTCGACTTGATTGCCTTTATGGCCATTTAAATAAAGTTATTGCCCTTTTCGTGCCCATCAAAAAGGTTCAACAGGGTGTAAAATGTCGTCCATGGATTACTGCAGAGCATCATGGCTTGGTTCACGAGAGAGATAGGCTTTATAGGCGCTACAAACGCTCACGACTTCACTTCGACTTACTCAGCTATAGAGCTGCACGTGATCGTGCCCATGAGAGCATTGAGTCTTCCAAACTCCTTTATTATCATGATAGACTCTCTGGGCTCACTGATTCTAAACAAATCTGGAAGGAGCTGAGGAATCTCGGTATTTGCTCTAGTGCTAATACTTCTCGTCACTCTTTCTCTGTGAACGAACTTTATCGTTACTTCTCTAATGTAGCATCTGATCAATCGGTTACATCAGTCTCTGATTATTTGAACTCTTTAACTGAAGATGAACCGTATAAACCGATGTTTAAGTTTTCTGAGGTATCTTTGTTTCAGGTTGGTCTGGCTGTGCGCAGTTTCTCTTCGCAGGCTAGAGGTCCGGATGCCATTCCTCAATCATTTATAAATTCCACGTTCCCTGTAATTGGACAATTCTTACGTCGAATCTTCAATGATTCACTAAGGGAGGGTCTTTTTCCAGCATGTTGGAAGATGTCTCTAGTTAAGACTATCAATAAGGTTTCTCCTCCACAATCTATGAATGATATTCGCCCTATTTCTTTATTGTCATTTTTATCAAAGCTACTTGAGCGTCTTGTTCATCAGCAATTGTATGAATACTTGGCTACTAGACAGCTGTTGGATCCGCGGCAGGCTAGTTTTAGGACTGGGCATAGTACTCAGACAGCTTTGTTGAGGTTAACGGATGATATCAGGCTTAATATGGATAGACGCTATGTCACCATGCTCTTACTATTTGATTTCAGTAAGGCATTTGATACTGTGAGCCATGCTATTCTTCTTAAAAAAATGTCTTCACTTGATGTCTCTATCACAGTTATCAGATCGTTTGCTTCATATCTTTCAGGTCGACGACAGGCTGTTATTGATGAGGATGGTAACACGTCTAATTATCTTACTCTTAACACAGAAGTTCCTCAAGGATCTGTATTGGGGCCGTTGTTATTTTCTATTTATATAAATGGTGTTGCTAATGATTTCAATTCTGGCATACAATACTTAATATATGCTGATAATCTGCAGGTATATGTTCATTTTCCTCTTGATAAGTTGGACCTTTTCACGTCCATTATGAGCGCTCATGCTGATGTTATTTCTAATTGAGCTACTAGAAATCACCTTGAGTTAAATGTCAGTAAGACTAAAGCCATAATTATTGGCTCTTATTATTATGTTAATATGTTGTCTTCTGTTCTAACTACTGGTGTCCCACTGAATGGTACTATTATTAAGTTTGAATCGAAGGTTCGTGACTTGGGGGTTTGGCTGGACAGTAAACTGAATTGGAAGGAGCACATTGCTCAGGTTTGTAATAAATCATTTTCATTGTTTTATAGGCTAAATTTCTTTAGAAAAAGCACTAATATTGCATTACGCAAACATCTTATTCAAACATTGCTTTTTCCGCTCATAGGCTACTGCTATCTCGTTTACTGTGATTTGTCGGCTGAACTTGATTTGGCAGACGTAAGCATGTTTCCTCTTATCGTTCTAGGCTTGGCTGGTTATCTACCTCTGGTAGAAGGAAATATTTTACCTTATCCTTCCTCTACAAAATGTTTTCGACTACAGCACCTTCTTATCTTTACTCTAGGTATAATTGGAACCAATCTGTGAGGACATTGAGGGGTGCTGTGAGGCCATTGACTGTTCCACCGGCTCTCACTGAATATTATAATGGATCTTTCTTAGTCACTTCATCATTCCTATGAAATGAACTTCCTGATCCAATTCGTAACTCTCCATCGCTCCACACATTCAAATCATCTGCATTGGCATACTACCTTTCCTTAGAGGATGGACCTCTGCCATTACGCTAATTTTAAAATCATGTTTTATATTAATTTTGTTAAATGTATTTAAAATTTTATCACTGTTTTAAAGCTTTTTATTTTTGCTCATTATTATTTATTAAATTATAATCTAATGTATATACTATATTATGTAAATTGTACAACATACTGTACATAAAATAAATTTACATAATATATACTATATTATGTAAATTGTACTACATACTGTACATAAAATAAACGAAAATCTCTCTCTCTCTCTCTCTCTCTCTCTCCCTCTCCCTCTCCCTCTCCCTCTCCCCCTCCCTCTCTCCTCTCTCTCTCTCTCTCCTCTCTCTCTCTCTCTCTCTCTCTCTCTCTCTCTCTCTCTCTCTCTCTCTCTCTCTCTCCCTCTCCCTCTCCCACTCTCTCTCTCTCTCTCTCTCTCTCTCTCTCCTCTCTCTCTCTCTCTCTCTCTCTCTCTCTCTCTCTCTCTCTCCCTCTCCCTCTCCCTCTCTCTCTCTCTCTCTCTCTCTCTCTCTCTCTCTCTCTCTCTCTCTGATTGATAAAATAATTAAATTATAATTATTGAGTTATAGTTTGATTTTTTAAATAAAATTATTAGTATAAACATCGCTGACTTCCGCTTACAAAAATTCCTTTTGTGTGAAGTTGTCGAGAGTGCGAAGTACCGCTCTATATTCATTTGTTATAGTATATTTCAAATTAGAACATGGTAACAATTCTATGCCATTAACTTCTGAATTCTCTTTTTAAAAATTGTACTATAAAATAGCATGTTAGGCAATGAATTTAGAAAATATAGATGTTATGAACTTTTTAGCTTATAACAATATCATAAAAAATTTATCTATGAGCCTGGCAAGTAATTTGGTAAATTTAAAATAAGATTTAAAATATTTCGGAATATTTTAAAATAAATAATAAAAAAACCGATAAGTAATACAATTACGACAGTATAATTTAGTATATAATAGTACATTACGATACACGTGCTCTAAGTGGTCCTTTTTTACACGGCGTGCAGTTAGCACCCGAGAGCAGCGAGGGTGCTAAGCACGTCGTGTAAGAGGATCACTTTAAACACACGTATCGTATATTATTTTATAGCACGTGTGAGATAAATCCGCCACACGTAATCTATACTCTAGAAAAACAAATGATAATTCGTAAATAAAAACGAATACTATACATCAACAAAACTATGCACTTCACGAATGATAATTCGAAAAAAAGTGAAAACTATATACATTATCAAAATTAAACCATTCGCAAACAAATAAGTAAAGCAAAAACGATTTCAAAAGCATTCTAAGAATGTGAAATTATATTAATATGTCTGTGATATTTTATTAATAATTAAATACATTATACTAACAAAATCTTGCCGATTATTCAGATTCATGTATACATAAGTCAGACAAAGCGAAGCATCTAGTTCATTATTCATATATGCATCTCTCTTTTTCATCGTTAGGCTGTATACACTGTACATGCATGCGTGCTCACAGAGGTTTTATATATTTCGACAACTCACGACACAGCTAGAATTTATAAACTATAGTTTTCGTTTTCTTGGTGCTTTTAATTCTTTATTGAAGTATTAATATTTTTTGGATGATTTGCTACGTATTATTATGTGTGAAAAGATATTTCTACATATTAATAAATGTACGAAGAGATTTCGATATGATTACTTTTTCGAACAGTATAATAAAGTGTGAGATTTCTTGCGGTAGTACTTTTTACACAGTTCAAAAAAGTTGTATTTAGCTCCCGCTAGATGGTGTAGAAAACGCGGATTTAGCTCACACAGTGCTATAAAATATTTCTAGATTGACTGCCTAAAAATTTTTTTTCAAAAATATAGTATAATATTTGCCTAAAATGTACTATTTTTAAAAGTTTGTTTATTTAATTTCAAAATTCAAATTGAATCGCGCTTAGAATAAACAGTTTTTCTGCAAAATAAAATAAAAAATCTTTTGTTTGAAAGAATGATATAATCACTATAATTAAGAAAATATAAATTAGAATTTTTATTTCTATTTGTATTTTGAAAATGGGAACGATATACATATCGTTAAGAATTGATTTGAACTATTTTATTTTTTATATATCTTATGGATTTCATATTGTTGGAAATATTAATTTTTAAATAAATTCATTCATTAGTGATTGAGAATTTAGGATTCCAATATTATATTTTAACGGTAGGCCGGAGTATAACCTGATACCGACCGAGTAAAAATTGAGTTGTTTGTTATTTACTCAAGTTTTAATCGGTGTATCTTCAAATCAAAGGTCGAGCGCAATAGATATTATTATTATGAACATCTATGCACAAGAAAAAAAATATCCACAGGTTTGTTTTTGAGAAAAGTAAGTAACGCGAAAATATTATAAACATAAACTTTTACTTTGACAAGGACAGCGAATCCGGCCTGCTCTTAAAATTTTCCTGGTGCCAGAAATTAAAAACTTGAGCTGGGCTGTGGCACAGTCGGTAAGAGCATTGGATTCGTATTCTCGGGGGACCGTGGATCGAATCCCGCTCGCGGTTGTTTTTCAAGCAAGCACCTCTGTTACATGTGCTTTGTTCTTATGAACACACTTTCGAGCTCCATCGTTAAAGGACGAAAAGTAACTCAGTTGCATAAGGCAGCTGGCTTGCGTCCTAGCCGATCGGGGTTTGACTCCCTGGGAAAATTGGGAAAAACAATTTTCGTAGTTTTCCGTGGGGAAGAGAACCCGAAGAACGCAAAAAAAATACAAAATAGAGAGTTCCTCGGAACAAAAAAATTGATGATGGGCTATGACGAAAAGTCCAAAGGCCAAAAAAAAGATAAAGAAAGAAAGAAAATTAAAAACTTATAAATGCTAATCATTAAATTTATTTAAAAATTTATACCATCTAATGCATTTCTTTTCCTGAAATTTTGCACTAAAATGTGGAGATAGTCAATATTTATGAGTGTAGATGTATTGTCCGTTTTATGTCTCCTTCAAATGTGAAATTTTAAGTGATGATAAAACCGGAAAAGTCGTTTTTATAAACCACATTACATTGTATTAAGAGCAGGCCAAACTATCTGTCCTTATCTAATAGTGCTTTTTATAATTTATATAAACACCATTGGTTGTAACACTAAAAAAATGGCAGCCTCCGCTAGATACTAGTATAATAGATAAATTTTATAATAAGAATAAAATAATTTTATCACGTGGTTTTTGAATAATATGAGACCTACTGAAAATCTAAAATATAACCTTTCTTTTTTGGTAGGTCTCATATTATTCGCAAACTACATGATTAAATTATTTTGTTCTTATTATAAAATTAAACCAATAGACTAGTATCTAGCGGGGGCTGCCATTATTTTCGTGTTACAGCCAATGATGTTTACATAAATGATGAAAAACACTATTAGACAAAGACAGATAGTTCGGCCTCTTCTTAAAAACAGATATTTTTAATCATGGATAATTTTACATGACTATGTCCAGAGATCAATCTTGGAATTCTCTTAAGATATATCTTGAAAATCATACACATTAGATTGATATTAAAAATTATGTGTATTAAAAGTTATATTTTTGTAAAATAACTTTTGACTTTGTAATAATTTACGTTATTTAAATTTTGAAAGATTTAAGAAATGTCTAAAAAATAATTTAAAAGTTTACTATTTCTTCAATTTTTTAAAATAATAATAAGAAAATGAATATAGTAATAATATATCTTTTAAGAGCAGGTCGTATATCTCTGTCCTTTTCTAATCAAAGAATTAATTTTTTTTACAAAAACTAATAATTGTAGCAAAAGATAAGGAGATGGTCCCATCTTGTATCATAAAAAGCAATATTTTTTTTATGAGGAAAAATTATTTTTATCGATTCATTTTGAAGAAAACCTTGAAAAACTCAAAAAATAGAGGTTAGGGTGGACAATTCAGTTTTTCAAGGTTTTCTTAAAAACGAAGCGATAAAAATAATTTTTCCTCATAAAAGAGAATCTTGCTTTTTATTATACGAGATGGGGCTTTCTTCTTATTTTTTGCTACAATTATTAATTTTTGTGAAAAAATCAATTCTTTGATTAGAAAAGGACAGATATACTCGACCTCCTCTTAAATGGGATTTATTTTTCTCGAAGTTTTCCGTGTCTATAAATTCATTGATGCCGCGTAAACTGCTCTGATACATTAGTATATAACATCAATTTCTTTACTGATGCTGATATTAGTAGATATGAAATTATTATTATTTAATAATGAACAGAAAATAATAACACTATATAACAGTCAATCATTAAACATTTATATACATTTAGATTAGATATAGGGCGCGCTTGCGCGCATGGATTTTCTAGTGTATAAAAATAATGAATGACCTACGTTGTAGTTCTTTCTATTCATTGAAAATGGATAAAAGCTACAAACATTTTTATCCAACGTGAGATCATTTCATCCCCAGTAATATATTAGTAATAAAAATAAGAGTATTTTTCAAATGATCATCATGCTATAATTTTTTGATATTTAACATTTAACAGGAGGTCACGTATCTCTGTCCTTTTCTAATCAAAGAAATGATTTTTTTTACAAAAACTAATAACTTTATCAAAAATGAAGAGAAAGCCGCATCTTGTATCAGAAAAAGCAATATTTTCTTTGATAAGAAAAAATTAATTTTATTGCTTCGTTCTCAAGAAAACCTTGAAAAACCAAATTGTCTACCCTAACCTCTATGATTTAAGTTTTTCAAGGTTTTCTTGAAAATGAAGCAATAAAATTAATTCTTTCTTATCAAAGAAAATATTGCTTTTTTTATTACGAGATGCGACTTTCTTTTCATTTTTTGCTAAAGTTATTAGTTTCTGTAAAAAACTCAATGCTTTGATTAGAAAAGGACAGAGATACGTGACCTCCTCTTAATCTCATCTGCCGCGGCGGCAGCGCGGATCGCGGTAATTAGCCTATCACCGCAACGCGGGTTCGCACGACATATTAGCGCTCATTGGCGCGCGCGCTCGGATGATTTTCTTATTACCGCGGCACGGGTTCGCGCGCTATATGAGCGCTCATTGGCGCGCATGAGCGCGTTATTTGCTGATTACCGCTGTTTCATTAGCGAACATGCACGCGACTAATTATCTACACACAAAAGCATGTTTTTTAACTATTTTGATACCCTGCTGGAAATGACTTATTCAAATCAATTGAAAAAAATTTAATGAATTTGAATAAGGTATCTTAATATCGATCATGACATATAAAATTTATAAAATTAGAAATGTCAATTAAAATCAATTAATTTATTTCGCTCATGTATAAGTAGAAGTAGTCAACTTCAATATAACTTATTAGTATTAAAATTAATAAGAATAAATCAATTGCTGTAGAATAACAAATTATATTGATTTTGAATGTAGAATGAGGTATTAAGACTCTACACTTGTATTCTATGAAACTATATATTTAATTGCAACTAATTTTATTTTATGTGAAATATTTTTGTTCATGATAAAAACCGATATTTATCGACTTTTAGGCTGAAAATCGAATTAAAAGTGATCGTTTTTTTATAGAATTTAATAGCTGTATATCGTATTTAATAGGAATAAATTCGGTCATAAAGTGATGTCAGTCAGTAAATTGTATCTCGAAAACTACTCGATGGATTTTCTTCTAATTTTGAATAAAATTTATTTTTAACCGACTTCAAAAAGGAGGAGGTTCTCAATTCGACTGAATTTTTTTTTTTTTTTTTTTATGTCTGTTACCTCATAACTCCGTCATTTCTTAACCGATTCGAAAAAACTTTTTCTTATCTGATAGAGAATGTCTGCAGGAAGGTCCCATACGGGTCCTATAATTATTGGGCCAATGTTCGGTTTGTGTGACCCAATTATCTAATTAAGAAAACTGGGAGTTTTGTTTTCCCTCTCTCTCTCTCTCTCTCTCCCTCCCTCTCTCTCTCTCTCTTACCTGAGCTTGAATATGTATACATGCACACATAACGACACTGTGCTGTTGAGCCTTCTTTCTTTCCTGCTATATATAGCTTGGTGGTGTACTAATGCATGCGTTATGAATTAATAATGAAAGTTTAATGTAATTAGTGGGTCTACCTATATTTGCGTTTTTAGTAAGGGGATTCACTAGAAGATAGAAAATAAAAATTTTTCAACAAAAAACAAAACCGACTTCAAAAAAAAATTTTTTAACAAAAAACAAAACCGACTTCAAAAAAATGCACTAAAAAGTTACAAATAATTTTTGATCTTCAATAATTATACGCATACTACGCATCTAACTCAACACATGTGTAGCAAACATTTTATAGATTATCTAATCATTTGTAGACAGCACCAACAAATTATATTTTTTTTTAATTCACAAAAAAATATAATTTGCTTGTGCTGTTTACAAATGATTAGATAATCTATAAAATGTTTGCTACACATGTGTTGAGTTAGATGCGTAGTATGCGTATAATTATTGAAGATAAAAAATTATTTGTAACTTTTTAGTGCATTTTTTTGAAGTCGGTTTTGTTTTTTGTTAAAAAACTTTTTCTGTCTATCTTGCGGGGAAGCTATTGATAATTGGTTCTTCTAGCGTAGTTTTAATTTTAGAGTCGTCCATGGAAAAAAAAAATTTTTTTGATTTCTTATTTTTTTTTTTTTGTTTACTCGATCAATTTGCTTCAAAATTTGCATGGAAATTATTTGTGATTTCTCAAATAAAATAAATTTCCAAAAAATGATTTTCTTTATTTTAATTTTAGGGCTTCTTGAAATTTTTGAAAAAAATGTTGATATTTATTAAGCTAATAAAATCTTAAAAACTAATTGATGGATTAACTTCAAATTTTCCATAAAATTCAATTTTTCGATCAACTGGTGCGGAAGCTATTAAGAATTGGTTTTCTTAGCGTACTTTTAATTTTATAGTTATTTTAGAGAATTTTAAATATTTTCATTTTAATTTTTTTTTCTATTTTGCGAAAACTATTCGATAGATTTGCTCCAAAATTTGTATGCAAGTTATTTGCTACTGTCCAAAGAAAACAAGCTTTGGAAAATTTATTTTCTTAACACAGTTTTAATTTTAGAACATTTTGAAAATTTTCAAAAATTTTTATTCTTTATTTATCTTCTATTTTATCTAAGCCATACTAAAAATTTTCTCCAAAATTTTTATACAATTAATTCGCTATTGTCTGAAGAAAATAAGCTTCCGAAAACTAATTTTCTTAGCGCGGTTACAATTTTAGAGAATTTTAAAGATTTAAAAAAAAATTTTGATTCTTCTTTTCTTATTTTTTTTCATTTTACGTAAAGTACTCGATAGATTTGTTCTAAAATTTGCAGGAAAATTATTTGCGACTGCCAAAAGAAGGGAAATTTTCAAAAATTGATTTTGATACCGTAGTTTCAATTTTAGAGTTTTTAAAATTTTGAAAAAAAAATTTTGATAAGAAAATGTTATTTATTTAGCCAATTAGATCTCGTAAAATACTCGATGGATTTGCTTCAAATTTTGCATACTATCTATGTTTTTGTATAAGTAGACGGAAAGTTATTGCAAATTGGCATTGATATTGTAGTTTTTTTTATAGAGCCATTTTAAGAATTTAAAAAAAAAATTCGATTTTTCTTTTATTTTGTATTTTACGCAAATTACTTGATGAATTTGTTTTGAGATTTGCATTGGAATTATTTGCAAGTACCAAAAGAAAAATAACTTTTAAGAACTGATTTCCTTAGCGTAGTATCAATTTTAGAAAATTAAAAAAATTTTCTCGAAAACTTTTTATTTTTCAATTTTTTTCCATTTTACGTAAAGTACTGGATAGGTTTGCTATAAAATTTGCATACAAGTTATTTGCTACTGTCTTTATAAAACAAATTTAAAAAAAATAATTTTGCCAAAGTAGCTTTCCGATCGCTTCTTTTGATTTCTGATTTAACGCTTTCACTCTAACTCTTTTCTTACACTGAAAAAAATAGAATCTAAAACCAATGAGAATCCGCTTGGTGGTAGAAGATTTTCGTCTTGTTTTAAGCCAGAGTAGAATTCCGCTTGACTCAAGAGGAAAATCTGCTTCAATGATATCGACTTCCTTCTAATAGATATTCTGCTACCACTTAGCAGAAATATTTTTGAAGCAACTAAACTTTAAAAAAAATTAAATCTGCATCCACCAAGAGGAAAACTAAAATATTTTATATAAATAATAATCTAAAAATTCCATTTGAAATTTTTTAATTTAATTTTTATTTGAAATTATTGAATATATATCTTTCTAACTACGTAAGCATTAGCTTACATGTTCTTATTCATATGATTCAAGTAAAAAAATTAATCATTTTTAAGAAATTTATTATTTCAATAATTAATAATATATATTTATACTTATAAAACATAATATAATTTCTTCTATCAATAAATTGAATCTTATGCATTATTTTCTCACTGTACAATTCTTTAAAGCAGCATGTAACGTATTCATTTTCCGTTTCTACCTAATGCGCATGAACATGCTCATTGAAATCTAAAGAATGCCATTTTTCATATTAAATAAATATTTTCATTTTCATCATATTTAAATATATAAATTATTTCTACGAAAACAGGTAGAATATCAATATTTTCCCAACATAAAAAGAGACCTCGTTTAAATACGATTCCGTTTTCCTTAAACGATTTTAATATAAATGTCGATAATTATCTCGAGAGTTAAAAGTTGATTTGAATTTTTGAAATTCAGGTGAAGGACTCAAAGATTGCGTCTTTAACGGGATGTCGGAGCTGCAGCAATAGAGTTTTGCTTTTTTAATTTTATCAATATCTTTTTAAATTCATAAATTTAACAAATATAATGACTTGTCCGCACTAAAGCTATATTAATACAATAATTTTTGTTAAAATAAAAAATCATTTGGACTTGTTATTTTTGTATGAGCTTGGATTGGAAATTAGATATCAAACTCGACAAACCTAACCTTAAAATACGATACATTGAAAGTTTTTATTATAACTTTATATGTATAATATTTTGGTGGATTTCTTGAGTTGTTCGCACAAGAGTTTAATCTCACAAATTTTTTCTTTGTAGCAAAAAAACTCGATTAAAATCATCGTTTATTCATAAGTTAGGATTGGAAATATTATTAGAAGATGGGCAGCTTCGTCATGCTCTTAAAGGTCCATAAACAATGTTTGTTTTTTATTGAATTCTTAACCAAAAAAGTATAAGCAAGAGATAATTGATTTTTTTTACATAAAGATAGAGGTAAATCAACTCTATTTTTTGAGAATCTACCGTAAGAAATAAAAACTCTATGTTTTGCTTCGAAGCGCATACACCAAGTGTTAAGAGGAGGCCGTATCATTCTGTCCTTGTCTAATCTAAATTTTCGTTATTATAAATAAATAAAATATTTTCATAGAAAAGTAAGACAACCGCCCAATAGAGCAAAAGGCAAGCAAACTATTCTTTTCTATGAAAAAATATGAAATTTTGATTATTTTTCGAGTGAAGTCTGAAACGGAAAAACAATCGAATTTGATTGAGTTGATTTGACTGTTTTTTCGTTTCAGACTTCACTCAAAAAATAATCAAGATTTCATATTTTTTCACTAAAAAGAATCGTTTGCTTGTCTTTTGCTCTATTGGGCGGTTGTCTTACTTTTCTATGAAAATATTTTATTTATTTATAATAACAAAAATTTAGATTAGACAAAGACAGAATGATACGGCCGCCTCTTAATTATTGGTCCTATTTTTCTAAATAAATCTACGTAATGTAATAAATAATGGTGTTTCGGTTTCAAAGGATCTTTTGGAAATAATTTCAATCTTAAATCTAAATATTCTTTTATCAATGATTTTAAATACGGTACACGGGGAAAAATATATAATTAAATATTACTATATTTTTTATTACTGGGGAGACAAACTCGACTTATGAAGGAATTTAATATATTTATATGAAAATTTACTATATAACTACGAGTTAATAATATACAGGCACAAAAAAATTGCAATACAGTATAGTAAAAATTATAAATAACAGAAAATGATACACTGAGACCACAATGGCCGCGTTTAATGACCGTCCTAATTAGTCAGCGCGAGAAAAAAGATCCCGCGTTTGAACATGTGTCGTTACAGTTAGAGTTTCAGTGCAGCAGTTATTAACGCTGGGACTTTTGTTTAGAAATAAAAAGTGTCTAAGACTTTTTAATCATCCCTGAAAGAAACCGTAAGTATTGACTTTTCTTTTTAAAATTTGTTTAGTTATATGATGAGTGTAAAAAAATTCACGATCCGTCAACGATAAAAAACTAACCTCAAATAATAGGTTACGTTTTAAAAGAATCGTTGATATAACCCATTGTATAATATCAAAATTTGCAACATGTGCTTTTTTTATTTATCAGAATGTCAAGGAGATGGGATCGGAGGTAAGAGATGTTGCTTAGCAGAAAATATGGTTGTGTTTACTTATTCTGAATAAATGAAATTGCATGGTATATTTATATATATATATATATATATATATATATATATATATATATATATATATATAAAGTATAAGGTAACCTGCTTAACATTTTAACATTTCCATTTCTTCTTTCCTCTTGCCTATAACAACCGATTGAAATTTTTTAGGTTTTTAATAAATGTAAATTAAGTCGACTTAAATAATATTATTTGTTTTTGTTAATTAAAAATATTTCATTTATTATTTCGATGTCGCGATGTATACATTACTAGGTGTCTATTCATTTAACAATTTAAAATAAAATTCTTATACTACCAAACTCGCTGTATCTTTCTATATTTAAATTTAAAATATCTAGCAAAAAAATTTTCTACAGAATACTAATTTGAGTTATTATTCTTCACATTTCGTTACGCTTAAATAGAAATACATGTTATAAAATGCATTACAGAATAACTTGGAAAGCCATTTCAACGCGTATGAGGAGGAAGACATAGAACTTCAGGAGGAGGAATCAGAAAAAGATGAAGGTGCTTTGAGAGAAACCGAGAAGGTTATAGCCAACGGTGAACAAGTTGTAGAGGTTAGAATCGGAGTAAACGGTGATAGGAATAACCAATCAGCTGACGATGTTCCTTCTGTAGACAAAAATTACATTAGCACTGTAAGCATAATTTTTATATTTCATTGAAATTTACTACAATATAATATTGTAAGTCCTATTGAGTTTTTAAATTTTGATTAAAATAATTGATTATTTTTTTTTATAAATGCAGGGACTCCTTAACTATATAAAGAAAAATACAGTGGGAAAGGAAATTCTGAAAGCTTATGAGAAAAGTAGGAAGAGCAAAGGGTTGTTACCTAGAAGAATTCGGTCAAAACTTGTACGATTGGTAATTTCAAGAGAAAGGGATTGGCTCTTAAAAGATATCGACAAAACCCAAAAATTGGAGAAATTTATGTAAGTTTTACTTATCTTTTATCATATACAATATAACATTAGATAAGTTATTATATATTTTATATTTTGTAGAATCACACGTGAGAGATTTGAAATATTAGCTAATGAAATAGCTTATATTTTTGAAGGAGAGTCTGCAGCGACGTATTACATTCCATTCATCCAAAAAAGAAAATTTAGAAGCTTAGCAGGTGGAAAACTGTGGAATCATTATAATTATGCAAAAGATTGTTTAAGAAGAGCTGATCTTTTAAGAAAAAGAAACAAAGAAATTGTTTCACATGTCGTTAGTGAAGCTGGTAAGATATTTTGTGTGATTTTTTCTTACATATGTTTCAAATAGAGATAAGGCAGATGCTTTTAAATGATTTACAAATTCACGAATATATCTATAAATTCCCATGCCTCAAAATTGAAACAGGAAATCAAATGGTGAGTAAATTATATTATAATTTTAATTAATTAAGTGTTTCTTACAATAAAGTTAGATTTTATTTTAAATTTTTTTTGAAAGGGATATATGCCATGAGGGATATATGGGTAAATCTTTCATAATGTTAAAATTTCACCTGCAACAAATTAAAAAAAAAAAAAATACAGGCACACGTGTAAAACTAATTTTCTCTGAATGTTGACGTATTATAATGAAAGAAAAAAATCGTGTTACTCACTTTTAAGGGTAGTCTTTTTAACAAACATCAAAAGACAGATTTTCGAGTAAATTTTTCATAGTGTTAAAATTTACTTTCAATAAATTAAAAAAAATTGAAGACACATGTATCAAATTTATTTTTTTAAAATGTTGATATATTAAAATGATAATAAAAGAAAAAATCGCATTACTCACTTTTGAAGATAGCTTTTTTTAATATAAGACATTTAAATATATTCATTATTATCACACCCAGGTATAATATTTTACCTATCTCAGATCAGTTTTTTAAGTATTTTGGGCTATAATAGATCATTTTCCATTGAGCTTTTTCATTTTTACATGTTTAATATGTTACAGAAAATATTTAAATACGCAATTTACATTAATAATTACAAAATTTTTTGTAATAAATAAAATATGCCAGAAATGGCAATTTTTTTGGAAAATTCATTTTTGGCGATTCGGGTATTAAAATTGAGTGATATTAGTTACCCAATGGCTTTTGGGATTCCTGATTACAAATCATAAGTGAGTGGAATATCAATTTATTTTTGCTAAAATTGTCAATCTTAGGGTATGAAATTTGACATAGATTTGTGTAGTTTATGTTTTCGAATAAAAATACTTATATTCCTTTTAACCAAATATTTTAGTTTATTTAATAAACATTAAATCTAAAAATTTTAAATTTAAAATCTAGAAATTTCAGTGATGATTCAACTCAACGTTCTAGGTGTAAGCTATTAAATACATACTAAAACTGAGCTTTTTAAAGTTTAAACTCTTTAGAATTAAAACATTGATAGAAACTAGGTAATCGATGTAAATTTGGAAAATTTAATAGCCGGGAAAAATTCAATGATTTCCAGAATACTCGAAATAATACTTCAAAAGCAACTTAAAGATTACATTGAGTATTATAAAATAGTAAATTACAAAGTTCACAACAGAGAAAAGATGAATCAAAGCTTAGGTTTTCATATTAGTGGATAAAAACCTATTTTCAAAAGTGAGTCACGTTTTTTAAGTATAATTTCAAACGAACAAAGAACTTTATCTACACTAGGCACACGTTCCTAATAAAAAAATTTCTCTTTGTGATTCTAAATATTACCTTTTGATGTAGTTTAAAATGTCACCGCTGAATAGTCTTTTTTACAGCATCGTATTTTCCAGAAAAAAGTAAAATATATAAATTTTTGGTAACATTTTAATAACCTTTCAGAAAGTACTTTTGTTAACAGGCACACACCCATGCTCTTGATTTTCCAAAAGTATGTGTATAGATAAAGCTTTGGTGTGAATTTCAAATAAAAAAAGCAGTAGTCATTTTTTTTATAGCGGTAATTTATCATTTTACATGGCCTGGTAACATTTAAATTTCAAAAAAAAAACCTCTTTTCCCCATCCGCCATAAAATGACACGTCTAATTATCATTAAAAATATAACAAAATTAGTTTCTAATAACTCAATAAATCAGTGAACATTTGCTAACAAGATGTGCTATCTCATATTTAGGAGAAATGACGCAGTAACATGATTTTTAAAAGTATGAAAGAATTACCCATATAACCAATGACTCCTTTAAGAGCAGATCGTATATCTCTGTTCTTTTTTAATCAAAGAATTAATTTATTCAGGATGAACCATTTTGCTTTTTAAGATTTTCTTGAAAATGAAGTGATAAAATAAATTTTTCTATATCAAAGTAAATATTGCTTCTCATCATAATAGAAGATACGTCTTTCTCATTATTTTTTTCTACAATTATCAGTTTCTGAAAAAAACTATACTTTGATTAGAAAAGCAAAGAGATATGTGCCTTGCTCTTAATTTCTACCTAAATATTAAACTAATGCATGTAATGCATATAACAATTCTTTTTAGATTTTGTAAAACTACATCCCAACAAAACTTTTATTGAAGCAGAAAAATGGAACATTCGAGATTGTCTTATTGAACACTTGGTCACAGTAAAAATTAGCTCTGTCTACGATCTTGCACTTTTGCAAAATTTAAAATCTGGTGATCTAATAGATGGTATCTAGATATATTGTATATCCTTTGCGTAACTTAACGTGAATTAAAGCACATTTATATTCTTGCTTATTTGTTATCCTGTTCCATTTTAGAAAAACAGAATTTCATCATATTTTATTTATTACCATATTCGATCCCATCTAAACGAAGTGGAAAACGAAAGAAGAGTGATGATAATGCTTCTGAAAGACCATACCGATTATCATTAGAAGAAAGAAGGGAATCTTTTATATTGCATGTTCAGGTAATCATTAATGAAATTATGATCAAGTAAATTTAAATTATGATTAAGTAAATTTTTTAATATAATAATAATTTTCAGACTGCCAATGATGTACAGCCAAGACTTAACGATTTGAGAAAAAGATTATTAATAAATAAACAAACTTTTCAGCCTTTAATTGTCACTGTTGGGTGTTTAACAAATATAGAAAGATTTTATGTTGCTGTTAACGACCAATTGTACACAGTTAATTCTGTTATGAAAGCAATCAAGTTGGCATTAGCCGTATTTTTTAGTTTGAATTGCAAATATCCCGAGAATACTGTAACAATCTGGACTGGATCAAAATATAATAACAAATATTATTCACGGGAATTACTGGCGAGAAAGATAAAAAAATTTCAGCGATAGGACAGTTTTTCCTATGGTCATGTATTACGATGACTATGAAAACAATAATCCATTCGGCACACAAAAAGGGGTAGCCAAATCAGGCGCAGTTTATATACAAATACCTGTGATTCCTTTACAATATCAATCAAAATTGAAAATATATTTTTATTTATACTTTTCAATACAATTGATCGACAAGTCTTGAAAAATAAGATAATTTTCAGAAAAGCCATTGACGAATTAAATTATTTGAATGATTCAGGTATCGAAATTGACTTACCTTCAGGACCTAAAAAAATCTTTTTTGAACTAATATTGTTCGTTGGTGATAATTTAGGTGTGCATAGCATCGTAGGATTGAGTGAAAGCTTTTTAGCTCGGGTATTTTGACAGCATTGTTTAATTCAACAAGCAGATAAAGATAAGATTTTTCTCGAAAAAGATTGTGTTTTACGTACAAAAGAAAATTATGAAAGCTTGTTAAAATTAAATGATCCACAAAAAACTGGATTAAAAGAAAGATGTGTTTTACATGAAATCAATCACTTTCGTTCGACAACAAATATCGCTGTTGATGTTATGCACGACCTCTTAGAGGGCATTTGTCGCTACGATATCGCACTGATTTTAAATCATCTGATTTATAATATGAAATTGTTTACATTGGAAGAATTAAATTTAAGACTACAAGGTTTCGATTACGGAGCAAATTATAATATTAACAAACCACCACAATTAAAAGAAAGTTCTATAAAAAAAGGTTGTATAGTAATGTCTTCGTCAGAAATGTTGTGCTTGGTAGAAAATTTAAATTTAATAATAGGAGAATTAGTTCCAATAGATAATAAATACTGGGAATTATTTTTAACTCTGAGAGAAATAGTAATTATAGTTTCTAGTACAAGTGTAAGCTATTTAACTCACGTTTATTTACAAACCATTATTTTTGAATATTTGGACCGATTGAAACAATTATTCCCTAACCATTTTAAGCCAAAGCATCATTTTTTGCTGCATTATGCTCGTAACATGTTTTAATTCGGTCCTTTATGGAAAATTTCTTGTATGCGATTTGAAAGTAAAAACCAAGAAGTTAAACAAATCTCTAAATCTACATCGAGTCGTGTTAATATTAATAGGACGATTGCTATAAAACATCAGCTTTTGCTCAATTGTCGATTTTTGATTAAAAAGTCGTTAAGTAATCTTTTTGTGCCAAAATCATTAAAAATAAAGTCTATAACTACTTTTGAGTGTTATCAGCGTTATATTCATTTACTTGATATTTCAGCATCAGATAATATGGGAAGTGTAAAATCAGTGAAATACATTGGTAAAAAAATTGAAAAAAATTATATTCTAATAAATTTTACTGAATCTGGTGCTGAATTTCATAAAGTATATGAAATCATACTAATAAAATCTAAATATACATTCATAACTCACAAATTAGATGATTGTTATTATAATGATCATCTACAAGCATATAAAATCTACGACTTTGATAATTTCATATACTCTACGTTATCAGAAAAAGATATTAACAGCTGTATAATATCTCATATGACAATGTTATCAGATGGTTTCTTTTATGTACGAAAAACATGGATATAATCTTATTTATAAAATAATAAAATCATTAAAAATTGGAATTTTTGAATAATTTAACTATAATTTACTCTTAATAAAAAACCTTTAATAAAATCTTGTTCTTTATTTTATTATTCCTTGAAATCTTTTCATTTTAATTTTTATAAGCTATCATTCATATCTGTCGGTAGATGGCGATTCGTAAAATCCAACTCGCAAGTGGTGAGATCGCTATTCAGTTATTATATAAGAAAATTTCAAACCACTACATTTATAAATGTTTCAGGGATAGTAATAATGCGATGTTAGGCTTTGACACATGTATTAGCTTGCGATTTGTGTAAATTAGGTTAGGCGTAATCAACTTAGAAAGAGCGATTAAAAATGAGCGAAAAGTGATTTCCAATCAGACTATATCAGCAAATAAATCTTCCGTTACTTAATATAAATAAACGAACAAAGGTCTTAAGTATAAGCAGACATTAAAAGACAATTTTTATTTTATAATTTAAAAAAAATGTATTCATAAAATTTAATATATAGTATTAAAAAAATTTAATATGTAATATAGTAAAATTTGAAAATAATAAATTTTATAATACTGTATTCTAAAATTATGAATTAGTAAAATTTGTTATACAGTATAGTAAAATTTGAAATGCAGTATAGTAAAATTTTGATATGTAGTATAGTAAAATATGATGATTTGTAATTTTGCTATACTATATACTAAAATTTAATATAAATCGAGTTTGTCTCCCCGTTAGTATACAGTATAGTAAAATTTGTATAAAGATTATTCTAATATTTAATGATACATTTCTCTCCGTGTATCAGCTCAATTTGAATTTTTTTGGAGAAAATTATATCTATAATTTCTCTTATTATTAAAAACCATTTCCAGCTTTCTGTATTTTCTGATATAAGATCACCTATTGTTAACAACGGTATATTGTTAACAACGGTATGTTGTTAACAACGGTAAATACAAAATTAAAGTAAGCATTTCCGAAACGTACATATTTACACTATTGTTAATTAAATGAGCCTCTGTTATTGGACGAGGTCTGTCATTTTTGTGCGTACCATAATTAAAATTGTTAATTCTAGAATTAATTGTTTCTAATTTAATACCTGTTACTTCTATTATATTTTTAAATAATAAAGATATATCATATCTGAGAACATCATTCAAAATTTCATGCATAATATCTGCACTCATATTCTCAGTAACATGATAATTATCTAAAATATTAAAAATACATTCTGATGTAACAAATTCTAAATGATGTGAAAAATTTCTTTGTGGTTTTTATTAATAAATATATATCTTCTAAATTCTAATAGAATTCTTCTTGAAGATAGAAGATTTTCTACTAGAACCTAGATTACTGCGATTTTGCAGGATGATTATAGTTATTAAGTACAACTAGATTTCTATTTGATTCAAGAACGAAGAATCAAATAGATTTTTCCTCTCACTCCTAGATTCTATTTTTTTCAGTGTACTTCCTCACTTACTCTCTGTCCTTCTATCTCAGATTGATCCTCATTTTTACCCTATTTTTATTCATCCTTGCCTCTTTTCCTATTTCCTAATCGCTCTCTTACATTTACTAATTTTTTTTGAATATCAATTGTATTTTACATTGAAATCACATTTAAAAAAATTAAATTAAATTACTTTAACTCAATGAGCTCTATGAGAAAGCATTGCGCCAAAGCACTTGGCAGCGTTTTTGTTTATTAAAAAGAGGTCAAATCTACGTTAAAAATTTCATCTAAAAACGTCATGGTAGAGACTTTATGATAATCATATCACATGTGTGGGTAAGAATTAAGTCACATTTTCAAAAAAAGTTAGTGGTATATTTCATTTCTTTAATATTAAAACAACTTATTCTTAAAAATAGAGTGGCTTTTTTGTTTATTTTTCTTTAATATTATAAGCACTGTAAAAATGGCATTCAATAGAAATGTATATTAATTTAAAACTTTAATATCGAAAATCTCGAAATTAGAAGTATGTGACTTATGCCACTCTCATTCTAACCCACACATATTTAGATATTAACGTAGATTTTATGAATTTGATGTGAAATCGTGTAAATTTCATTATTTTTAACCTAAATATGGCAAAAATGAAAAAGTAAATTTTTTTCTTAATGGTTTTTTTAATAATTTTACAACTAATAAGAATATCAATATCGGGATTTGATATTCTTATTACTAGCAATTTCAAATTTAAAAAAAAGAATGCTCTAGCACAATTAGAAGCTGAGATAATTTTCTTTAATAAAGATTTGCTAATTATTTATTTATAAAGATTAAGGATTGATATTTTTATCACAGCTAGTATAATACTTGAAGTTTATGATTCCATTATATATTAAAATTACAATAAAATTATTAATTTCCATTCTATTTCTGAATTTCCATAAAAGGAATGTATTAACTTGTACACAGTAAAAAATTTTTCAAAACTTTACATCGCTGAGCATGGTAAGTATCGGGACCCTTGCTGAGCGTGTTAAATACACATGAAAACCGGTAAAATTACATAATCCATCGTTTCTAACCTACATTCGATATAATTTAATAAAAAATATACGTTGAACGTTTATTACTCATGACACTATGAAATTTGAAAAGATTATTTGATAACTTTATGTTAAACATCAATTCGACGGTCGCGGGGAAAAAGGTGTCATTTCATTTTTGGTTGTAGAGAGGTGTCATTTCAATTTTAGTTGAAGAAAGGTGTCATTTTATTTTATGTTAAAAAAGGACTTTCGTTTTATTTTAATTTATTTAAAGAAAAGTGCCATGTCAAAAAATTTTTTTTTCATTTAATCATGTAGCAGGCCCCAAAAGAAATTCATTTATTACAAATTATAATAAATTAAATAAATAAATTAAATATATAAATTGAAAACCAAAAGCCTCTTTTTAACCTAAAATGAAATGACACCTTTCTTCAACCAAAATCGAAATGACACCTCTCTACGACCACCGAATTGATAAGAATAAAATATTTCTTATTATGTTTAAAATGTGTTTCTATTGTCGCGAAAGTTTACGTAAGTCATGTATTTTTACCGGAAAGCCATGTTGATATTGACTATAACATTACACTGCTAAGCACGGGGAAAATACCGCGATCATAGTAGGACCTACGCTTAGCGATGTAAAGTTACATAAAAATGTAACTTCGCGTCGCTAAAACATGTAATTATTTACAGGAAACTACTATAGTTACCAGAAAATTTTTCAAAGTGTAGTATATACCATGATGATTATTTATTTAAATTTTCAAATTATTCTAATCATTAGTTTTCAAGATATTTAGATTTCTGATTCCAAATAGAAAAATATTAGTAAATAATATTGGAACCCAAACTCCTCAATAACTAATGAATAGATTTATTTAAAAATTTAACTGAATAATCTTCGTGATACATATTATATGTTAATGCATCTCTTTATTCAAAATTTTGAAACACAATGGAAATATAGCTAATATTTATTGGCGCAAGTGTACTGTCCATTTTACATCTCCTTAAATCATATATACCTTAGAGCATATACTACTGGAGGCAGTTTTGAATGCGCCGTGCGCGTGGTTAAGTTGAGAAAGAGAAAGGTATATTGAGGTTGACAGATATCTCTTTTTCTCTGGCACGTGATTGGTTTCTTTTGTTCCCTACTCCCTTATCACATGACGGAGAGATAAAGATAACTATTAAGAAGGGTCCGAACTATCTGTCTTTGTCTAATAGCGTTTTTCATCATTTATGTAAACACTATCCGGTATAACAAGAAAAAAATAGCAGCCCCCGCTAGATATTAGTATAATAAGTAAATTTTGTAATAACAATCAAATTTTTTCACTGCGTAGTTTTTGAATAATTAGAGACCTACCAAAAAAAGATAGGTTATATTCTAGATTGCTAGTAGGTCTCTAATTAGTCAAAAACTATGCGATAAAAAATTTGGTTGTTATTACAAAATTTACTTATTATACTAATATCTAGGGGGGCTGCTATTTTTTTCTTGTTATACCGGATAGTGTTTACATAAATGATGAAAAACGCTATTAGACAAAGACAGATAGTTCGGCCCCTTCTTAACCTTAGTATATCTTTTTCTTTCCCAACCTAACCACGCGCACGGTGCATTCAGAGCTACCTCCAGTAGTATATGCTCTAAGATATATACTTATAAAATTTACATAATATTTTATAAAAACTATTAAAATGATAATCATATATTTAATATTATTTAAACTATAAATAAAAAGTTTAAAAAATTATTATTAAGGAGGTACCTTCGCTTTAGTATGACAAAACAGATTTGGTTGGAACCATGCAAAATTGTTTGTTTTTATAGCTAAAATGCACATATAAAATTTTATGAAGATTCGTTATCTCGTTAATCAGAAATTAGAATAATTATATAACATTGGTTCTTATGGGGAAACGTTAATATTGTAGTTGATCTTAAAATTTACAAAACAGAATAAAATGAAATTTTTTGAGGATAAACATAATATTACTGGCAACTTATAAAATAATTTTCAGAAACTTTTATTACTTTTACATATAAATAAATAAATTATTCACTTATGTACGAATCTAGTTACTTTTATCGTACATAGATGATGGTGGCAAAAACACACCATAACCTCAAATTTTCAAATTTCGTAAAAAGAGCATGTAAATGATTTGGACAGTAAAGATGATGATCTTAGCTCTTTAATTAATTTTAATTTTTTAGTTTTAAATAAAAATTATTTCTTTTAGTAGATAGGCTATGGGGGTTCTGGCGCGGTGCATTTTCTGGCGCACCCCCCTCCCCCTTGCATTTCTGGCGCACTCCCCCTCCCCTCTGCATTTCTGGCGCACTTTTCCCGCCCCCTCTGCAATACTGGCGCATTTCTAACGCAGCGTGAATTTCTAACGCATCGTGAATTTCTAGCGTGCCGATAAGGTAGGGAATATCCCGAGATGTGGATATTTTTTATTTTGAATATTTTATTTATTTTTTATAAAATTATAGAGCGCTATATCCATATCTACTATTTTGAATATTAAATATTATAATTTTTTATATTTAATATTCGATGATTCTGTTTTCGATGATGATTGATTCATACTGGAATATTTTTCATCTACATATTCTTTCCAATTTACATCTTTCTTTCGTCTGTTACGAAGAAGGGGTGTATACTCTAAACAATTTTGATCTGAATTTTGATCTGAGCAATTTTGATGAGAGGAGTTATATCCTCCCATGCTTGTTGAAGCCTGTCCCATTTTGGAATAAATATAAAATCGAAAAGCATCTGTTATTTATAGTTAATCACACTCCATTTTCTCGGAAATACTCTCAGTGAGGAATTTTTTCATAAGTCTTACGTTGTGAAGCGCACAACTAGCTCTGTATGCTCCATTATGATGCGGGCAAACTGTGACAAGTTTGATCTTGTCTAGCGGTGGAAAACCCATTTCTGCTACATCATGAACTCTGAACTTAAAGCGTTCTAACCATGCTTTCTTGATGGAACCCATAACCAAGACTTTACTAGCATCGTGTAATGCCTCTCTGAGTAATTTTACTACATCCGTGTAGGGGATATTTCCTGAATCCCAAGATAGTCCATGATAATGCTCTTCTAACCATATATTTTCTCTCTTGTATTTAACCGATAGTCGACGCCATGGATAAGGCTTCTCAAATAAGAGTACAACAGAGTCGGAATCATCTTTGAGAGGAACTATAGCCAATTCTTTGAGAATGTAGTCATTGCCTGGCTGTTTGAAGCCTTGCAAATCTACCAAGTACTCCATCCTGAATGAGAGACTCTTACTGACGAGTCAGCTTTTTATAATGATCCTCTCATACAAGTTTTCGTACGTTACCGGTCGCGGCGCTGTACTGAACTACACGATCGTGCAAGATTAAGCAGTAAGCAGAAGTTCCGGCTGGAAAATTACCTCTCGATTCGAATTCCAGTCGAACGTCCACAGGGGCACTCTTTATCGATTCGTTTTGTTTAGAACAATCGATCACGATTAAAGGTAAGTATCCGATGTAATGTTGCTTTTTTAGCATAGGCTCGATATCTTTAAAATAGTAAGCACTTTGAAAGTTGGCGTACATATCGTATAGCATTGCGTATTGATTATGTGGGATATCTAAATTCAAATTTCCATACGGATAGTATTGAGAATTGAGAAACAGCTTTACATTACTGATATTGCAATGATCGAAGCGACTCGCGTTGATAGTTCTCTGACTTTTTCGATTTGTTTGAAAACCTAGTATTACGAATCGTGGCTTTTCCAGCTGATTGGAAGTTTTGACGGTCCAAACATGCATAGATGTTGTGGGAAGTAATGGATACTCGTACAAATCCCAACTACGAAAACTCATATCGATTGGTTTATCCTTTTCAACATGATTTAATAGTTGAATCTTGTACGCACTTGATACTACTACGTAAGGCATGAGCCATTCTATTCTATTCAATTCAATTTTGAAATTCTCAAATGCGTTAGGATAAGCTGGGTCTGGTGCTGTCTGTATGACAGCGTTCAAATCGTTTTTCGATCTTGCGAGAATGAGCTCGTGTTTCACATTGATTACGATTTTACGATAATCTTCAGTAAAACCGAGAATCATAGCGAGAGGAATTGATACGTCAAAGCAACCTGCATTGTTAGTCAACTGCTGCGTTTCTTCGACATCAAGCCATCCTGCGTTCTCAATAATCAAGTTTTGACTGGGATTGAGCGAAACCCAACCTTTCATTAGAGTAGTCAAACCTACATTCGTACACTTATCGATTTCTACTGCGTTGATCTCGTAGCGTATTTCCTCAAACATATGACAGATGGCGTTGTTGACTAATTTAGTATTAGTTACAGCAGTTCCATTGGCTTTCACTTGTCTACCACAAATATGTAGCGAACTGCGTGATGGTAGAAGACACAAATCTTGATGTTGAATGGCTATACGAATCTCATCGCTGTTGTTGAAGTTGGATGCTGAGTATGGTTGATAAGCGTGTACCTCGTAATGTTCAATTGATTCGTCATACTTTACAGCTGACTTTATGCTTAGTATTTCTTCCATTTTTCTGTAAACAACAAAAGAATAAACAAGTTATTTTCCACCAGGGACGACTCGAAGGCCGAGACTCCTTAGAAACTGTATGTTTTGCCGTGTTAACGCTTCGTCTGCTTTTGGCTGACTGATGATTGGTTTCCATCTTGATCTGCTTTTATAGCCTTTTCCAACTTTGGAATTAAATACAATGCCCATTACGCTTGTTTAAGATGTAATCTGATGCTAATAATTTCTCCTCGAAAATTAACAAGTTGTCCGTCTTGATCGACTATGCGCACTTGAATGTGATCTATGCTCTTGACGACGATCGAAAGGTAAATGACCGGTGAAGGAACTTCGATGATCTTATATCCTGGCGGTACTGCTGGGAAGAACTCATGTATCGTGTGCACTCGTTGACCGTTTATATACCCACCGCAGGTGATGTCACACTCTATTCGTAGAGCGTTGACCTTCAAGATGGCTACTGGTGAATCCGAACTGTGAGTGACATCTGCTTTGAGAAGACGTTTAGCGAACCCCAATAAAGATCCTATAGAATTTTTTGGTCGAAAATCAATCGGTTGATTGCACTTTATTTCGCTACGAAGAGTATTATTGTTAGGTTTTATACTGATTGAGATATTCTTGTGTGTCAGTGTCTCGCTAAGATAATTCTCTATGTCTTCGATCTCGTAACTACCTGTCGGTAAAGTAATTTCTTCTTCACCAACATGGAATAGATTGTTACCCTCATCAATGTTAGGAATTGAATTGAAGGTCATGAAGGCAACTAAACCAAGAACATAATTCTTATCGGGAAAAAGTTTAATAGGAGGAAAATATTGTGCTTCGAGTATGGATGATGTATCCGAAAGACTTAACGTCAACGATTCTTCCATGATGACTGTTAAACTTATAATAAGTTAATATTCACACACCTATGTCTTTATATACCAAGAGTTCTGCACAAGAATTTTAGACAAAGATGACCACGATTAAATGTATTGAAGTCTTGGTATCTTTGAGGGTTGTACTTGATTTCATCAACACCCAAGTACAACATCAAATCTGAAGGTGACTGAAGATCTCCAAAACTATCGAAATAGACTACGCTATTTCCTCGTTTTCGATAAGCTACCCAATGAGTTCCTGGTCCATCTGCATCATCAAGATTAACGATGGCCGATTCACGATAACGAGGACCACTTTTTGGTAATGTATTTCGCATAAAAACTCCTCGGAAGTTTGGATTTTTTAAAATTTTAGCATACTTGATGATATCAGCGTCAGTGAGAGCTCTCTCAGGCAATCTTACTTCGTCGATCTTTTTTTTTTCAAACCTTTACCATGGTAAGGTTTCAGACGAAGCCCAAGTCCACTCTTACTTGGCTGTAAATAAACCCCTTTACCGAGAGCTATTTCTTCCATTTTCTTATTATGTCTCTTAATCTGCTCCAATTGTGAATTGTCAGATTTAGAATCGTTAACTGCCTTAACTATACCAGCAGCGCCACCTGCAATACCACCAACTGCACTCAAACCGGCAAATAACGGTATGAGAAATGGTAAAAATCCTCCAACTTTCTTTGGGATCGGTAGTTTGCGTGGAATCTTAACGTTTTCTTTACCACCTGCTGCTTTAACGGCAATACGTGCACCTTTCAATGCTGATAAAATAACTTTACGAGCACATAATTGCTGGGAACTATCGATTTTGAGGCAGCATTATTGAATGTAATGGCTGCTTTCTTCTTCTTTCTCATACCCATACCGAATGTAGACTTTAACTTCATTGCTTTACTAACAGCAAAAGCAGCTGCTTTCTCTTCTATGGTTGCGTCCTTTGATTTTACTCTCTGCCAAGCTTTCTCTGCCAACACTTTGTCTGCAGTGTTTCTCGCTTTAATGTCCTTGCGGTTTTGCGAATAAGCTATATCGTGCTCCTTACAAGCCTTGTCAAGAAGATTGATTCCTGAGTCACCTCGAGCTAATCGTTTAGCTAATTTTGTACCTGGTCCGCAGTACTGATATCCTGGAATATGAAGTTCGAATGGAAGACTGTTGATGACTTTATTGAGAAAACCTCGGCCACGTCGACGTTGTCGTTGTTGATAATGTACGATCATCACCCTATGAAGGTTAAGCAAAGACTGATGCTTGTGAGAGTATATAAGGCCTCTATTTATACTAAATCGATCACTCTTGTTTGAGGTCTAATTGCATCAACATGAATTTCAAAGAACATCCGGTTAAACTTCCAATCGTAAATTTTGACACGATAGTCGAGCAGGAAAAAAAGACAAACAGGCACGGAGACTTACTTCCGGATAGTATTCGAGCCATATTTTGTGGGCCATCTAACTGCGGTAAAACTAATAGCCTACTCGCAATGATTACACATCCTAATGGAATAAGATTCGAGAACGTATATGTCTACTCGAAGTCTCTAAATCAACCAAAGTATAAGTATTTGAAGGAACTCCTCGAACCAATAGACGGTATACAATATTTTCCATTCAGCGAACACGAGTCAATAGTATCACCTGACGACGCCTTACCTAATTCCATAATGGTATTCGATGATATAGCTTGCGAGAAACAGGATAATGTGAGAGCATTTTTCTGCATGGGAAGACACAAGAATGTTGATTGTTTCTATCTCTGTCAATCTTATGCTCATATACCAAAACATCTTGTGAGTGACAATGTGAACCTATTGATAATTTTCCGTCAAGATGATGTTAACCTAAGACATTTGTACGATGATCACGTAAATTCAGACATGTCTTATGCTCAATTCAAAAGTCTATGTTCACGATGTTAGACAGATGATAAGTATGGTTTCTTGATGATGGATAAAGATAGTTCAATCAATTCTGGCAGGTATAGAAAGGACTTTGACTGTTTTGCTATAAATATAGCACACTCTTAGTGTAGTCATAACATTCCATGATTGAACGTCGAATCGACAACATGGACGACATTCGCCGAAGAAAAGATATATTGCATCAACTTATCAAAGCGAGAAATGCAGTCAAGCGTAAATACAATCTATTGAAATAAAGAAATGATAATTTCGAGAAAGCAATTGGAGAAACTTTCAAACCAATAGTTGATCCTCTACAAAAACTTGTCAAGACGTCTAAAAAAAATCTGGAAACCAAGGAACAAGCTACTGATGCCATCAGTGTAAATAATGATAGCATTGCAGAGAAATCTTACGAGTCCGATGAACCATCTTTGAATGAAACTGTTCGACCACATACGGTGTAACGTTTTTATTTCCCGCGGGTGGGAAATATTACGTCTTTACCTCCTGTTGCCAGACGCTTCAGTGAGTGACCAGGGTTCGAGGCAGGAGGTCGGTTAGGACGGACGGTGGAAAGATAAAGGATAGTAAACGGGTTGACACGTTTGTTTATGCTAGGGAGTACCCGAGCTTTATTGTACTCTAAACTCATATCTTACAACGACGTATAACAATAATAATGAAAAGTAGTAAACTAACCTAAATTATATAAATCAAAATAACTAACCTAATATATGTACGCGTCATAACGAAGAAATAAAGATTGAATTTAATATAAGCCACTTGACGGCTTTTATGCGCCTTTTGTTGGCGACGAAAATAAATGAAATCAAAAGTAATAGAAATAAACTTTATCTTTAATAATAAGCCGAATTAGGCTGACGGCGGTTAACGGCCTTGACGGTTTAAATGAACAAACAAAGTTATAATAATTATAATATCAGTAACCTAATCTAATAACGGTGGGTGGACGACACCCTTAATGCGGTAACGGAATACGGCTGAAGGCCTATGATTCTCTAATGCGCGACCAGATGCACATGAATAGAGTAATCCTGGCTTGCCTTTTCCGGCGGCTACAATGGGTGGGAAGCACCCTTAATACTAACTTAATACTACGGTTATAATAGGTGGAAAAAAACCCTTAAGAGGCGGCCGTATAGTTCTGTCCTTGTCTAATCTAAATTTTCTTTATTATTAATAAATTAAATATTTTCATAGAAAATTAAGACAACCGCCCAATAGAGCAAAAGACAAGCAAACGATTCTTTTTAGTGAAAAAATATGAAATTTTCATTATTTTTCGAGTGAAGTCTGAAACGGAAAAACAGTTGAATCAACTCAATCAAGTTCGATTGTTTTTCCGTTTCAGACTTCACTCGAAAAATAATCAAAATTTCATATTTTTTCATAAAAAAGAATCGTTTGCTTGTCTTTTGCTCTATTGGGCGGTTGTCTTACTTTTCTATGAAAATATTTAATTTATTAATAATAAAGAAAATTTAGATTAGACAAGGACAGAATGATACGGCCTCCTCTTAAAGTTACTATGAACTTATCTTAGACAAAATGTTTTGTATACGGATCGGCGTGGCGGCTCGGCGGTGTATAACGGTTCGGTGTAAATCACCCTTAATATCAAATATTAATTAATAATGAATTAATGAGAATTACTATTTACAAAAACGGCCGGTACGGCGGCTCGGTGTTACAGACTAATACAATCTTATGTTACGTTAAACTAATCTAATATATACAGGACGGGCAGTACGGTGGTACAGCGGTACGGCGGTGCGGAAGTGCATTGGCGGTTCTCTCGGTCGCATTTTATCTAAGCCAGCGAGCGCACTCGGCAAAGATTAAATACGGCTTGACTTGCTTCTAATGGTTTGTCACATTAGAGCGAGCGAGAGAGTAGCTTTTCTTATAAAGCGTAAGAGCCCCATATAAGAAAGCCAGTACTGTATACTGCTTTCTCTCTCTAGGCCAGCGAGCGCACTCGGCTAAGAGAGAGGGAGAGCACAGTACCCAATGCCTCGACTCTTCGCTGAGCCTTAGCTCTTATATCTCCTCGAGCTCGCTGTTCCTCTTGCGGAAGCAGCAAAAACTGACGGCACCTGGCGGTTGAGCTTGTTACTATCGTGCCTCGCGGGAGATTTGAATATCCTGTCTGCACGATTATGAATAATCGTTGCAACGGATACAGAATTTGAATCAGCTCTCAGTGATGATGAAAATAGCGGAACGGACAATAACAAGTATATTCTCAAACTCATGAAAAATCAAACCGAGGATTTAGATAAAATTTATGGTGTTCGTAAAGAAGATGACAAATACGTAATAGGCGACTCACCTATTTACTTTGAAAATAGATATGTAAAAGTTAAAAATGTGAAATATCCTAGATCTGATGGTTTGCTAGAGTTGATATTGGCAAAACAGCCTAATCAGCAAAACGTAAGTTCAACTGATATGGAGAACTATCGACGAATTCTCGAAGCTACTAGTGCTCACAAGAGACGTTACAGAAGCGATGAACAGATTCGTGCTCACAGAAGCAAGAAATTTGATAACATCATTGCTCCTATGTTTAAACGTGGTGGTAAACTATTACCTCGATACAAAGTTGCTAGAAGGGATTTGTTAATGGATTACGTATATTGGGATGATCCTAATGAACTTGTCGATCGGTTACGATTACTCATAGCCGAAAGAGAAGCTGGAAACCCTAGTCACACAAACGAGATTCATTCAATCATTGAAGAACTGCGAGAAGCTGGCTATATATACTGAGACACAAGTGAATACTTGAACATTATCAAGATGAGTGTCGACGTATTCGGACGTAATCTTAAATGGAGCGAGGGCGGTCGTGGTCCTCCAGATGTTGGATATAAAATCACATCTGATGGTCAGTATGACTTGGAGAATAAGAGACTTCGTAATCTTGCATCACGTAATCAACTCAATGAAGCTGTAAATTTAGATACTTTACAACGTTTCGTACGTTTAGAAGTTCAAAGATTATTAGATTCAATATCTAGTTTGAGAAGTGATCTTAATAATCTAAATAAAATCGTAGAGATGCATAGAGATGAACTCGATAAGAAATTCATACAAAGCCAGTTGGAAATTGAGACTATAAAAGGAGGCATCATCACTGTTAGTGCAAAACAGTCAGTCGATAACCATCGATGGAACAACGTCATAGACTTGTAGAAGAGCTTCACAAGCCAGCACGTCGTAATTATCCACGTCGAAAATTCGATGTGCGAGGTTTGGACGAGACATGGCAAGCGGATCTAGAAGAAATGCAACCTTATTCCAAAGAGAATAAAGGATTTAAATATATGCTTACTATAATAGATGTATTTTCAAAATATGCGTGGGCAGTTCCTGTTAAACGAAAAACTGGACAAGATGTCACCGATGCTATGAAATCTATATTATGTAAAGGTCGAGTACGAAAGAATTTACATACAGATAAAGGTTAAGAGTTCTATAATACGAATTTTCAAAGTCTTATGGAAAGATACAAAATTAATCTATACTCTACGTACAGCAATCTCAAAGCATCTATTTGTGAACGTTTCAATCGTACACTGAAAAATAAGATGTGGGTAGAGTTTAGTTTACATGGAAACTATAAATGGCTTGATATTTTACCTAAGCTAATAATAGCTTACAATGATAGAAAACATCGAACTATCGGTATGAAACCCAACAAAGTTACAGCTACTAACGAAGCAGAAGTTCTCAAACGTTTTAATAAAAAAATTATTCCAACTAAAAAGCCAAAGTTCGAAGTTGATGATAAAGTTAGGGTTAGTAACGTGAAGCAAATATTTGAGAAGGGATATACACCTAACTGGTCCACAGAAATATTTACAATAACTAAAGTGGCAGCAACTAATCCAGTAACTTACTATCTTAAAGATTATCGCGATCAGCCTATTACTGGCGGCTTCTATGAGCAGGAACTCCAGAAAGCAATGTATCCAGATGTGTACCTTGTAGAAAAAGTCCTGAAGAAACGTGGTAATCAAGTCTATGTAAAATGGCTTGGTTTTGATGCTTCTCACAATAGCTGGATTAATAAGTTTGATAATTAAAAATAAATAAAAAGAAAGTGGTAAGGCCCCCACCTTCGCCTATACCTGTGAGGAACAACCAATGAAATCATCATTTGTTAGCCTCATACAATGAACGAATTCACTATATAGGACTAACCCATGACTCGTTTTCCCCTCCATGAACTTTCTCTTAAATTTTTTGTTTTGTTTTATTTCAGCCTATGGAGGGGGAGATCTGCGCAGTAGCCATAGCTTAACCGCTACTTATGAGAACTTCCGAACCAGCTCGGGTCATTTATTCATCAGACTCTGCTAAGTAAACCTAGAATTCTTTATCAGAGAAATATGGATCTTGATAAATTCAACGAGGCAGCTCGTGGACGCGTGCATCGTGCCATTGGGAATATATTCCCCTTGAAGAAAGATCAGACTTATTATGCGAGTGAGTTTAGACCAGTTAAATGTAAGGATAAGTTTAGATTGATGGCAACTTTAGATCACGAATGGCGCATTTTTATTCCATCTCGTGCATGCAGAGCCTTACAGGAGAATAAGGAGTTTTACTTCGAGTTGCAAGAGGCCATTAAAAATTTTAAGTTGTTTGTGAAGTATTTAGATGATGATAAAGGAAAAGGTCTCGAGTTCTCCTTGGCTTAAGCGCTTGGAAGTTAACGGAGAGGTATACGAGTCACGGGTGTACTTCTTACTTTTCGAAGTAAAGGGTTCACAAGTGGCGATTCTTGGTTGTACCTCACAGATGAGGGCGAAGGTTGGGGCTCCCATCACTTCCGATAAAAAGCAAACACATCGTAATTCACATTCATTTGATCATGGTACAGACTCCAAGTCATACCACTCAAAATTGTTCAGAGTACACTCCTCTTCTTCCACCTAATAAAAAAAGGTGAAGGATGAGAAAACAACATGGAAAGAGTACTATGAAAAATATAAATCGCAAATGCCATCGAAAGATATAAAGTATAATAAGCTATAGGGTATTTAATTAAGTAGATAAGGATGGGAACTATACTTCAAAGTACTTCAACTGACTCCGGGACTTTCCCGAAAAATGGAATAGTCGCTGTCGCTACCTCCAAAATATACCCACTGATATTCCTGCAGATGATTTTTTACATAGTAAATGTGAAGTTTGCTAGAATAAAGGAATAGAGATAGCATTTTACCGTGTGGGCATTGTTGCTATCAATATTCCAGTAATATTAAACAATGCATAACCTGTAGAAGAAACATTAAGTTAAGAGTATTTATATATTAAGAATCTCAAACAAAAAAAGATTTTTTGTTTTAGGAAGCAATGGGAGTCCTAACTAACGCACTCTACCTGTGAGGTTCAACCGAGAATCGGCACTTTTGAACCCCTTACTACAATCTAAATATTATACATTATCAAGACTAAATTTTTCCAACATTTAAATAAGGCTTTGAGAAATCATACAATTCTATTAAAACATCTATAAATTTAATTGATAACTTTAGTCGACAAAGATGAACATATCAGAAATCTATCCATTATCAAAGAGTTATGTGAAGGTAGTTGGATATTGAATTCGATCGAAATATTATCGAATTTAACCGAATTTTTTATCGAATTTGATCAAATGTTTCTCGAACTTGATCGAATTTCATCGGATGTTTATCGAATTTTGATCGAATCTTTATCGAATTTAATCGAATGTTTATCAACTCTCATCGACTTTCATCGACTCTCATCGACTCTCATCGACTCTCATCGACTTTCATCGACTTTCATCGACTTTCCATCGACTTTCATCGACTTTCATCGACTTTCTATCGACTTTCATCGACTTTTCATTGACTTTTCATTGACTTTTCATCGACTTTCATCGACTTTCATCGACTTTCATCAACTTTCATCGACTCTCATCCACTTTTCATCGACTTTCATCGACTTTCATCGACTCTCATTGACTTTTCATCGACTTTCATCGACTTTCCATCGACTTTCATCGACTTTCATCGACTTTCATCGACTTTCATCGACTCTCATCGACTTTTCATCGACTTTCATCGACTTTCATCGACTTTCATCGACTTTTCATTGACTTTTCATCGACTTTCATCGACTTTCATCGACTTTCGTCGACTTTCATCGACTTTCATCGACTTTCATCGACTTTCATCGACTTTTATCGACTTTTCTTTGACTTTTCATCGATTTTCATCGACTTTCATCGACTTTCATTGACTTTCATCGACTCTCATCGACTTTTCATTGACTTTTCATCGACTTTTCATCGACTTTCCATCGACTTTCATCGACTTTCATCGACTTTTCATTGACTTTTCATCGACTTTCATCGACTTTCATCGACTTTCATTGACTCTCATCGACTCTCATCGACTTTCATCGATTTTCATTGACTCTCATCGACTTTCATCGACTCTCATCGACTCTCATCGACTTTTCATCGACTTTCATCGACTTTCATCGACTTTCATCGACTTTCATCGACTCTCATCGACTTTTTATCGACTTTTTATCGACTTTTTATCGACTTTCATCGACTCTCATTGACTCTCATCGACTTTCATCGACTCTCATCGACTCTTATCAACTTTCATCGACTTTCATCGACTTTCATCGACTTTCATCGACTTTTATCGACTTTTCATCGACTTTCATTGACTTTCATCGTCTCTCATCGACTTTTCATCGATTATCATCGACACTATAGTAAAAAGAAGAGATAGAGAGGAAAAGTGAGTAATTCAGAAAAAGCTTAAGTCGTACTGCGAAGTTTCTGTTAGGAGTCCGAGAAGCACAATTTGTAAAACTCTATAGTTAAGTTTTGCCTCTAGCAAACTCTACCTAATTATACTCAGCTATAATAAATGATATCTCTATACATAAAGGTTGAGAATTGCAGCTAACGTAAAAAAGAACTTAGTTTTACAAAATTAAAGCTTTTTTAATATCATCATTCAATAACATTAAATATATTCTTTAGATATTTATGATGGCATAAATTAATAAATTAGTTGACAATTGTGTGAACAGTGAAGCAAGATCAAATATAATATATAAATTGTTAGATTATTTGTTGAAAGAATTTTAAAAAATTTCATTTGAATTACGTACAAAAAAAATTTATGAATTTGAAATAATGATAGTTTTAATGATCAAAAATATTTATTATGTAATATATTATATTCATTAAGTTACTTAGTCGTTCTATTTATTGCTTAAAAATCATATAAAAATAGCTAACGTCTTAGAATTAATCTCCTCAAACAACATTTTCTGTATGTATCTTATGTATGTGTTTATTATGTTCATATCCATTGGGTAATCTTTAGTAAACTTTTTCATCGACTCTCATCGACTTTCCATCAACTTTCCATCAACTTTCTTACAATTTTCTAGATTTTTTTTATCTTAGTATTTTAAAATTATCTTATTATCTTGTAAATCATCTTGTTAAAATTGTTTTGCATGACCCGTTATTTTACTATAAATACAGCTGAGTTTGTATTTCACGAACAGTATACATGATAAGTTCAAGCTATCAACATGGCAAACTTTCTTGAAACTGAGAAATTAAGAGAGATGATTAAATCCAAACTTCCGAATCGATCGGATACAAATATTTATCGAAAATTTGATCCTAATCAAGAGAAAAAAACTCTATTTACAAATGATTTAAAGATTGATGTTGCTTCGAATATTACTGATGAATTCACACCTAATACATCTCTTCAACTTATAAAAAGTTCTAGAGGAAAAGATAAACTTCTTTTGAATGGCATTTCTTTCTATAAGGATAAAGT
Organism: Anastatus disparis; assembly: GCA_017163975.1. Taxonomy (NCBI): domain Eukaryota; kingdom Metazoa; phylum Arthropoda; class Insecta; order Hymenoptera; family Eupelmidae; genus Anastatus; species Anastatus disparis. Next base: position 4,624,983 of record JAFFSR010000074.1, read on the forward strand.
TATGAATAATGGTAATATACACTGGAAGTGTCATCTTTACTATTCAAAACAATGTTTAAGTCGTGCTGTAACGAAAGATGAAACTTGTAAATTGTACATCACATAACCATACAATAACACCTGTGCAGGAAGAAAATGTCACAAGAAATATGATTTTTAAGGAAAAACATGAGCTTAATGATGCTTTCAACACACATCATACAAATGATAAATTCGCGAGAAGAGATAATATTGATTCCATCGATCACCAAAGGTATCCAGAATCAAAATTACTTGAAGATGGTCATTCTAGCTCTGATGATGAAATAAAAAATTATCAAAAGAGTAGAAACAAATTTGAAAGTTGTAAAAGAAATTTTCGTAATAACGCTTTATCAGTATCAAGATGTAAAACAGCGAAAGTCAGTTCTAACGATATTAATAGTGATACATCATCAGATTCTTCTAATAATACTTTCTTTGAACGCGAAAAAGCTAATTTTGGAAACTGTAAACCAAAATCTAACATTAAAAATTTACCAGTATATGAATTTAAAAAAGCTAAAGTAAATTCCATAGATTCCTGCGATGATACTTCATCAGATTATTCTAATAGTGATGAATCTCATTCTACATACATAGGATGGGATGATCCCAATGTTTTAGTTGATCGTCTTCGTATTCTTACATCTTCAACTAATAAAAGTCTTTATACTTACAAAAAGATAAATTTTATAATTAGTGAACTACGAGACGCTGGTTATATATATTAAGTTAACTTAGAATGATATAAAATTTATTTCAAATGAATATCATCAGTTAAAGAGCTTTTGAAGATAAAAAATCATCGGTACAAAATCAAAAGTTTCTTTGCTTTCTGAACGTCCGTCCGGAATTGAAATATAGAGAATATTTTCTACCTGGCACATCTGCTTAATCTTGTCCAATCGGATAGTCAGCGCCATCAGTTATAACATTTGAAAACTTATACGAGTGGTGGGGATCCGAAATGGTGGGGAAACCATTATAAAAGGCTGAATCTTCAGTAAAAGATTCATTTAGGATGAAATACTCGGCGGATGTGCAAGGCTTCAAATAGTCAGATTCAGAGACTTGGCTACAGCTCTCAAAAATGATTCCGACTTTGCTGTACCACTATTTAAGAAGTCAGTCAAGTAAGTAAACGGTAGTATATTTGTTTGACGTCTTTCCAGAGTGGTAAAGAAAAACTCGTATACCTTACATTCTTTTAGAGGCTGCACTAGTGGTAGCCTGATCACTCCTAGAGTTCGAAATTATCGAAAGTCAAGTGGATAATTCAACTCTTGATTGCTGCTTCCCTTTATGTTTTTAACTTCGTTACTTTTCTTAAGGAAATCCATACGCCACCTAGGATCCGAGTAATGAACTATTATACGGTGCGATGTTTAAAAGATCGGGGATTTCCCGTGTATATGCGAGAAACCGAAAAATTCATTTTTACTTAAGATATAAATTTGAAAAAATTTTCAAAGTGCTTTTTTAATTTAAATTAAATAAATTTTCACTTTGAAATAATATTTATAAAATTTTAAAAATGAAAAAAAAGTTGACTTGGGTTGGGATCGAACCCGTGACCCTCTGGTCGAGAGGCATGCACTTATACCACTCGACCACGGAGTCATTACACTGTAATTTTGGAAACTTGTATATGCGCAGTTCATCAGATACATTTTTATTTATTTTTTTAATAAATTTTTAAATATTATTAATTGTTAATAATTATTAACAATAATTAATAATAATTTATTATAAAAAAATTTTTTTTTTCACTAAAAAAATTTTTTAGTGAAAATTTTTATTTAAAAAATGATTAATAAAAATAATATAAAATTAATTTATTAAAAATTAATAAATAAAATATTTGAATAAAAAGTATCCGCATCCCGGCATATTCCCTACCTTATCGGCCCGCTAGAAATTCACGATGCGTTAGAAATTCACGTTAGAAATACAAGTGCGCCAGTATTGCAAAGGGGACGGGGAAAGTGCGCCAGAAATGCAAGGGGGAGGGGGGTGCGCCAGAAAATGCACTGCGTCAGAACCCCCATAGCCTATCTACTTCTTTTTTTTATATTGATGCTAATTCCATCGAGTATGTGAAAATCACCAAACACAACATATATTCTTGGGGAGGGGAGATATCTAGTAACTTTTAATCAAATAAGCATATTAAAAATTTGACTCGAGTGGTGGACGAAGGTACCTCCTTAAGTGATAACTTATAAATAGTTATATTATTCCATTAAATACATTTCCAACTTGAATAATTATCTTCATGTTAAAACTAAATTTAATTAGCATTCAATACCACAAGTTATTTAAAAAATTTATCATTTTTCAAAGTTATTAAAAAGTTATTTATAAAAAGTATTCTCATATCAAAATTTCAAAATTCTATTAATTTAATTTTTGATTCTTTACATTAGAGAATTAGTTTTGATGTGTAAATTTTCTTGCGATATGCAACATATATATATATATATATATATATTATCTTATGGTTAAATTTTTCATCACCTTGTATGAAAATTATTTTTTTAAAGTAGAATAATACTGTGAATAAACAAATGATTATAAGAAGATATTGAAAATAGTAAATAACAATGAAAAAGCCTTAGGTTGGAGATAAATAATGATTGTTTATTATCATTTATACATTTTTTAAATGTAGATACTGGAAATATCCGTAAATAACTGTAAATAAATTAAAGAATACAATTATTAGAAATAACTCAAAATAATTTTCATTTTAGTTCTTTTTACAAAAAACTTTTTTTAATGAATATATATATATATATATGGGACGTTTCACGTCAATTCACCTAACAAAAAAATAGAATTCGTCGAAAATCTGTGAAAATGTTCTATTTGATACCCAAAATATACAAAAAAAATTTTAGAGGTCCAGGTCAAAGGGGTCAGGATTTAAACGTGATGGAATTTTTCGAATTTTCCAAATTTTTGCTAAATAAATATTTTAATGAATTTTTTCTTCAAAAACTATCAATTTTTCGTTAAAACTTAATAGAATACTTTTTCTTGGAAATTAGATGTGAAATTCACCTGAATTTTTGCAAATTATAATATTCTGATTTTTATGCTCACTTGATCGATTTAAATATACTATTTTATATATCTAAAAATCGAGCAGGTTAAATTGGCTTTTTAAAGTCATATTTTTTTTTTTTATGAGGAAAAAATATACGAAGCCTTCCAGTTGGGCAGCCTTCTCAAAGTTACTTAATTGTGCAAAAATGTCTTAAAAAATCGTTATTTTGGATCAATGATGAGATTCGTGATTTTTTTTCTGAAAAAGTATTGATTTTTGGGACAAATGTATGAAAATGTTTTTTATTGGAAATCATGTGTAGAATATCAACATATTTTTACAAATTGTAATTTAAGACATTATGAACCATATATACTAAAAATTTAACAAAAAATAAATTTTAAAATTTCAAAATTTCATTTATAATTTGTGATGTTTAGCAAATAATGGTTTACAAAAATTTACATACATTTTACATAAAATTTCCAATAAAAAACATTTTCACACATTTGTCTCAAAAATCAATACTTTTTCATAAAAAAAATCACGAATCTCATCATTGATCCAAAATAACGATTTGTTCAGACTTTTTTACACAGTTAAGTAACTTTGAGAAGGCTGCCCAACTGGAGGCTTCGTATATTTTTTCCTCATAAAAAAACAAAGAAAATAAGACTTTAAAAGGCCAATTTAACCTGCTCGATTTTTAGATATACTAAATAGTATGTTTAAATCGATCAAGTAAGCATAAAAATCAGTATATTATAATTTGCAAAAATTCAGGTGAATTTCACATCTAATTTCCAAGAAAAAGTATTCTATTAAGTTTTAACGAAAAATTGATAGTTTTTGAAGAAAAAATTCATTAAAATATTTATTTAGCAAAAAATTTGGAAAATTCGAAAAATTCCATCACGTTTAAATCCTGACCCATTTGACCTGGACCTCTAAAATTTTTTTTGTATATTTTGGGTATCAAATAGAACATTTTCACAGATTTTCGACGAATTCTATTTTTTTGTTAGGTGAGTTGACGTGAAACGTCCCATATGTATATATATATATATATATATATATATATATATATATATATATATATATATATGTGGGACATTTCACACCAATTAATAGAGCAGAAAAATAATCTCTGAAACTCTTGTTTACCCTAACCTCTATGTTTTAAGTTTTTCGATGTTTTCTTGAAAACGAAGCAATAAAATTAATTCTTTTTTATCAAAGAAAATATTGCTTTTTTTGATACGAGATGGGGCTTTCTCTTAATTTTTCGCTAAAATTATGAGTTTTTGTAAAAAAATCAATTATTTGATTAGAAAAGGACAGATATACTCGACCTGCTCTTAAAGTTATAATTTAATGTGCCAATCTATGTTAAATTAATGAATGACTTGAATTTCATGACTTTAGAACAATTCATTTTAATTTCTTTGCGATTTTTCGCCTATCGTAGTAGGCTGTATCAAGCAAAACGCTTTGTAACATAATACATGTGAAAGTCGATACATAAATTTTAATATAGGAAATCACAAACTCGTTAACTACAAAATTGTTAATTCGGTAAAAAATACAAATTAATTTTCTTACGTCAAAGAATGCGTGAATAAAATGTGAGAGTTGCCACTGAAAATTTTGAATCATACACGTTTTTGTGAAATGACACTATCGAAAAACATCGTAACGACTATTTATATTTACTAATGTGACTAGGCTTTGAGTTACTAAAATGGGATAGAAAAAAACAAAATAGCTTAACCTATACTGTAGTTTGAATATTTGATAGATATTTAGAATTTAAAATTTGGACATCAAACTGTAGAAAAATTTTCTTGTAATAATTTTAGAGTAAACTTGTAACAATTTTTTTAATTATTTGAATTTGTAATTTTATTAAAACTATTATTATTTGCTATGTACAGAATTTGATTAATCATTTTTTTGCTATCATCAGTTTCTCTTGCCAAAATTTTAAATTTTTTGAAACCTAAAATATGATTGTAAGTCTTACAATAAACAGCTGTGGAGTATTTTTTATTATATCTATTACATGCTTTCTTGCGCTCATGTATACGCTTTTTCACAAATCTGCGTGTCTCACCAATGTAACAACGATTACAATTCCAATAATTTATTTTTTAAATAACATTTGCGAAAATGCGAAGCATCTCTACTTCACCTAAATTATAAATTAACTGATTTAATCTCATTAATTTATTAATTCAAAATGAAAAGTTATAATAAAAAAGTATTAACTTACTTATTGCGACTCCGAGCTTCCAAGCTAAAAGTCGCACGGCGCGCGAAGTGCTAAAATGGCACTTTTTCGCAGGCAACTTACATCGACGTTTTAGACGATGACGTGCATGAGACCATCGCTGGACGCGCTAGAGTAAAGTCGTAACTAGTCTCTCTCTGACATTGTATGGTTTTATAATAAATATTAAGTCACTTTAAATTGGTTCTCTCTTTAATTATTTGCATCTCCACATTCCCCATAGGAGTGCGTATCATCTAAATCTCACGTAACATTTTTGGTAGCAGCGGTATGGGATACGCAACGAGGATTTTAGCAAAAAAAAAAAATTATTAAAATTTTTTAAGAAATAAACTGAAAAAAGAAGCGCGTCAGATGAAGTAGAGGATTTTTTTTTAAAAAGAGAGAGAGATAATTTGATTAATTATATATATATCGAGTAAATACATTTTTTTTAGTGAAGTTTTTTATTAAATATTTTTGAAAAATCGCGTCGCGAGTTAACAACGCAGAAGTTCTGAATGAGAGGAAGAAAGGAAGGATGATCGAAAATTATAACCCAAGAAATGAGAGTGCTTCTTATCACGCTGCTCACTTTCTACTGCAACAAGTAAGTAAAAATTATATAAATCTTATTAAATGGTTCCACGGCGTAATACAGAGTCAAGTGAAAAGAAATCCGAACGTGTAGAAAACAAATAGAGTAAAAATTAGAATTTTTTTCTCATTTCATTAATAAAAGTGATCAGTGTGCGAATATAGTGTGCGTTAGGAAGTGAAAAAAAAGAGAAACAAGTGCGAGCGTAACAGAGAAAAAGTGCCGTTCTTAAATTAAAAAAATTATAATATTCAAATATTGGAAGTTTAAATAAATCCTTGGAAAAAAAATTAAATTTAAACAAGTTAATGCGTGCAAATAATAAAATTCAATATCCTGGTTATTTATTAATTTTTTTTTTCAATTTTCGAAAAAAGTCTAATTAATTTCAAAAACATATTATCAGAAATCATAATAAATATATTCGCTTATTTGCGTAATCAAACAATAAATTTTGCAGTGAAGAAAAGAAGTTAAATAGAGAAAGTTAAAGAATAATGTTTAGATTATATTAATTTGATAATTGATTTTTAACGATAACATTTTTACTGCAAGGTTAATTAATTATCAGCGCGCATAAGAAAACGTAAACGTTTCGCCTTCTCACGCGTAATTTAAAGAGTAAAAGTAAAATTATAAGAAAAAGTTAAATTGTGAAATTTTGTTTAAAAGTTAATAAATTGTCAAGCATGTCTCTTTATAATCAATTTTCAAAAAAAGACGAAAAACGTAATAAAAATTTGTCAATGAGGCGTAAAGGACGTTCTTTGTCCCCTATTAGGCGCTCACGTAGTGAGGAAGACCTAGTCCATCTTGGAAACGAGGAAATGTCATATTCAGCGTTGTCGCAGTACACGATATATATACCGGTATACGTTCCAAGAGCAAACGAAAATTTAGCGGCGGGGTTGTCGGAGAAAGAAATGAAAGAAATAAAAGAAAAATACGAGAGAGCCGCGGCACAGGGGTTTAATTTACCACCGGGTCCACCGGATTTCACAAAGGAAATTTACGGACCACAGTAAGAAGGCAATATGCAAATCCCGATTAATGCGGTAGTGTGTGCGGAAGTTGAAAATAAAAATGATGATAAAAGAAATTTAGGAAAAACGGGAACGAAAACAAAAAGTTCATATTCTAACAAAAATGTAGCAAATAATGCGAAACACGCATGGAAAAACCCAGGGCCGTACACTTATTCGGGACTGAACCAACCAATGTTTAGATCAAAACCTTATAGTTTGCCAAACGCGACCTCGTTGCTTCAAATGCCGTATAGTGGCACTGCTCTAGCAAGTACAAACTTTTCACAAAATAGCCCACAAACGTGGAACAACATACCAGCGCAAACTAATTCAAATTTTAATTTTAACGCACTAATAAATCCTAATCATACAGTAAACGTACAACAAGTAAATCCAGCGGCGACAATACATCGCGAAAATTTTCAAAACGCACCGTATTTTTCCTCGTATCAGGCTATTAGTCAAATTCCAACCTTTGACGGAAGCATAGATAAATTACCGTTATTCTGCTCATTACTTCGGAACATAGTAAATAATTTCGGATTAGATTGCCAAATTTATATCATGTATGAATTAGCATCAAAATTCACCGGAAAAGCAGCGGACCTTTTTACAGGACGCCTGATGCAGTACGAGTCAGTCGAAGCGCTGATAAAAGATTTAGAGTCGCAATATAATAATATGACAATATTAGAAAATTTATCTACGCAATTAAAAGTGATAACACAGCAGCAGGGCGAAACGGTGGCAGATTTTGGCGCACGTACACAAGCGTTGTTAAATAAATTATTGACAATTTATGATACAGCCCCCATGGTAGATATGCAAGAGCGATTAGTAAGGAAATAATTATTAGAGAAAGATGCCTTGCAATATTATTTATTCAGACTAGCGTCACCTTTAGATGTGCAGGTGCGCTGCGAGAAGCCGTTAACATTAAGGAAAGCTATACAACTTGCGGCCGATTTTGAAAATAAACAAAAGACGCAACTTTTTGCACAGATGCAAAACTCATTTATAAACGACCTGCAACCCGTGAATTCGGTAGCACAAAATGCACAATCGTTATCATTGTGGTCTCAACCAAATATTAATAACATAATGCAAATGACACAAAATCAACATCAGTTATTAAATACAAATAAAGTGTATGAAGCACAAATAAAGGCAATGCAAGCTACGCCTATAAAAATAGAAACAGGTACAAGTGCAGTTAAATGTAAATATTGTGACAAAGAAGGCTATAAAGAAGGCACGTGCATTAAGAAGAAATATGATAAATTACGTTGTGCTTATTGCGATAAGATGGGGCACGCGACGGTGGATTGTCAGATACTGAGAAATGATGCTGAAAATGGTATTATTCACGCACAAAATAAAAATAATTCAAAAAAATGTTAATGATGGTAAAAGAAATAAATTAAACGATAGCAAAAATTATACGAGCGGTCCGCGTAATAATTATAACAGAAGTAATTTCAGTAATAATAATTACAATAGAAATTTTGATAATAATAATTATAGCAAAGATAATTCCAATAATAATTATAACAATGGAAATATTAATAATAATTACAGAGATGGTTATAATAGATTCAACAGTGGGTTCAATAGAAACAGAAACTATGACTCACCTAATAATGAATATAATTACAATGCTCAAGGACGTAATGATATTAGAAACGATATGGGTTTTAAGAGAAATCGCAGTAGGGATAACAGTCATGAGAAATATCAGTATAACAGAAACGAGAATCAAACGCGCGACCCGGATAGAGAACGGGATTCAAACGCAAGAGGAAATATAAATGAGAGAGCCTTTAAACTCGCAGGATGTCCGCCACAATCCTCAGGCGCCGGGCAGGAATTAATTAACAATGACCAAAATGTATTAATCAGTAATAATAAGCATGTGAAAATTAGGTGCACAATAAACATGAAACTCGCGTGCGCAGGGCGTAATCCGCCTACTGTTAAACTGGAAAGTCGGAATTCAAAAGAAAGTAGTGCAATATTTTATGTTGACTCAGAAGCAGATATTTCAGTAATAAAGGCGAAATGTATAAATGAAAATACAAGTATAGACAAGCAGCATATTTTAGAGATTACAGGCGTCGTACCAGGGGAAATGTGTACGTTAGGAAGAGCAGATATGACTCTTCAAGGACAAAGTGTGAGGAATATATTGTCCCAGATAGCTTTCCTTTAAAAACAGATGGGCTATTAGGCTGGGAAACTATTAGTGAGCACAACGGACATATAAATGCTGTACATAAGTGCATTGATTTTGTAAAATTATCGATTTTCTTTGAGCGGGTGGAAACAGTGGAAATTCTTGCAAGAATGAGACGCGTTATTGCTGCAAAAGTTATTAATAATGATGTAGAAGTAGTCTGGGTGCCACTTCAAAATTTAGGGCATGAAATATTATTTGGAAATTTTATTACAGAAAATAAAAATGGTAGAGCATATGCAGTATGTATAAATACGAATCATAAAAATATTGAAATTCCGACTCCAGAAGTAGAAATTTTTCCATGCGAAGTTAAAAAGAAAAATAATGATTTTTATGCCAGTGAGGATGGCAACCGCGAAGGAAACGAAGTTTCCGATTGCAAAAAGATTAGACGCGCAATGTTGGAGTACGCGCAACAAAATTCAGAGAAAAAAGTGCCGATGCTGAAATAAAATATGTAGACAGATGCATGGCAAATAAAACTCAAAGTGAAATAAAAGAAAGATTAAAAAAGTAATGGAAGTGTAAGACTAAGAAGAATTAAACAAAGAAGAAAACGAGCATGTTAGAAGCTTGTTATCCGAGAATCCCTTTGGCTCCGGGTTGGATAATGAATTATTGCCAGCAAGAAATATTTTAACACGCAGAATAAAAACGACACACATCGAGCCAGTTCGTGTAAAACCGCACCGTTACCCGATAGCATTAAAAAACATTCTGCAGCAAGAGATAGAGAAATTGCTGGAGAAAGATATTATAGAACCATCCATGTCAAGTTATAGTAGCCCAGCATGGATAGTTAACAAGAAACCTGACCCTCAGGGCAGGAAACGCTAGCATTTGGTGACAGATTTTCGCCAACTTAATGAAATTACTGTGGGAAGCTGCTATTCACTGCCATTAACATGTGACATCTTAGAAAATTCGGCTTCTCAAACGCATTGAGAATGCTAATTTGACTATTGAACCAAAGAAATGTCAGTTTTTAAGACGTGAGGCCCAGGTATTAGGACATATAGTGGGAAAAGGGCAAATTAAAACAGACCCTAAAAAGATAGAAGCAGTGCGTGATTATCCTATACCTACAAACAAAAAGAAAGTTAAAAAATTTTTAGGCTTCGTTGGTTATTATCGTCGATTAATAAAAGATTTTGCAAGCATGGCAAGGCCATTACATAAAATAAGTTCAACAAAAGAGAAATTTATGTGGTTAGAAGAACATCAAATAGCATTTGACACGTTACGTGAGAAGCTATACAAAGAGCCTGTGTTGGACGAGCCATTTATAGTAACAACAGATGTGTCTGATTATGCGATAGGCGCAATATTAAGCCAAGGGAAAATTGGCGAAGTTCGACCATGTTTACGATGTTTAAAAGGAAGCGAACTTAGATATTCTGTATATGACAAAGAATTATTGGCAGTTGTTTTCGGAAAAGAACAATTTAGGCCTTATTCATACGGTACAAAATTTACAGTAGGTATCGATCACGAGCCTTTGAAACATTTTCACACGAGCACAAAGCCTGATTTAAGATTTCATAGGTTAAAAGCAGCCTTACGAGGGTATACATTTGACGTTGTGTACAGGCCAGGAAGGAATAATAATGCAGCCGACGCACTCTCTAAAAATCCAGTAATTGAAGAAAATCCTGAACTTCCACACGCAGAAATGTATCAGTTGGCAAGAAAAGCAAGATGCAAGCACTAGGGGGTGTGGACCGCCAGCGAGAATTTTTATCACACGCGCAGTGCATAAGAAAGGCGAAGATAAAACAAAACAAATAGATTTAAGTTCAGAAGATTCGGAAAATCCGAAAAATAAAATTTTTATTCAAAATACAAGTGATGAAGCAGAAATCGAGCGTAATGCTGAATTAGTGGAAAATTGGAATTACGGAAAAAGGTAGAAAGACCCTTGGAAAAGATCAGCGTATAGGAGGAAAAGATGGAACAAGAAAGTGTTAAAAACACGTAAAACTCAGGCAGATAGGAAGAAAGAATTAATTCAGGCCGAAAATATAATAAGTCAAGCGCAAGACGACGGTAAGCTTGCATAGATGCGAAGGAATTCTTGCAGTGAGTACATTAGTAGATAGACCGCATGCAGTGTCAGCAAGAAAAGAGCAAAAAACGAATGCAAGTGAACCAGCAAACAAAACATCAAAAACTGAGAATAAAGGTATATTGAAAAATACTAATAACGGCTACGACACAGATTTATAGAAATATTGGAATATAAATCTAAAACTGAATGACAGAATAGCTTAGAAAATCCAAATCAAAAAAAGGAAATTAGCAAAAAAAGTATATTAGAAATGATGCCGGAAATTTTAACAAAAATGCGTGCTCGATTTTTAGTCGATGTGCAAGAACGAGAGATAAATGGTAGAGAAGGTGTGCAGATAAATATTTGGGAAAAGACACCAGAAGAGGTTGCGAAAGCAATCGAAAATAGTGCACCACAAAAAGAAAGTTACGACGTAGATAGGAGCAAAAAGCAAGAAGCGATACGTTCACAAATACCAAAAGAATTAAAGAAAGAAATATAGAATTAAATAAAGTATTATGTTAGAATGCACAAAAATGGAGCGAACACCTAGTAAATAAATTTGAAAAATAATAACTAAAAGTAAATATCAGTAAATAAGTATTTCAATGTACAGCGAAGCATCAGGCAGGATAGGGCTGCGAAAACCTTTTAACTAACCGAAATCAATTAATTAATTAATTAATTAGGACAAACTGTAACATAATACCTTAATAATTAGCAAGAGAAAAGAAAATAAGTTACGCAACCCAAATATTAAGATTTAGTATAAATTATATTACAAATCTCGCCTAAAAATCCTTATGAATATTTCCTTATTCCTTACAGAAATAAAAGTCCAATAAATAAACAAAGAAAAGTAATTAAATATGCGAATTCAAAAAAAAGAGAGAAAAAAAATGAATTACACGAAAAATAATAATGACGAGAAGATGATCTTCTCTATGTTGTAAATAAAACAACATGATAATAAATCAATCAATAAAACATGCATGAAAAATTATAGAAGAAAAGTACAAAAAAATGGCTGTTTAATTCGATGAACTGTTATACGCATGTAGCATCAAATCTCTCAACAAAAAAAAAACAAAAAAGAATTGAATAATAAATAACTATATATTACCAATATATATGTTAAGAACTTAACAATGGACTCATATATTGAAAAAAAAGAACATTTACCTTATATAACTAAACTGATACCGAAAATTTATAAGAACCGAACGCGAGAGTAATTGAAAATTTTTGAGTTGAGTAACATCGTTATGTAGGGTTAATGCGAATATAGGAAGCAAGAAAAAAGACAACTTGCAAGTCAACTGCATTCAAACATGCAGCCGTATGCTGATTGTCGCAGAGTTTTCAAATGATAATGTTAACGATACAAAAGAAAAAAGAGATCATAAAGCATCGAAAGAAAAAAAAGATTTAATAAATAAATATTGTTATAAGATGCACCTTGAAGGATATATAGTGAAAATAAAAGTAATAAGCAGTGATAAGTAAATACGAATTAAGGATAAACGGTGAAAAGAGCTGAAGCAAACAACGTGGAATAAACGTATATCAGAATTTAACAAATTAAATAAACAGAGTATAAAACAAAAAAGGTAAAGTAGCACCGGTAATAAGTAAAGCAATGCAGGGTTAGGGCAATGAGTAGCGAGTGGAGTATATAATGTCAACAAAAGAAATGAAAGAAAAGATTAATTGCTAGATAGGGCGAAGCCATAGAAAAAAAAAAGGAGTTTATAACGGAAAAATTTTAGATATGGAATAAATAAAGATATAAAACTGAGAAAACAATCAGCTAACGTCAACAATTTGAATGCTTACACGGTATAGGGGACACGACCCTATAACTTCAGTTAAGGTCAGATCCCATGTCGAGGAAAAGTATTTTTTTAAATTCAAAAAATAGAGCAATAACGCCTTAAATTAAAAAAAAATAAAAGAAAAACAATATAACGAATAAATAAAAAAAAACCCTAAAAGGCATTACTTGTGTTAATAAAAAAAAAAGAATCATAAACGTGCAAATTATATAAAATCAATGAATGGTTACGATAAGAATATAAATAGGACGAATAATAATAAGAGAAACACAGACAGGACGAGTGGTTAGGAATTGATTATAGTTTTATTGAGGTACAGATAAGCGCTAGTACAATAAAAAAAAAGTAATACAGGTAATGTAAAATAGTACAAAAAAAAATCGCATTAAGAACAGTAGCACTGGCCGTCCCTGCCAATGCGGCCGCCGCACCGACGGCCATGCGAGGAATCCGGGCCTTCAGCACGGAGCTGTTGAGCACGGGTCTCATGAACCTGCGCCGCAGCATAACCATCTCGAACGGTATTTGAAACTTCCGTATCAATCCACCGCAAGGCGCTGGCAACAGGAGGCAAACGGCAAGGGCCATCCACAAACGCTTCTTGCACTGGATAACAAGTTGATGACAGTTAGAGGCACGGTCGTACGTGCGCATCATAATGCGAGCCGCAGTCAGCTCGCAACAAAGCGACTCCCAATGCCAAGACGTGGATTTCAGACAAACGGGCGCAGGAGTAGGCCCCTGAAAAAAAGAAGTAGAGGTTAAAAATATGACATATCAAGAAAGAAATATAGTAAACATAAACAGTAAAAGGAAATTTACAACAGCAGTAGGTCGATGGTGACGGCGTCCTCCGCGCCGGCCCCGTTGGGTGCGATGAATAGGCTGAAAGAAAAAGACAATCAGAAAAGAAAAAAATCAAAAAAAAAAGAAGAAAAAGAGAGGAAGAGTAAGGTCAAGCATACGTGCGGAGAAAGGCCGAAAGTAGCACCAGCCGACGGCAGACAGCCATCGAAAGGGTTAACGTCGTTATCACCACTGGGCTCGTCCTCGTACCAGGGGGACGCAAGGGTCATAGCCTCGTCAGTAGGATTAGATGTAGCCTCGCGCAAGAGGGGTTTAGCATCAGTATGCTGGAAATGAGCAATAACAAGTTAAGGAGATGTAAAACGGATACTACACCTGTACTCATAAATCTTGACTATCTTTTTATTTCATTGCAAAATTTTGAGAAAAGAAATGCATTAGCTTGTAGTATGTACCATGAAGATTATACAGTTAAATTTTTAAATAAATTTATTCATTAGTTTTTCAGAATTTCAGATTTTTTGTACAAAATCTAAAAATTTTAATATATAATATTGGAACCCAAAATTCTGAAAAACTAAAAAATAAATTTATTTGAAAATTTAACTGAATAATCTTCATGATAAATACTACAAGCTAAAGCATTTCTTTTCCTCAAGTTTTGCAATAAAATTAAAAGATAGGCTAAATTTACGAGTACAGGTGTAGTGTCCGTTTTACATCCCCTTAAGTAATATAGAAATATGTAAGGCCAGCAGCAATAACAAATCGACAAAAAAAATAAGTAATAAGTTAACAAAAATACTTACAGGCTCAGAAAAAGACACTGCACCAGCGGAGAAAGGAGGCAAGGCATCGCCTTGCTCGGCAGCTGCAGAAAATGCAGCAAGCTCCTGTAAATAAAAAAAAAGAGTAAATAAGTTAGATGTGATAACAAGGAATATTAAAAGAATTGATAAAATGAAAAAAAACTTTTGAGAAAAATAAAAAGTTAAATACCCGAATAGCGTCAGTAGTATCAGACTCTCGCGCAGCCGTCGCAAGAGTACAGACGAAACGAACATCCTGAAAGAAAAAAGAACAAGGTTACACACAAAAAAAAGAGAATAGAAAAAAAAGAGTAACCAGCAATTGAAAAAAAGAAAAGGAAAATATATAAGTAAAACTTACAATGGGTAAACAGGCAGCCGTCGAATCTGAAATATCATAAGACGCGCCAGCAATAATTGTGTTGATAAGCAATGGGTCATCTCCAAGAATCTCCTCAATAGTAGCCTAAAAGAAAAAAAACAGAAGAAAAATAAAAGTAAGGAAAAACAAGTTAAAAACAAATTAAGCAAAGGAGTAGGAACAGAGAACGATAAAATAAGAAGGTGGACAAAAGAAAAAGAAGTACCATAAAGCAAAATCACGTACGGATAGGTCCAGTAAAACCATGAAAGAAATCATTTTAAACGAAAAAGTAAGCTTTGTGTTAAACACACTCCATGCAAATTTCCAAGTGAGTTACAAAAAGAAGAAAAGAAAAGAGAAAAATAATAGGGAATCTTTTTAACAGAAAGAGAAAAATAATAGGCTTAAAAGAATGAAATAAGTCAACTCATCAAAAGCACGATTAGAAATAAAATAAACGGAAACAGAAATCATGTAATATAGATCCTTAAGAAAATATAAGAAAAGGACAATAGAAAAAGAAGGGAAAAAGAAAAAAAGATAGCACATAATCGTTTAGATAAAAAAAGTTACGAAAAAGAAAAAAAAAGAAAAAAAAAGTAAAACAAGAAAATGAAAATCAAAAGGAAGAGCAAAAGGATAGCAAAAGAAGAAAGAAATTGAATGATAGCTAGAGATAATTGAAGGGAACTAAAAGCAACAAATAATAATAGAGAAAATATTTAAAATAAAAAGAAAATACTTACAGAATACGGTCCATCGTGCATAGAGCTCGGGGGCGACGATCGTTCAAATTCCTCAGCGGCCACTGCACACATCGCACTAAAAGCGCGAAGCATAGTGGCAAAATCTTTACCCGTGAAATCCATATTACACGTTGTCAGTCAAAAAAAAAAACTTTTTTGGAAAACAGGAAAAATTTCAACATAATTGGCACACTCGAGTCGTAGTACTTGCTCAGTAAGGATTCTCTGCAAGGGCTCAACGACAAACTGAGCGCGCAGAGAAATGCATACAGCATCCGTTGTAACCAAGGTGTTACTGGATACCCAGTTATCAAAAAATAGAATGTAAACAATTAAGACTTTATAACGACTTAATCGCTCTAAACGACTACATAATGTGCAATAGAAAATAAGTTACGAAAGCAATAATGGTTCTCAAATAAAAAAAAAGGTAATACAAAAATCAGATTGCTCTCAACGTCAAAGAACGCAAAAGAAAATTTTTATACGAAATAGTGACATATAAAGAATCACATATAAAAAAAGCATGCGAATTCGTAAATCAGGAAAAGATTAAAGCGAAAAGGAAAGTATATTGATAACACTAAGCTGACCTTACTAGAGGAAAGAAAAAGAGGAAAAAGAAGAGGGAGAAAAAAATAGCATAGAATAGTTAATATCACAAAACAAGAATATACTGTGTAGAAAAAAAAATCCCGAAAAAAAGAGCAGCATTGGATGCGCTATGAAGAATAAAAAATAGGTCCGAACTAAACAGTGAAAAATAAACAAAAATACAATGAAACGCATAAGCTAGAAGGAAGAAAAACGACCGTAGGGAATGCAAACATACACGCGGGTAATAACCACACGTCAAAGGAGCAAAAAACAATAAAGACTGCGAGTTCGAATCCCGAGTGGAAATGGACCCATTTGGCATAAATCGAGCGGGATGTAGCAATAAAAACGAAAAATTGAAAATAAATTAATAAATAGATAAAAATTCGGAAAAAATATCGTCAAAAATTGCTCTTTTTCTCAATTTCACTAAATAAATATACAAATAGCGGAGATAGTAAGACGATACAAAAGGGAAACGGAAAAATAACGAGATTTTTTGTTCGTTGCATGAATACAGCAGAGCAATTGCCAGACGATGGGGAGCAAATAGACATGCTAGAAAGAAATCCGAGTCTACTCATCGAAAAAGAGGAAGAAATAAGATTTACATCCACTACGTGGAACCTAGTTCAGAAAATAAACATAACACCGTATTTTATTCAAGGGAAAGAGATGAGAAAATAATACACAAGACTATCCAGGATTTTCGTAATGCATGAAAAGGACGGCACGAGTGGAAATAGAATTAAGCAATTAGAAAAAAGAATTGAGAATAAGGAGAAGAATGCAAACTATATAATTGAACTCATTCAGGGACACGCAGCAACAAACGGGTCTAGAAAACGCAGGTCCCTACTGCCATTTGTAGGCAAGATAAGTAGGGCACTGTTCCGAACACTAGAAGAAAGGAATGAAAAAGAATTGAAAGCATTGATAGAAGTGAACGCGAACAATACACGAGAAGTAGCAAAATTATTGGCAAATCAAACGGAGCTAATAAAACACGAACTATCAAGAGTTGATAAGGGATTGAAAGATTTAAGTGAAAAATTAGATGACATAATAGTGGAACAAGAAGAAAATCAAACAAGAGAAATACTAGAAGAAGTAGTAAATACGATATCAAGAGTTTCACTGAACTTAGAAATAGAAATAATAACGGACTCTATTTTATTTGTGACACGAGGAATAGTGTACCCGGAATTATTAAACCCGGAAACAATACGTGCGTCAATTAAGTTATGCACAGAAACAGTGAGAGGCGCAGAATTTCCGAGAATAGCGGAGAATGAAACGCTATTGGAAATAATTAAATTAGCAGACATTTCTGTAATTTACATCAACGGCGTAATAGTGTAAACACATTTATACTTATATTCATCTTGCACATTTCACTCAAGGGTGATTGAACTCCGTACGCATCATATGTCAAGTCTTGTACCTTGAGACTGCGATAGCAAACAATAACGTAATACATTCGCGAGAATGCGACACATAAGAATGCGACGCACAAGAGGCGATCAAACTCTAAACTGCATCACATGCAAAATTCAATCAATCTTTTCCCCGAAATTATCAAAGTATCAATAATATCATACATATGAAAGAATGCAACTGTCTTTTACCCATAGTATAAAAACCCAAGAGTCTTTAGCTCGCAAGCTTAATTTCATACTTACCGTCTAAGGCTACGCTTCGCCTAAAATTATTGTACTAAAGGTTAAGAAGGAGAAATAAAGATAAGTTCAATTCAACACACACATATATATATATATATATATATATATATATATATATATAAATAAATTTCTCTTATTCTTGGATACCTATCCTAAAGAACCAACGTCCTAAATTACAAAAATAAGTTATAATAATTTATAAAATTAATAAATCAAGTTTATTAAATAAAGTTTAATAAATTAAACTTTACAAATTAATAAATACAGTTCTAACGGTTAACAATAGTATACTAGTAGCATTTCCGTTGATGAGTAAAGAAAAATTTTACCTGTACAAATTCTCTCCGTTGCCAATCAAGCAAGAGAATGTTACAGAAACAGAACTATTTACATATATACACCCAAGCATGGAATGGATAGCGGTAAGCAAAAAAATGAATAAATTTGTAGCATTGGAAGACGGCGAATTGAGAGAATGTAAAAAGCTACAAAAAACAAACATATGCAGACGAAGTCAGTTAATACAAACGATTGACGAAGATGCAAATTGCGAAATTAAACTATTAAAAAATTATAAATTGACAAAGGTTAAAGGATGCGACGTAAGAGTTACGAAACTCACGGCGCCTGTATGGATCCAATTAAAGAGTCATAACGCGTGGGCGTTTTCAACGTGGACAAAAGAAAAGATGATTATACTCTGCGACGGGATGTCAGAAATAAGAAGTATATATAAATCAGGGGTGATCCGCCTAGCACAGGGGTGCTCGGCGAAAACCTCAGAAGTAGAGTTAAGATCAAATAAAGAAATAATAGTAGAAGCTCAAATGATCGAGTTAGGAAGTATCATAGAGGAAATAAACATGTTGAATGACTTGAACAACTCTGAATTATTAACACATATCTCTAGCATACTAGAGGAAAAATCGGAACCAAAAAAAATACTGCGAAATAATTTGCAAAGAAATACTCTAGACTCAAACCCAACCCTGCAGGAGATCATAGTGGAAGCACGGGCATTAGGAGAAAATGAAGCGGGAAAAATGGAATTTAAAAGGTTTAAAACAAAAATAGTAATTTTCGGCGGAGCGGCAATAGGCATGTGGCTTGCAGGTTTATTATTGTACAAATACATAGGTGGGGGGGTTCCTTTTACTAACGATTTTTAGATTGTTTACGAGCAAACGAGATCAAAGAAGAAAACGCAACGTGGAAGAAATGCCAGAAGATAAGAATCAACGAATAATGTTCAGACAAGTTGTCGCGCAACAGTCAGGAGAGACAGCGCCACATAATTACAGCTGGCAATAACAAACGTCAATACAAAAAAAGGGCAAGAATTAACCGACAGCAAATTGAAGAAAAATCTTTCTTGAAGAGATGAAAAAAAAGTAAAATAAAATAAAATAAACGCTTATGTAATATTATTATCTTTAGATTAAGGTTGAGTTTTCTTGTAATATTTCGTAAAATGTTGTATTTTAATTGCATAATATGTTTGAAAAAAGAGAGAGAACGTAAATTCGTATTTAAAATAAACAAGTATTTAAATATAATAGAGTAGAATGAATTAGAACGCAAACAAAAGACATAATAACATACAAACATGATAGAGTGAAGAAATCAAAAATTGTAAGCCAGGACGAGCACCGGCTCGTATAGGCACACTGAAAAATTATCAACTATACTTTAGGGATTTAATTATAATAATTTTGTTATTGTATTCATGTGTACGTTCTTGGCTTCGGGGGCCGAAGCCTCGCGGCCTCGGACGTGCAACGTACATTATATAGTCTTTATATAGAGTATATAATAAGAGAATATTATGAAATTGGGAGTTCGGGGAATTGCGACTCCGAGCTTTCAAGCTAAAAGTCGGATGGTGCGCGTAGTGCTGAATTGGCACTTCGTCGCAGGCAACTGACATCGTCGTTTTAGACGACGACGAGCGTGAGACCATCGCCGGACGCGCTAGAGTAAATTCGTAACTAGTCTTTCTCTGACATTGTTTTATAATAAATATTAAGTCACTTTACATTAGTTCTCTCTTAAATTATTTGCATCCTCACACTCCTCATAGGAGTGCGTATCATCTAAATCCCACGTAACGGAATAGTGAAAATATTTGAGTTTTTGTATACAAAATAATGATATTATTAAAAAAAATATTCTTTTGCAATTTTGAACCCGCCGTACTAGGATCATGAGGAAATAACAACCAAGTTAGAATTGTATTGAATTACTTTCTGAATTATAATTATATTGAAATCTGTAAGGAGTTAAAATCATCTTGAATCGTGGCTCGAGTTAATATCTTATTGAACTCGCGATTGAGTTGAAATGATATTAACCTCTACACTGAGTAATCATTTTATTGCACGAGTCGCTGAATTAGCATCATGTTCTTTGCTCTTTTGAATAGAATTATATTAAAAAATTCTCCAGTGGGTCTCTGCGCATAAATGACTTTTTTCAAGTAGCCCTATAAATAAAAATCAGGGGATGTAAGGTCAGGTGCAATAGAAGGCCAATTTATTGGCTGACCTCGACCTATCCATCTTCCAGGGTAACGGGTATTTAAAAATTGCACCATCCTGTTGGAACCACATTCTTCGTTTTGTTTCAATATCAACATTTTCAAGAAGTTCTGGTAAGTGATATCTTAACAATGCCAAGTAGCTGTGTTGGTTGACATTTTCTTCAAAGAAGTAGGGTCCAATTAGGTACCCATTGATGATCCAACATCAGACCATGAAGGTCCAGCGACGTCGATGATGTACACTATTTTTCGGAGCAACCTTTGTTTTGATCATTTTTTCCGTAGCGTGCAAAAAAACTGAGATATCCGGCTGGGTAGATTAAAATGGCCCACTGTGTATGTCTTGACTTTGAAAAACGCCCATCATCCTTAGCTTCTTATCTTTGAACATTTATGTCTGTTAAAATTAAAAATTGTTTTAAAATTTTTTTCACAAATTGTACATGAAAATTTTTTTGCACTAATGTGTTTTTTTATATGTCTTAAATAATTTTTTCGATGATTGAAAATTTTATTACATAATTTATATTATTAATTCTGTTATTGTTATTTTTATGACATTTTGTAGCACGTTAATGTCTTTTTGAATTGAAATTTCTCGAAAATTTTTTATTACGTACTTTATATTAAAACTTATTTTTATTCATATGTTCATATATATTTCTTAAATAATATTTTCGATGTTTGAAAACTTCATGACATAATTTACATGTATTATTAATTTTGATATGGAAACGATTAATATGGTTATTTAAAGATTGATAATTTTGAAATCGAGCTTTGCAATTTTGGCAAAATATTTTTTATATCTGTCAAACTCTGTTCTTTTTTAGCCCCTTCGGAAGCTACCCTATTTAAAAAAAACATGTGTTTTTTGCACGTGAAAAAAAACACGTGTAAAATACACGTATTTTTTTACACGTGTTTTTTACATGTAAAATTTGCGTGTTTTTTCACGCATATTTTTCACGTGTTTTTTTCACGTGTATTTTTCAGGTATATTTTTCACATATTTTTTCATAGCTTTTCGAAGATCTTCTACCATCTGGTCTCTTATATCTGCGTCTTCCAAATTTGTACAAATTTGGAAGACACAGATATAAGAGGCCGGACAGTAGAAGCTCTTCGAAAAGCTATAAAAAAATATGTGAAAAATACACCTGGAAAATACACGTAAAAAAAACACGTGTTATTTTTTAATAGGGTATAAACTTATTAATGAATTTAGAAATGTACGATTTAAGATTAAAAAAATTAAAGTTGAAATAGTTAATCAAGATAATTTAAAATATTTAAATTTATAAAAAATGTAATATAATAACATATAATATTTTTGTACATATTATAAAATATTTATATAAAAAATAATATTTTAATTGTCATTTCGTGTAATGACTATGTTTCTTTTTAATAAGTCGTTTAATGATGCCATCGAACAGTCTATTTAATTTATATTTTCAGGATTTCGTATGTAGATTTTGTATTCCCAGGTTTTCCATCACACAAATTGATACTTAAAAAAATGCAATCGTAATTTTGATAAGAAATTTAAGTGTAAGTGACGGGCTTGGTAATGGTACTAGATTAAAAATAATTGATTTATTCAAATTTAACGTGAAAGCTTAAATTATTACTGGTAATAAAAAAGGCTCGATTGTTTTTTTCCAAGAATTACTTTAGATACAGGTGAACACACGTCATTGCCTTCTATATTATATCGTAGGCAATTTCCTATTTTACTAGCATTTGCAATGACCATTAATAAAGCCCAGGGACAAAGTTTTGAGAGCGTTGGAATATATATGAATAAACCTTAATAATTTGCAAAATAATAATGAAGATGAAGGTGTTATAAAAAATATTGTATAGGATGAAGTGCTATAAAAATATACTTGAAAAGAATTAGCTAAAAAAAATGTAAGAAAAAATTTTTTGAAGCAATACATTAATTTTTTTAAATTAAGTTGAAAAAAATATTTAAAAATATTTATAAAAAATTATTATTTAAGAGGTATATAAGGTCAAGAAAACTTAGCTGGCAATCATTCCTAAAGTAAAAAGCGGAGCTGGCGCTCTTGATCCCGAGTGTGGTTAAAAAGCTGAAAAGAATGTCATTTTATTAAAACTGCTTACAGTGAGAGTATAAAAGTTATTTACGAAAAAGTTATTGTATGTTAAACTTTTTAAATTAAAAAAGTATTTTGAAAGCGAAACATACATTTCGCAATACTTTTGTAAGATATACGTTTTTTCAAATTGAGATAAAATAATAAAATTTGCAAGGCCTCAATAAAATAACTAATTATTTATGTAAATAATTAATTAAAAACTAGTAATAAATTTGAAATTTCATTTATTTTTATGAATCAAAGAAAAGATAGGGCGTTTTCACATTGTTCAGATATATTATACTATATGTAAAGAGTAAAACGTGAAACTGAATCATATTCAGAAAAGCAAACTTTGTGCTTTACTCCTTTAAAAGTATAGGAGTTAAATTCGCATTTTATTATTTTGAAAGTATAAATTATAAAATTAGACTATGTCAAGAGTAAAATTGTAATTTGATATTGTGAGAAAGAGTAATTTTGGCTTTTTACTCGTTAAAAATAATAAAATATATTTTTTGTCATTTGACTGTCCAATTTTCACTCTTTGGAGTTTAGAGTGTATATTTTCTGATTACCCATTCTTTATCAATTTTTTCTGAGTTATAATTAAAATATTCCTCACATAAAAATCTTAGTAGTTTATTGTTGGAGAGAAAATAAATAGTACATCATGCAACTAGGGAGAAATAGACGTTGCTTCCGAGTTGCATATAGTGCTTTACTCTCACCCGAACCGTGGCCACTTTTTTAACTTAAGAAAACCAGGCCCGATTAAAAAAAAATTAGATTGAATTTAAATTAGAAAATTAGATTTATTGTCCAAATAAATAATATATTTTTTTTAAATTTTATGTATTTAAATTTTATGTACTTAAATTTTATATATTTTGTAAGTTTGTGTAACCGTTACATTTTTACGTACATATTAATTATAAGGTAGTGGATATCTTTTGTATCATGACTAAGCTTGGTAATCCCAAGTAGACAGTTTGCGTGAAGAATAAAATAAACAATCAATAATTATAGTATGAATATAAGTTTATTATACGTTCATTGGGAGAGAGATATCCTATACTGAATTTATATAGTCACCTAATACGTTCTTACTGCTTCCTTCTATCTGACGTAGTCTCATTTTTTGCTGGGTAATTCTTAATTCGTACTGACTACATCTCTCTATCGACTGGTCTACTGACTCCTACTGGGATGTCCGGCTGTATTTATATCCGCCAAATTCATTGTTCCCACCTTCATATCCTTCTGGAATATTTTTATTGTTCCGTTATAAATTGCAACCCGCTGATGTATCCATCAGCGATTTCTTTATTAGTTGCTATACTTTTTCCTTATACCTCCTCTACTGGTCTCGACATGTTGCTGGGTCATCAACATTTTTTCCAGATGCGCGTCGTTGTTTGACGCTTCCAGTCAGGTTATAGCTGATGATCTGCTTGTCAGCGTTTTGCGTTTTAACTTGTCGATTCGTGTATTTTTTGCACTCTTTGTATATTACTAATATTTCCTTATTAATTATTTATAGAATATATAGCATCCGTAATATAACTAATTATAATATTTATTGTAATTCAATAGTTAATAATTGCTATGCATTATGTAGTATTTTTAAATAAATAACCATATATATTAAGAAAACTAAAAAAATAAATATATTCATTATTAAATATTTTTAAACCCAATTTAAAAAATCTACAAATAAATTATCGAATTAATATTTTTTTTTAATAAAATGTCAGTATTAAAATGTTTCTGTTTTAAATTTTTTGTATTAGTTAATTATATAACATTTTTATTAATTATTTACAATAATTATTGAAAATTTTCAATTATTTATAAAATTTTATAAATTTTTAATTTAGTTTATTTTTAATTTTTGGGAGAAAAGTACTTTTATCTTTAAAATATTGAACAACGTGGGTAAAGGAGGCAAAAAAAATTTTTTTTCCGAAATGAATTTTTTATTATATATTATTATTATTTGATCAAAGAGGAACATTTTTTCTCTCTGACAAATTTGTCTATTCCTCTTAAATTCAGAGATATTCATACATCGAAAAAAAGCCTTATTTTTAATATAAAATCTTATAACTCCCGTTTAAAAGGTCGAATCGAGACGTTCGACATTGCATTTTTATCGTCGAAATACAAGCTTTAAAATCTATTTAGTTTTGTATTAATGTAACGATTTGTACTAAAATTGAACACTATTTTACAAAGTCAAAACCAAGTTAAAAAAATTTCTTTTTTAAACAAGAATAAGAGATACGAAGAAAAATGTTTTTTTTTATATCAAACCAATGGTTTTTGAAAGAATTTCTAATAATCTTCCGAATCCCGTTGGAATTTTTAGGCTACGACCAGTTTTTCCAGAGTTATAAAACTTTTTAGATAAGTCGATTTTAGACAAAGGGGGGCAAAAGTAGCTCGGCGGCAGTGTATATTTAATGATAAAAAAATTTCTGCATGAAAAACGAAGAAATGTAAAAAAAATCGAGAAAACCATTTTTGTTATTACTTTGCAAATATTTGCAATTATTAATAACTATCTTTTTGTTTATTAAAACTATAAATTAATCATGAGAATTAGTTACAAGTTCTCTTTTTTTAGCTTTAAAATGAGACATTACACGTCTTAAAATATTAATTAAGTAAGCCACAGCAATGATTTGCGTTCAGGGTGATCGTTATAGGTACAGTTATTTTAACTTATAAATACCTTATTTTTAAAAACTGTTTGCACCAATATTATTAATTTTTCAACGTACCCTTGATAAAAAAAAACATCGAAATTGGTCCATTATTCACTGTAATATGGTTAATTTTTAAAATAATCTAATTTTTTTTTATCGTGACGTGTGTGTCGCGCGATCGCGTGCGCGTTCACCAAAATAAATTCCCTTAGTGTTTTTCCTTTACAGTTATCGTGTTATTGAGCGTATACCCTTTTAGCATACTATTTTTTTTGTGTACTGCATTGGTTGTAATTTCGGCTTTTCGTCGTGCTAATAGTAACGTGATTAGTGCTAGCGGCGTCGCGTACGCTATACGCGGCTGGCGTCCGTTTTGAGCGTGCGTGCAACAACTGTATAACCAATGGAATAAAGCTTCCTTTTTTTATTCAATTAATCGAACTCCGTGACTTATCTTATTTTAAATTTAGTCAAACCTCCTGATCCCCAAAGTTGTCACAAAGTCTTTCGTAAACTTTCCTCACCCGCAAATAGAAGCCACCGTAACACGACGTTCCACTTAACGTTATTATTATTATTATTATGTTATTATTATTTTAGTTTTCACAATAAAAAGTCACATTTTTAAAAATCTAATCATAGATTTTCAAAATATAAGTCTTCAAGTAACAAATGCCGCTTAGTTTGTTTTTTAATTTTTATAAACAAAGTGGCTGTAATTAGAAACATAAATTCTATTTTGGCTCCTATTGACCTTGGAGAGTTTTTTTTTTAATTTTCGTTTTGAACTCAACTATAAGAATATTCAAATTAAGAACCCTAGTGGAAATCGAATCTGCGAATAACTTGGAATAACTGTGAATAACTTAGGATAACTGTGAATACCTGGGAATAACTGTTATAAACTGTTCAGTTTGAGACAGGAATAACAGTTATTCCCAGTTATTCCCTAATCATTCCCAGTTATTCCCAGTTATTCAGTTATTCACAGTTTAGTTTAAAAATAATTTGATTAATATATATTTGAAAAAATAAAAAAAAATATATATATATATTTTTTTTTAATTAAAAATATATTTGGGAATAATTGTTATTCGTACCTCTGTTTTTTCAAATTATTTTTAAGCTCAACTGTGAATAACTGGGAATAATTGAGAATAACTGGGAATAACTGGGAATAACTGGGAATAACTGGGAATAACTGGGAATAACTGTTATTCCTGTCTCGAACTGAACAGTTTATAACAGTTATTCTCAGTTATTCCTGGTTTTTCCTAGTTATTTCCAGTTATTTCAAGTTATTCCCAGTTATTCACAGATTCGATTTCCACTAGGAAAACTTTTATGAATTAATTCATGAAAGTTATAAATAAAGCTCCAGCTTTTTTTATTAATAAAAAAACACCCTCTTTATTAAAGCGTTATGAAAAGTGAATTTTCTCATTTGCTCTTAATGGAATATGAAAATTTAAACCTTCATTAAGAATTTAAGCCCTTGTGCAACTCAATATGTTCATCTAAAAAAAATTATAGCTTCCAACATTATGTGAGTAGATAAGCTATAGACATTCTAGCACACCCGGATTCAAACACAGTCCAGGATGTTTTAGAACCCGCATTGATTCTAGCACCCCCTTTTCCAAGTGTTTTAGAATCCAAATGTAATCTAGGATGCCTATAGCATGTTCTACTTTTTTCTACTTCTTTTTTTTATTGTAATTGGTTTTGTAAGAGATAGACTAATTTCATGAGTTTGACATTGTGTAGTGCACAGATTATGTTTTTTGCTTATAGTTATACATTTGAAAGATAGATTTGATGTATAGCCGTATTGATGGATATTATAAACAGGAAACTTCAATCGTTACTGCCATTTTCGTTTGAATTAATTCATAACAACAATTTTAGTAGCATCATGTAAATATTCACAAAGTAAGTTTGCAATTTGAGAGTAGTCAAGCCTATCAATATTCCAAGCTATTCCGTGATTACGTTTAAGACGAATGTTTTCTGCTTACAACTTATTAGAGAGCCTTTTCCATGGAAAAAGTTTTTTGAGTATATGAACGATAGGATCGACACTTTTATTGAGAGAAATAATTGCTATTTGCTTTAGAACATAATCATCACCCATTTGCTTAAAACCAATTATGTCTACTGCATACTCTATTTTGAAATAATAGTCTTTTACTTGAAAGTGAAAATAAAATATTATTTAGACAAAATTCTACTGCATACTCTATTTTGAAATGATAGTTTTTTACTTGGAAATGAGAATAAAATATTATTTAGATAAGCTTCTTGACATCTTCACTAATAGGATTGTACTGATTAATGCAATCGTGTAATATCATACAATTAGCTAAAGTATTAGAAGGAAAGTCTGTTTTAGTCTCAAATTCTAGACGTACATTAACAGAAGCACTTTTTAGCGATTCGTTTTGTCGTGTTTTCTGAAAATTAACGTATATATCATAGAGAATAGCGAACTGATTCTTAAATATGTCAAGATTCAGATTATTGTATGGATAATATTGTGAATTCGATAAAAGTCTCACATAACTAATATTTCAGCGGTCAAATTGACTGGCATTTTTATTTCTTATGCCTTTTTTGCCAATTGTAATCCAAGAATTACATAACATGGTTATTCCGATTGATTTGAAGTTGATTTAAAGTCAGATGCAATAATATATTGCATTAACCACTCTATCTTTGATATTTTTATTTAATACTCCTTATATGTAGTTACATTGTTGACTACACTACCTTCCTGTATTAAAGCATTCATGTCATTTCTTGATCTTGTGAATATGAGTTCAGGCTTCATATTAACAAAAATTTTTTTGTAATCTTCTGCGAAGCCCAAAATCATACTTAGAGGGATAGAAACGTCGAAATTTCCATGATTATCTACAATCGTATTGTTTCCTTCTTCAACACAAAGCCAACCTGCATTCTCTAATATGAGAGTCTGATTTGGATTAAATGAAATGCATCCCTTTATGAAACTACTCAAACGAAGCAGCAAAGAAAGATACGATTCATTTTTTTTCACGTACTTTTGGACCTATGCTTTTGAGAAAGAGGATGCTCTTCCGTGTTAACCGTTAAAGTACCTTTGGTCAACTGGTGACTGACTGACATGATGGCTGACTTATATGCACACTTGAATTGTAAACGATTCCCATAATACGGATTTGATGTGAAGTTTAATAGTGATTTCCTCTCCTCGGAAATCTACCGAATTTCTATCTTGATCTACGATTCGGATTTAAAGATGATCTATACTTTCAACACTGAGTGGTAAATATATAACATGTGATAGATTGAACTTCTATGATTTTATACCCTGGATGAATTCTCGGGAAAAACTCATGAGTTGTGTGAACTTTTTTGTCGTTGATGTAAGCACCTGTAGTAATATTACACTCTACTCTAAGTGTGTTTATTTTCAATATTTTCAAAGGTAAATCAGAGCTGTGTTGTATGTTTTTACTAAGAACGCGAGAAGTGAAATAGGAAAGACGGTCTATTGAATCGCGAAGTCTAAGATCTATCTGATGACTGCAATTAATTTCACTTCTGAGAGTATTGTTGTTAGCTTTCAAGGACAACTCAATTTCTTTAGATTTCGGATCTTTTTGTAAAAATTGAATGATATCATCAATTTCGTAACTGCCAGTAGGAATGGTAATAATCTTCACTCCGTTTAAATAAAGTTTATTATTTGAATTGTCAACATTGGAAATCGAGTTGAATGTTAAAAGTTCAACTAAACCCAAAACCGAATTCTTATGCTGTGGTAGTTCTATTGAAGGAAAATATTGCGCTTCTAAGACATAAGATTTGCCTGAAAGACTCAAAGTGAAACTATGAGTGAAAACTATCTCCCATGACTGTTTGAAAAAAAATGATCCTGTTTTTCTGCAAATTCTTCTTTCATAGTCTATCACACAAAAATTGAAGACAGAGATGTTCAAAATTAAATGAGTTAAAATTCTGATATCTTTTATAGTTGTATTTTACTTCTTTCACGTTAAAATATAACATGAGATCTATGGAGGGGATTAAGATTACCAAAACTATAAAAATAAATTACTTCTGAACCTGTTTCGATAACATACCCAGTGAGTGCCTTTGTTTTAAAAATCATCTAAGTTAATTATAGCAGATTCGTTATGTTATCGGCCATCAAAAGGCAGATTATTTCTTATAAAAACAACTCGAAAATATGGGTTTTGCCATATGCGAGCATACTTTATAAGATCATAGTCAGCCGGTGGATGATTTGGCAAAGTTGAATCGAAGTTTTTTTTATAACATGACCATGACCGATATGAGGTTTTATAAATAATCCCATTCTTGTTTTACATGGTTTGAGATAGAGGCCTCTTCTTAGAGCAATAGCTTCCATAATTTTATAATGCCTCTTACTTTCTTTATAGTTTTTCTATGCAGCTTCAGTCTCATTTACTGCTTTAACTATTCTAGCAGCTCTCCCAGCCAGAGCACCAGTTGCACTTAGTGCTGCGAGCAGTGGTATGAGAAAAGGAAGAGCACCACCTGTTTTTAATGGAACAGGTAGAACACGTGGAATGATCATTTTTTTCTTACCGCCAACGATCTTAAGAGCTTTACGTGCACCTGTTAAGGCGGACCAAATAACTTTGCGAAAATGTTTACTTGGTTTCAATGATTTTTAACTTGCAGGTGCTAACTTACTCAACTTTACACCCATTTCTGTATTTTCTTTCAATTTCATAGCATATGCAATGACAAAAGCAGATGCTTTTTCAGCAAGACTTACATCTTTGGCTCTAACACGTTGCCAAGCTTTATCCGCGAGCTTCATATAAGCTACTTTTTGATCAGTATTTTTATTAGAATAAGCTATGTCATGTTCTTTGCATGCTTGATCAAGTGCATTGGTTCCTGTATCAACTCTTTTAAATCGCTTTTTCAGTTTTGTTCTGGGACCGCAATATTGGTATCCAGAAATGTGCATTTCAATAGGTAAGTTATTGATTACCTTATCAAGTAATCCTTTACCCTTAGGGTGCTTTTGTGATTTGTGCACGAGCATCTTTCTTTGAGTTCTGATTTACAACTGATGATCAAAATATAAAACAAGCATTCATATTTTGAGAAGACCAATCTTAGATTTGACTTTGTTACGTAAACATGGATTTTACCGAGCAGAATGTGAAACTTTCTATTGCCAAATTTGATTTTAAAAAGGCAAAAAGAAAGAAGCGACACTGGGAGCTACTTCTAGATAATATACGATTAGTATTATGCGGCCCATTGTACTGTCAAATGAGTAATAGTTTATTGGCTTGAAACACGAGACTTTTTAAATTAAAAAATAAGCGGACACCGGGTGCAAACCCCGTTCCTCGAGATCTCCAGGCACGAGCTCTAACCACTGAGCCAGTGCCGCACTGCTATATACAAGTTAAAATCATACACATAAGGCTCTTCACCGGTATAGTAGATATCTTTATGGAAATATGACATGTGGATGAAAATCCACCATGTTACAGGCTCTAATTACACACCCAAATGGTCTTAACGGGAAATCTCATACCAACATAGAGTTCTACCTTATCTACATTTAAATTATTAATTTTAATAAAAATTTAACTATTCATGACTGGAATTCGTAGGAGAGGCACATTCTCAACATGCCAAAGAATTTATTGCAACGTTAAAAGACAATATAAGGGTAAAAATAAAGGTGAAGACTGCTTAATACGATTAACTTTTTAATGTAGTTATGAATAATCGTATTATGCAGTTTTGTCTCCATTTTCACTTTTATTCTGTCTTTTGACGTTGCAATAAATTCTTTAGAATGTTAAGAATATGCCTCTTCTATGAATTTTAGTCAAAAATAGTTAAATTTGTATTAAAATGCATAATTCAAATGTAGATAAGGTAGATCTCTATGCCGGTATGAGGATACCCCTTAAGTTTGAAAATTTGTATGTGTACTTTAAGTCCTTAAATCAACCGAAATACTAATTTCTCCAAAAAGTTTTAGAACCAATTGAAGGCATATCATATCTACCATTTAATGAACATGAATGTAGTGTCTCCAGATAAAGTCCTACCTAATTCAATTATAATTTTTGACGATGTGGCTTGTGAGAAGCAAGATAACTTCAGAGCTTTCTTCTGTGTGGAGAGACAAAAATGTAGATAGCTTTTATGTATGTCAGTCATATGATCATATACCGAAACATCTCATGAGGGACAATATTAATTTGCTGGTAATTTATCGTCAAGATGATCTTAATCTTAAACATATCTATGAAGATCATGTGAATACTGACTTTACTTTAAATGAATTTTGAAATATTTGTACTGAATGCTGGAAGAATGACAAGTATGGATTTATTGTTATTGACAAAGATAGAGCAATGAATGATGGTAGATATAGCAAAGGATTTGACTGTTTTACCATTTAAAAGGAAGTATAAATCTTAATTATTGTAGTTGGATTGCAGACAACATCTTGTCAGCATGCCCGAGCTTAAGTGAGAAAAAATATTCTTAGCAAGTTCTTACAAGCACGTGAGGCTATTAAATAAATACTCTTTGTTGGAAAAGGAGAGAGATGATTTTGAAAAGGTGATTAGTGACCAGTTATTACACCACTTGAGAAACTTGTTGATTCGACGACTGAAAGTGCGTCACATCCTAATCACATTTTGGCTATATTCAGTAACTGGAAGTCAGCAAAAAGAGATTGAGGTTTGATGAATCAAGTTATATTCTAAACGATATTAATGAGTCAGGTTCTGCGTTTAATAATGATTATTCCACAGTAATCTCAATTAAATGTATACCAGCGGAGGGGGTCTCATATCTAAGAATCAAATAGCAAAAAAAAATTCTTTTATAGGTCTAGTTTATTGGGATGATCCCAATGAACTTGTTGAGTGATTGCGGTTATTAATATCTGAACGCTCTGCTGGAAATAATAATCACAACAATGAAATCAAATCAATTACTGAGGCGCTACGTGAAGCCGGACATATATATTGACGCATACAATTTTCTAATCAATAGTTGTAACACGAGTTTCGATGCGTTTGGAAGAGAACTTGAGGGATCGCAAGTGAGTTATGGTCCTCGAGATATTGGATTCAGTTTTATATCAGATGGTAATTTTAATTTAGGAAATAAGCGGCCTTGCAATATTAGAGAGGCTGGTCATCCAAATGATGCAATTATTTTGAATTCATTAAATAATATCCTACAAAATGAAGTTGATTTCTAATCTTCCAAAATGATAGAAGTTGCTAAAGCTATACAAGAATATAAGAACAAAGTTGAAAAATATCAAGCACAAGTAGACGGAAAATTAACTTATGTTTATGATATGACACAACGAAATTTTGCAAGTATTGAATATATAATTAAATAATCGAATAGACAATTGGACATTGTTAAAATTAAAGTTAAAGATGGAAAGTCAAAGAGTAGTTGCAGAGCTACACAAGCGAGCACATCGCAGGTACAAGTGAAGGAAATATGACATACGCGGATAAGATGAAACTTGGCAAGCTGATCTTGTAGAAATGAAGAGAACAAAGTTTTTTGCTGCTCACTAACTGTTACAGATATATTTTCGAAGTATGTATGGGCTGTCTTAATCAAATCGGAAAGTGGCAATGATGTTACTCTAGCTATGAAGTCAATCTTAAAACAAGGACGGGTGCCATCGAATTTACAAACTAACCAAGAATAAGAATTCTACAATTCAAACTTTTAGAATCTTATAAAAAAGTACAAGATAAATCACTACTATTCACATAGTAATCTTCATACAAGTATACGTGAGCGCTTTAATAGAACTTTAAAAAATGCAATGTAGATAGAATTTAGCAAACGAGAAAGCTATAAATGGTTGGATATTCTACCCGAGTTAGTGATAGTATACAATTCAAGAAAACATCCGATAATAGTAATTGAGCCTGAAAATGTTACGAAGATAAATAAAATTGGAATCAAGAAGCATTTTCCAAATGAAAAAATACCTGTTAAAAACCAAAATTTAAAGTTGGACATAAAGTGCTAATCAGTAGGTTAAAAGAAGTTTTTGAAAAAGGTTATACATTAAATTGGTCAACTAAAATTTTCACAATAACACGAGTTATTAGAACCAATCTTATAATCAACAATGCCAAAGATTATTATGATGAACCCGTCTCTGGCGGCTTTTATGAAACGAAAAGTCAGAAAACTATGTATCCAGAAATTTATTTAGTATAAAAAGTTTTAAAGAAAAGTGGCAAACGTGTATATGTTATGTAACGGCCGTGGGGATCAGATGGCCGCACAAATGTAGCTTAATGTATAGCTAGAAATATGCTTAGTAATTACACTATAAACTACACATATACTAAGGAAAAGAAATAAGCTGGAATTCACAAAGCTTATAGATTTTATCTAACTAACAAATCCTAACTATACATAGAACAAGGCGCCAGTTACGTGATATGGACGCAACTCCATAAGATATCTTAACTGTATCTCAATAAAGCAACGCGGCGAAGAGAGAGACGATGCGCTCAATTAATTTCATAAGGGTACGTTAACCTGAAAACTACACAGATATTCAGCTTGAACGAAAGCTAGAGCGAAAAACAAACGCACTATCTAATTCCACGCACGTGGTCACCAGCACACACGCGCACAAGCAATAAAAGAAACGATATAGCTATCGTTACAACCACGAAAATATAGATTATTATAAAGCTTTTAAGCTTTAAGCACTCACGCGATCTTTACACACCTTAACACACAAAAAAAGAGTGGCACAAAAAGAAAAATATAGATCAAAGACTTCGCCTTATATATATGCTGCACACTCAAAAAAACGATGCGGTAAGTCGACCGACTTGCAGGCCAACGGCAGAAGAAATGAGTATCTCAAGATGGATGCTCTTGCTTCCTCATGTTGCGCGCTATGCATGCCACCTTATGCTCTTGTCTTTTCCGTCTACTTGACTGCTAGAGTCATACTATATGTATACTAGATACATTAGCCAAGCTTGGCTATATGTTAATTGTATAGTGATGTGCCGTGCACGCGTGTATTGCTGGTGGCTTGGGGTTGGCTTTAGGTTGATTGGCGTTGTCTCTCTCTTAACCGCTAATTTAACGTCTTTCTTCTGTCGCATATATTATCTTATTATAAAAGCAAGGTTCAAGTAACATGGCCAATTTGCCATGTTATAACCCCCCCCCCCCCACCATACGGAAGTATACAGTGGAAATAGATATTATCGTAAAAGAGACGCAAAAAATTAAAAGCTAAATTAGAAAGAGAGGGGCTTAACCTAAGATAACTGGTGTTTTCTACATCAGTGTTTAGTGTAACCAAGATAATTTTTTATGTATATATTCTTCTTCTGCAATTGCTGATATTCTTGAATAAAATATTTAATCGGTTGTATATGTAACGCGCTACATGCGTAGGAGCTGAGCTATTTACGCTGCGACTGGCTTACCCCAAAGTAATTTTAGAATGAAGAAAAAAAAATCCTCAATCTATGGTGAAAAAAAACTCATAGTCCACTCTTACATCATATCTTACTCATATTAGAAAATTTATTAAAATTTTATGTTGAAAATCATTGTATTAAATGAAAATTGATTACTTGAAGATGACGCTCTGGTGTTATTACGATGCATAGTCTGATTTTAATATTAATATTCTTTATTGCAGCAATTTTTTCTCATTGTTAATTCTTATTGTTAAGAAAAAGTTTATAGCACCAGTGAAGCTGAATGCACTGCCATATATAAGATAATTAAAATTATTAAATGTAATTCAAACAAATTTGAATTACTAAAGTAAAAGATAAAAGTTATCAATTCATTTAGTTATGATCTTGACTGAAAAAAAAAGTTCTGTGAATGATAGCAAAGTAAGTAAAATGACTATGAGACTCTTAATGCAGCTGGTTAATAACATTTAGGCATTTTGTGAATAATCAATAATTTTAATATTTCTAAGGGTCGTGGGAGTAAGATTAAGTTTTTATAT
Organism: Anastatus disparis; assembly: GCA_017163975.1. Taxonomy (NCBI): domain Eukaryota; kingdom Metazoa; phylum Arthropoda; class Insecta; order Hymenoptera; family Eupelmidae; genus Anastatus; species Anastatus disparis. The sequence continues at coordinate 4,660,492 of JAFFSR010000074.1, forward strand.
ACTGAATTATATTATTCAGTTGGTAAAGTAGCCTTAACGGCGTTTATTTTGCGTAACATTTAGGGCACGATGGATTAGATAACCCAGGTAGACCATAACCTCTACAAAAAAGTCTTTTTGCAGCTAGGTAAATGGTCCAACTGTGGTTTGGATGTCCACAGTTTCAATAGTGAGGTCGGGCTGCCCCAGTCTCTTGGATTGGCTTTTCACTATCAGCTATCGGGCGTGGCGATGAAGCTGCACGAGCAGGACGGACAGGAGCTGAAAGGGGAGCTGGAGGAGAAATATCTAGGGACATTAAGGAAGGGATTAAGGATGAGGGTTCGTGGGATGTACTTGGCTGAGGGTAGGGTGACAGTGTAGCTAGAAAGGGTGGTGGTGCTTGGATTGGTTAAGTGATCTGGTAACAAGGGTGAATGGAAGGGATAGGAGAGAGTTTTTGTGAAAGAAGTTGGAAGGGATTGATAGCTGTAAAGGAGGGGAGGATAGATTGGAGGCATAGGGTTGCTTGAGACGGGGAGAGAGTAGGATGAGGAGCACGGGAGTGGGGAGACGGGGTGAGGTTAGTAAGTATGGGTTAAAGGGAGTTATTCGGGGTACAGGAGCTGAATCTGATTAAGGTGTAGCTGGAGGGGTGGTGGAGTTCGACAACTTGTTATCATCCTCTTCTTGGAGGCGTGGTGAAAATAGCGCAGGTTCGTCACCTTCTGCGTCGCATGAGTGGTGACCTTTCCTCATACATGTCCTAATTCTTTGGCACCTTTGGTTTAGGAGGCCACGACCGCGTTTGGCTCTTTCTGGGCCGGGTGAAATGCGAGGTCGTTGTATGCCCCTTGGCCTGGTACGGACTACCCGTCTCATCTGGTGCAGGTTGGTTCGCCTGTTCCATTGCATCTCCTGAAATTGATGGTGATCTGTTAGTTTGTGGGTGTCTTGGCGGGATATATCTCCTTGAGTCATTGATAAAAACTTTAGTTTTTCGCTTGGTATCGACGTCTTCAACTAAGTTTACTAATGACGAGAATACTCTAATAACTCTTGCCGGGCCAATGAATTTTTGCGCTAACTTCGCACCAAAGTTGTCAATGGTCGATGACAATGCATGATTCCTACGACTTACTAGATCTGGTTCAAACGTAACATGTCGTCGATTCTTATTATAATATTTAGCTTGAAGAGTAGTGGCACTATCTATTTCACTAAATCATGATTTGCTGGTAGTCTTTTGGCTCTGTCTTCCCATTTTTCTATATTACTTTGCTGAATTGGCTTAGGATTTTCAATGGATTTACGGAATAGGATTGTAGGAATAGGATTGTGACCCATATTTAAAAATGCTGGAGTGAATTTGGTGGACGAATATACCATTTAATACAAAGCTGAATTTTCCCAGATATTTGTCCCACTCACGGTGGACTTTTTCAATAAAGCTGTTAATCATGGGTTCTAAGTTACGATTTATACGCTTGACGGGGTTAGACTGTGCATGATAAGGGAGGTTTGTTGGATGTTTTATGTCATATTTCTGTAAACAGTCATCTAGAACCTGATTTTCAAATTTGAACCCGTTGTCAGTTAATGAATATTAGGGACAACCTCATCTATTAATTAATTATTCTTCAATGAAGAATAATTAATGAATATTGAAGAATAATTAATTATTCTTAGTTAATTAAATATTCTTCAAAAGCTTGAATTATATTTATATCTGCTGTGGCAACCGTCCATTGGCCGTAAATATATTTTTCTCCCATCAGGCCAGCTAGAGCCTGTTGAGATTGCTTATGAGCATGACACTCTTGACATACTCTCATATATTGGCAAGTATCGTGGTAATACCCTGGCCAGTAATAATAGGTAGCTAAACAAAGTTTGCATCAGTTTGTAGGATAAATGGATAATCAAAATTGGAACAAGCTAAAACGGGTGCTTCAGTGAGTGCTTGCTTAAGTTGCTGGAAGGCTAATTCTTGCTCTTTATGACAATGCCATCGAGTTTATTTTCGCGTTAAATATATTAGTGGGATTTCAGTTTTTGCTAAATTTGGAATAAACCGTGCATACCTCCCTATTATTCCTAAAAATCAACGCAGTTGCCTGAGATTAGTGGGTGCTGGATATTCTATGATGGGAAGGATTTTTTCTTCATCGGTTTTCAAACCGTCCTCGTTAACTATACATTCTAGATATTTTATCTCAGAGCAACAGAATTTTGAATTTTCTCGGTCGATTAGGGCTGTCAATACTCTAGGTAACCAGTGCAAATGCTCGCTGAAAGTGTTCGTGGTAATAATGACGTCATTCAGGTACGAAAAAAGGTTAGGTTCACAGTCTGGTTTAATCAGGTTATCCATGACTTTTTGAAAGGAACCGGAAGCGTTGGTCAGGCCGTAAGGCATACGATTTAAGTGAAATAGGCCTCTACCTGAAACCGCAAATGCTGTTATCTCTTTGCTGTCAGGATCCATTGGTATTTGGTGATAAACCTGGCTTAAATCTAATTTTGAGATATATCTAGCACATCTTAACTTATTAAGAATATCGTCCTTCTTAATGGGATAAGCGGATTTCTTCGTGACGTCATTGACCTGCCTATAATCTCTGCAAAACCTGTATTTCTCATTTGGTATGGGAGCTAACACAAGACAGCTATTCCAAGGACTATTAGGAGGTTTTATAATGCCTTCATGGAGATTTCGGTCTATCTCTACTTGCGCAACTTTTAGCATTTGAGGGGAATATCTCCTGATTTTCTGACGGATTAGGTCATGTCCTAGAACATCAATTTTATGAGTAGCTAAAGTGGTCACGCCTTGGGTCTCGGGTGTAGGTGGGAATAATTCATTTAGTAATCGGGTTTTATTTTTGTTTTGTTTCACGAATTAAACTTCCAAGAGTAGCTAAAGCAGTATAACTGAAAGGATCTGAGTTCTACGGATAAAATTGATGCGATATTTTCCTTGGGGTCCACCAGGTGTCATTTTCATAATCGATACTGATTTTCATTAGTCGTATGAAATCTATTCCTAAGTTGTATTCATATATAATGCCTTCGGAAACACGGAAGGGTGATGTTCGTGAGTCTTGATCTATTGATACGTTAATATTTAAAAATCCATCAATATTAACCGAATTACCATCTGCAACACTCACTTAAGTAGCCTGTGGTATACTCTTATTTTCCCATATAGTTGCCAAGTCCATGCCTAGGTAAGAGTGCACAGATCCACTGTCCAGCATGCCTTGAACTACTCTGCCATTCAATTTTAATACTAGAAACTGTCGTTGCTCTCCAATAGCGTCTAGCTTTTGCTATATCAAAGATACGGGTTTATATGTTTCTTTTTCATTGGTTGCTTGAGGGGTATAATCAGAATCGCTAATGTTGATAAGGGGGTGAGGTTGGCCGGAAGTACTTCTGTTAATGGCGACTATGCAACATTTGCTATTTGCTTAGAGTTACTTGAACCAACAGGTCCGTCAGCTAGCTCCATCAGAAGCGATCGAGTCTGACAAGCTTCATTGGCGAAAACACCGACTCTTAGTGTTCCTTCCTTTGTCCGCTTCCCGCGGATGCACATGCTTTGCAGTCCTTAATATGCACATTGAGTTGTCCACAGCCGTAACAGGTCAATGGTTGCGAACATTCACGTAGCCAATGATCTAATTTCTTGCACCTAAAACATGGCTCTTTATGTTTTCGCCAAAAATTTTTAACAATAGGTTTTAAATTTTCAGTTGACGGAGATTCCTTCTGATTTTGGTTTGGCGCTGAGGGCTTGAATGCTGTTATTTCCAGCTGCTGCGTTGTTCACTGGATTCTTAGCTAAAATAGGGACGGGAAGATTGCTATTGACGGGAGCTAACGCTGGAGTGGGGTCAGACTGCTGCGGGTCATCGGCTTTTTCAAAAGGAGAAATAAGAACAGTTTTATTTAATCTAGACTGCTTCCCACCTGCGCAAGCAGTAGTTGGAAACAATGACTCATTAGGAGCTAGAGGGAGTTGGTATGCTTTATCCTGGGTTCTGCGGGTGTCTTCTGTCTTGCCTAAGCATCGCAGTTCTATAAAATTATTGAATTGATCCCTGTGGATCCGTTGTCTATAGCTAGGATGAAGGTTTCGATATGCTCTATTTAATTGTTCGCTAGTTGTCATCATGGGCCTAACTTGATCCATTAAGTCTCTCAGTTTCGATAAATAGGTGCTTACATCTTTCTGAGATCCTTGCGTTCTTCGCTCGATTTCCACCCTGAGATGTTCTTGTACATCTTCTATACAAAATTGCAATCGGAAAGCATCGACTGAGTCTTCAAAAATGCACCCATTTTGGTCCTTTCTCCCGAACCATTGATGAGCTTCTTCGTCCAATACTGTAGGTAACGCTCTGATAATTGTATCAATTGTAAGGCCATGAGCAGCTCTGCATCCTTGCAAATTAGTTAATAATAACTCGGGACCTTTTTTTCACTCTCTTTTAAATGAGATGTGCTAATTGGCAAAGATTTGGTTTATATGTTTTTCTCGGTGAAACATGGATACATTAATGCTCTACGGGTAGTGTTCGGGAAAGGCATGAGCGGTATTGCTGCTAAGATGGGTCGTTGGTTCTTGTAGATGCAGTTAAACCGTAGGAATCGCAGGAATAATGGAAATAACGGGTGGTGGTATCAAAGGCTGAGATTAAGGCAAGTCACCCGGAGGTGATGCCATATACGGGGAGTAACTCCATGGAAGAGGATAAGAGGGATGATAAGGGTAAGGATAAGAATACGGAGCTGATATACGACTAGGTCGTTCGTAGTAAACTGGCGCTGTATTGGTAGGAAGAATGCTGGTTGACCGTGAGGAAGGGGGAAGACTTGGAAGAATCGTAGAGAGAGGACAGATGGTTGAATTAACTGTGGGATTAACGCTAGCCATAGTGTACAAGGCGGTACGTGATGAAAGAGGTCCTTGACCGGCAGTTAACGTCAATTCCATATCTTCTGAGTACTCTATAAAATCTGTCCAGTTAACGGCTATTGAGGCAGGAGGGTATTAAGTAGATTGTGCTTGAGAAAGTGTGGTCGATGGATGCATAGTTGCATGGTTAGTGCTGGGAGGGGCAGGGTTTTCTAAGCTATTCATAGGGGACGCTGGATCTCTCCATCCTTTTTCACTTGAAAAATATAGGTTTTTGAAAAAACTAATAATTATTAATAAAAATTAAGAGTTGTTCGCAACTTGTACAGTAAAAAGCAATATTTTCTCTAATAAGAACGAATTAATTTTGATGCTTTTTTCTCAAGAAAAGTTTGACGTACTTAAAAAATCATAACTTAGGTTAGAGAATATGATTTTTTAAGTATATAAAACTTTTCTTGAAAACAACACATCAAAACTAATTTGTTCTCATCAGAAAAAATATTGCTCTTTACTGCACACTTTGCGGACAACTCTTAATTTTTATCAATAATCACTAATTTTTCCAAAAACCTACATTTTTTAATTAGAAAAGGGTAGAGAGATCCAATGTCCTCTTAATGAATGGGTTGCTAAGGGATTCTCCTGTTGGATCGTTTAACGTCATTGGGTCCTTGACCATAGCAGTGGTTCAGCCCGTAGGTAAGACAGGTTCACTTTGAGCATGGACCTCTGCATTGACATTCATAGTCGGTCTATGATTATCTTCTAGCACCGTGGTGGAATTTCCCGATGGGAGGGTATTACATTCCAGTCGTTAGTCGTTCGTCGTTTCGTCTATCCGCGGATCTTACACGGTGGCTGTTCCGCCAAAATTCCTCCAAAGTTCATATCTTAAGACCCGGTACTTGAACGTGTCAACACTCCCCGTTATACTAACTCCTCTACTGCGATATTCATCAAGCTAATCAGCGGGAAGTCGGTCAGCTAGTTGCAAGATTTCGTCAGCTGCTCTAAACACATCACTACAGCATAAGCTTTCGGGGACACAGAGGGGCTCAAGATTCCATTGCCTGCCCGCTATTAAAAAAAATTCACGCTTTTATACTATGTAAGAAAAAAGCTGACGAAAATGAATATGAGGAAGAAAGAGTATCCATCTTGAGATGCTCATTTCTTCTGCCGTTAGCCTGCAAGTCGGTCGACTTACCGTATTGTTTTTTTATGTGTGCAGCATATATATATATATATATATATATATATATATATATATATATATATATATATATATATATATACAAGGCGAAGCCTCTTATCTATATTTTTCTTTTGCGCCTCTATCTTTTAAATTTCAAAATGGCCCCATGGTAAAGTATCTGTACTGTCAGGCAATAAATAGTATATTATTAACCAAGGGAGAGGAGTTGACCATTAAATGCTCGCGTACGGGTTATGGGCAAATACGCGAGCAATTGATGGTCAACTTCTCTCCCGAGGTAAATATACGATTTTTTCTTATTCCCGGCGAAAAGTTTGCGCAATAATATGTTAATTCATGAAAAATTCATGAAAAATTCATTAAAATTGTTTTGGCTGCAGTTCGTTGGCGCGCAAAGTAGTGAACTTGCGCACTAGCGATTATTCGAGTGGGAGGAAGAAGCGGCGTGCGAGTGCGAGAGAGAAAGAGAGCAAGCAAGCCTACTGTAGCAATAAATTCAAGTATTTTAAACTGTTAGGTAATAATTCATATAGTAATTCAGAAGTATTAAAACAATTTAATACTTAATTATTTCTAAAAGTTATTTAGAAATCTACATTACAGTTAGTATGTGCATGTAGACACACATATATACAATTTTTTTTTTTTCTTTTCAATATATCTTAACCTTGATTCTACTTGAATATTTTGTAGTCTAAATAACAAAAAGTAAACACTGTTTCATTCTATATCAATATAAAAGGTTCACGTGAAATTTAAGTGTTTAAATAATGTTATAATTAATATATAATCTAATGCACTGGGTAAAAGGAGTGTCATCGTGTATGTAGCAGTAAAGTTGTGTATAAATAAGTATATGAGCGCAAGAGGGACAGAGTGAGCCAGCCAACGGTCTCTGAATCGACGCACAAGTTTAGTGCGCAACTCAGTATAAGCATTGAATAGACTACTTCTCTGCGAGATATGCGGGGAGTTTCGCACACTTTTCGCCAGGGGATGAGAAAAAATCTCTTATCATCCTGTGGACTTAAAGCAATTTTTTTTTGTTTTTCAGTATGTATTATGAGCAATTTTTAATGAATGTTGCACTGTTCATGTCTTATTATAGCAAGGTCCTGAAGATATCTTTGATAATCCTCGAAAGTGATCGTTTTTTACGATGATTATATTTATGAGATTAAATGATTTTACGAGATTTAATACCTTTAGCTGTCTTTACTGTGTCTCCTCCATCAACCACTGTACATTTTGCTCCGTAAACCTATAAATTCGGTCACAATCTTGCCACAGCATTCGCCTCTCATTAATCCGGGAATTTTCTTAATGACATGTGGAATATTGAACTGATTAATTTCAGCATATTCAGAAGTATCAAATCTGTGAATGTCTTTCTTCATTGTTTGATACATATCAATGTCTTCAACTTCATATATTAAACTATCGGTATTTGTATAGATAAGTTTACATTTTTGTTCTAGTCGCTATTTCATATATGAGTAATGAAACTCATAAAGCAATGTTTTTGATATATCATGGATAGAAAAACCAACGTATTTTGGTTTTTTTTATTGTGATACTTGTTCTCTTCAGCTGTAATTAGCTACCAAATTTTCATCAAAATAGCACAACTGTGAAAATTTGGTTGAGCTATGCGTGCTTCTGCTCCATATCTGCCTGTAAATGTATTTATTAATCGTACATCAATACGTGACAGCTCTCGTTCGATGCACTTTCCTTATACAAAGTTAATAAGCAATTTATAGAAGAGTTTTTTAAACTCATTCTTCGCTTGTTTCCTCTTTTCAGTATTTAATTCTTCATAAGGTTTAAGCCAAACCTTTTGTTTAAAACTTAAAATTCTATGTACTCTCTTTAATTTAAGTCCATTATCTAACGCTTGCTTAAGTGTCTGATAATGAATAACATACCTTTCCTTATTGTTAAAAGTAGTAAGTAGTTTTTTTTTGCTTTGAACTTGGTGGTGGACGATGTTCTGCGCAAAAAGGCAAATTCCGATGTTCATGGATTTTCACAGAATATTCCAAATTCTTTTTAGTGATAGAGCCTATATTTGAATCTGGCGGCATCTTGAATAAATCTGGTTTTGTTTCATAATCAATCCATTTAAATTTTTCTAACGGTAAATTTTGTATTATTGCCCAACCATAAAGATTATTAATAATAAAATATATAAGGGTCTTCTTTTTCTAATTTACGTCATATGAAGAACCCATGTATGGATTTTTTGCCTTTGCAAACCAGCTACAGCACTGGCTTATTCCTCCACGAATGCCTGCTTTAATAAACATTAGCATGCCAATATCTGTCAAAAATTTTAATTTTACCTTTGTCATTTTAAGAGCTGCTGAAAACGTTAGGCCTGGAGCTGTGTAGAAATGAGTAGGACATAAATCGTAGACTTTACAAGAGGTCTCACGAAAACTTTCGAAGACGTCAGCCAATAGCAAAACATCAGTTTTTAAATATAAATCCAAGTACTCTCTTATAGTTTTTATTTTAAATTCATTTCAAACTTGAACAGTGTGCTTATTATCTTCTTTAGTTATATAGGAATCCGTTAGTTAATTGTAAAAGTCCTTTTTTCTGGCAACTTTGTAGATATCAATTTATCTAATCCATCCATAAAAGCGTACGGGAATATAGCTTTCCGTCTCAGAAGATTCATCTTAGCATCTGTAAATTCATCTATTTGAAATTCTCTCACTTCTATTGGCACTGGCATCCATATATTTTGTAAAAGAAATATATTTTCCCTTATTATGTGGTACTAGAGTAATTCGCCCTTTCATTAATATAGAAATACCGATCTCTTTCAAAATAAAATCAGTTTCATAATTGAAATTATAAAAAATAACAGGAACGAATCTTAAAATCTTATAATTTAAATTACATGAATTATGAGCTGCACCTCTGGAACTAAAAAGAAAAAAGACGTAAAACAACCAAATTAATTTTCTTTGTTCAATTATAACCAATTAGATAACATACCGTCCTGTGCGATGACAATGGTCTCGTACTGCAATTTTTTTGGCATGGATTGGTTTTCGACATATATGATTATTAGTTGACCTCTGGAAAGATGATTTTTTTAGATTTGAAAGTTTTAGTGGTTTCAGATTCTTGTAGAGTTCATCTATCTTCTCACCGATTGATTTTAATTCTCTAACAAATCATTCTGCAGGTGACTCTTTACGCTCATTATTTAGCTCAATAATGTATGCTTCACGAAGTTGAAAATCTTTATTACTGGCAATAAATTTTAATAAACATTCAAAATCAGCATAAATAACAAAAGATACTTTTTCACTCTTATTGTAATCTTCGAATTGGAGAATGTTATTAGTAGGGTCTAGCAAATTTATTGGACATTTATTCAAATTTTTGCTATAATTTTTATAAATAACTAATCTTTCCTCACAATAAAAAATTAGTGAACACCTCTCACAATGGTAATATTTGATATGGCTTTTAGACCATTGAGAACCCAGAAGTCGAGACAAGCTCTTAATCCAAACATAATGATATGGAGGCACACGGTGCTCCGGAGTAAGTTTAAATAAAAATTTGATGTCACTCCAAAATTCCTTTTGAAAATGATTTCCAGGCCCACTACGAACATTTAGGCATCATTTTTTAAATTGTTTTACATGGCCAATTTGGAGAAAAATAGGTACACTGAAAAGGTGATGGAATATTTGCTGCTCTTCTTTCATTAAACTCGTTCTTCTTCTTTAACCTTAACCGATCTACAAATTTGGTAGAAAAATTATTCCACAATTAAATGGCAGACATAACGGATACTTCAATTGCTGTCAATTTTTATAATAGAATTAATTAGGTTATGCTAAACTTATATACGTAAAAATTGTTATTATAAATGTAATGATGAATTGTTAAATGATAAAATATATAATTAAGTTTCTGTACGTTACAAAAAAGCATCGATTTTAAATATGAATTTACATAATCCATCAAAATATTAATATGAAGCACTCGTGATGACGGTTATTCTATCACATGCAACATACTAGTGTGCTTTATATTGGCGCAACAGCTTTACATTGCGGTATAAAAATTCTACCAAAACTGAAAAACTATTTACGCCAATTCAGAAAACAGCGAATCAGCTTTTTTAATGTAAATGGTTATGTTTTTTAACACAACCGTTCTACCATCGCCTTTTTAGTGTAGGAATGCAAAAAAATTAAATCCAAACAATTTTATTTTGTTCATAAAGAAAATGCTTAAAATTGATCAAAACTTAGTTATAATAATAAAAATATAAGAAGCAAGAATTTCTGCCTTATGCTATAGAGCTATTGGGCTCAAATATTAAAAATAATGTCGAAAAATAGTTCTATAGCCACCTACGTATAAGTACATAGTATTCAAAGATTGTAAATATTTACATCGATGACATCTGTTAATATACACTTTAAGAAGCGGTCTAGTTGGGTGCTTGTAATAAATGCTTATAATAATTTATTCATTTATTAATATGGTAAAAATATAATCATTTCCTCTGGTCATGTATATTAAGAATAATTTAAAATAGTTAAAGCCACAAAAATATACAAAATATTGTTATAAAGCGAAAAATGCCACCTAACAATCAACACGACAGTTTTTTGCATGCGGTATATGTCAAGTCAGTTTGATATTTGTAATAAATGCTTATAATAATTTATTTACTTATTCATATGGTAAAAATATAGTCATTTCCTCTAGTCATGTATACAAAGAATAATTTGAAATAGTTTAAGGGGAGACACAAGTAAAACACACAAAAAATGAGGTTTTTTAGTTTTAAATTTTGATCTGTAGCACCTACAATGTTATCCATGCGTAATGTTGTTAAAAATCATCTAAAGAATCTATAAAAAAATTTTCAGCTCGAAATATTAAAAACTGTGGGACTAGTTCCATTTTAACGACTGCTCGATTCAGTGATAAGTGAGGAAGCGTTAAAATGGAACTAGTCCCACAGTTTTTAATATTTCGAGTTGAAAATTTTTTTATAGATTCTTTAGATGATTTTGAACAACATTACGCATGGATAACATTGTAGGTGCTACGGATCAAAAGTTAAAACTAAAAAACCTCATTTTTTGTGTGTTTTACTTGTGTCTCCCCTTAAGCCATAAAAATATACAAAATATTATCGTAAAGCGAAAAATGCTGACTTGATATATACCGCAAGTCACCGATTTGGTTCCAACCGCCTCTTAAGTAGTAATATGCACAACTAACAAGGAGAGGTCCCCATACCTTTAGGAAACTGATTTGTCTCATACTGCAGGTTATAATTTTTTGATGAAAAAAAATAAATCCGTGTTGTTTCTTTTCCTTCAATAAGCCCAGAAACAAAGATTAATCCATTTTTTTGAAAATATAGTAACAAGAAGCACTTATAAGAAATTTAATAACCAAAAAACTAAAACTCTTACTAAATAGTTCATGAAAGATAAAAAAGTACAAGTTAAACACTTTACTTTAAACCTCATTGTGTTAAAAGTGTATTTGCAGTTCAGAAGTTATGCTGAATTAAATATTATTACATATTTTCTTAATATTTTTAGCATATAACACATGATAAATTTTTACACTATTTTATTAAAATATTTTAATCATCTATAAATTTTGAACTAGGCAAGACTTTCTGACGCAATAAAGCTTAAATCAAAGTATTGAACGTACACTATTTTTTATCTTCTTTATAATTTCTTCGAGAGTGTTAGTTTTTTGGTTGATCAAATTTTTATAAGCGCTTTTTCTTACTATATCTTTGAATAATGGCTTTATCTTTATCTCTAGGTTTATTAGACGTAAAGAAAGAACCCGGGTTCATTGTTTTTATCGAAGAATCGTAACCTGCAGTAGCTGATAAGCCATCATACTCATCATACTAGAGGTGGAGACCTTTCCTTGTTAGTTAAGCAAGTTTCAGATAACTACTGAATTTCTCGAAATCTGACATATGATTTTAACTCCAACAAATTAAAGAGTATATTGAAAGATAGCATCAATTTAAATATTTACATTCTTTGAATACGATGTATTTATACGTAAGTAGCTATAGAACTATTTTTCGACATTATTTTCAATGTTCGAGCTCAATTGCTGCATAGCATAAGGCAGATAATCTTTAGTTTCGTTATATTTTTACTATTATACCTACGTTTCGATCACTTTTGAGCATTTTTTTTATAAAATGAAATCGTTTGGTTTTAAATATTTTTTTTTATGTTTATCCTAAACCACAACTTACACGGCCGAAATCCGAAAAAACCTTCTAACAAAAGTAATAATATTGTTTTTTTTCTCCAGCCTTATGTTATGATTTTTTTAAATCGCAAGAATAATTAAATTATTGATCAGAAATTATTCATAATTAAAAGAAAGTTCAGAATTGATGATAAAAAAAAGAATCACTTAAAATTAAATATGAATATTTTATATGAATCATTAAAATTTGTATGAATTTACAAAATTTCAAATTAAAAAATAGATATTGCAATTTTTAATATGTTCTTATGTGGTATTTTAATATTATCTTATTTTTTTTTTATTTTTCTAAAATAAAATTTTAATAATAAAATATTTATGTACACTTTCTCGAACAAATATAAGAATTTTATAATTTATAATTGATGCGATTATCTCACTTCACAATAACACAGCTTTTGATATATCTAAGAATGAGATGATCAGTTTATAAAAGAAGAGTTCAGAAAAGATGATCAATTTATAAAAAGAAGTAAATTAATACAATTTCTTGTTGGTTACAATAGCTACATTACATTGTTTTTCAAAACGTTTAAAATGTTTCGTGTGTCCGAAAGAGAGCAAATATCTCTTCTAATATTGAGGGGTTGGAGGAATCCGAAAAGGTCGTATAATAATGTTGTTAATCTCTTTAATGCAACATTTTGAAACGACGATGGCTTTACTTCTTTGTCTAAATCCACAGTTTCAAAGATCTTAAAACGTTTTGAAGAAACGGGGTCTATTAAAAATCGTGTTGTTACTGAAAGACCACAAACAGCAAAAAATGAAGAAAAATCTTTGGATGTTTAACTGTCTTTTGTGAAAAATACACATGAATCATCTCGATCAGTAGCTTTGCAACAGAACATCGATCAAAAATCTGTTCTTAAAATTTTAAAGGTAAACAAAGTTCATCCTTACAAAATGAAACTTGCGCAAGAATTGAATGAGGATGATCCTGATCGCCAGATTGAATTTTGTGAGACGATGATGGAAATGATAACTGAAAATCCAATATATTTATAAAATATTTTTTTTTTTCAGATAAAGCGACATTATAATTAAATGGCGAAGTCCTTAAGAGAAAATGATTTCGAAAATACATAGTTTCAGCAAGATGGCGCTTTAGCTTATTACAGTGTCAATACCAGACAATACCTGCATGGGACATTTTTTGAAAGATGGATAGGTAGAAGAGGTACAGCAGAGTGGGCTCCGAAATCTCCAGACTTAACTCTTTTGAACTATTTTTTGTAGGGGTATTTCAAAGATCGGGTATACAAAAATAATCCAGAAAACTTTGAAGAATTAAGACGTAGAATAGTTAAAGAAATTAATGCCATTTTACGACAGATGATCCAAAATGCAATTGAATCATTTTACAATAGGGTTGGCTACTGTTAGAAAGCAGATGGAGAACAATTTCAACATCTGTTGTAAATTCATTCAGGTGAGAGGCAAGCGAAACTCACTGTAAAAAAGCACCCCAAAGTGAAAGGCAAGGGGAACTTACTGTAAAAAAGCACCCTAGAGTAAAAGGCAAGGGGAACTCACTATAAAAAAAGTACTCCGGGAACAGATTTCTTCTACGTCCACGTCGTTGTTCCTGGGTAGAGCTAAAAGGAAGATTAGAAATTATGCTAATTTCGTGCTTGAATTGTTCTGACACGTACAATTTCCCGCTCTTTTTGGATACAGCATTAAAAATAGGGGTTTAAAAGTGAGATTGACCTTGAAATAGCTTTGAAAATGAGATTCCGAGTGAAATAAGAGGTCACCGTTGGGTTCCTCATTAAAAGTCACTTAGGGTATGCCTTTTGTTTGTTTTGTTTTACCACTAAACTAGAGAGATTTTTTAGAAGTCATACTTTGACCTCTATTTGACCTCCAGAGGTTACGTTAACCTTATACCTAAACACACATCCGGACGTAAAATTTTCCTGTCTTTTTGATAACAGTATAAAAAGTAGGGGTTCCTATTTAAAAATGAGATTGACCTTGAAATACCCTTGGAAATGAAGTTCAAGGTCAAATCCAAGGTCACCATCAGATTCCTTGTTCAAAGCTACCTAGGGTATACCTTTTGTTTGTTTTGTTTTACCAATAAACTAAAGAGATTTTTTAGAAGTCATACTTTGACCTCTATTTGACCTCTAGAGGTTACGTAAACCTCATACTTAAACACATATCCGGATGTAAAATTTTCCGCTCTTTCCGATAACAGTATAAAAAGTAGGGGTTCCTATTTAAAAAAATGAGGTTGACCTTGAAATACCCTTGGAATTGAAGTTCAAGGTCAAATCCAAAGTCACCATCAGATTCCTTGTTCAAAGCTACCGAGGGTATACCTTTTGTTTGTTTTGTTTTACCACTAAACTAGAGAGATTTTTTAGAAGTCATACTTTGACCTCTATTTGACCTCTAGAGGTTACGTAAACCTCATACCTAAACACATATCCGGACGTAAAATTTTCCGCTCTTTTCGATAACAGTATAAAAAGTAGGGGTTCCTATTTAAAAAAATGAGGTTGACCTTGAAATAACCTTAGAAATGAAGTTCAAGGTCAAATCCAAGGTCACCATCAGATTCCTTGTTCAAAGCTATCTAGGGTGTATCTTTTTTTTATTTTGTTTTACTATAAAAGTCGCAAAATTTCCAGGGGTTTACATACTTTTTCCTTCCCCTGTATATAACCTTCTTCGATAAATTGTTTGAACATGGGATCATTGTTTGAATCCTTAAAAAGTGGTATGTTAATGTTCCAAGGTATCTCCGTCTTCTTCTAATCAAACAATTAATTTTTTGCAAAAACTAATAACTTTAGCAAAAAATGGGGAAAAAGTCGCATCTCGTATCGAAAAAAGCAAAGTTTTCTTGGATAAGAAAGAATTAATTTTATAGTTTCATTTTCAAAAAAACCTTGAAAAACCAATTTGTTTACCCTAACCTCAATGTTTTGAGTTTTTTCAAGGTTTTCTTGAAAATGAAGCGATATAATCAATTCTTTCTTATCAATGAAAATTTTGTTTTATTGAGAAAAGATGCGGCTTTCTCTTTATTTGTTGCTAAAATTATTAGTTTTTGTAAGAAAGTCAATTCTTTGATTAGAAAAGGACAGATATACTCGACCTGCTCTTGAATGACTTTAGCTCAGCGAATGGCTACATTAGCATTGAAGCTTTGTAGCTCTAAAAATATGCCCGAGATGAAAATTATTTTCCTGAGAAATTGTGAGAAAATGTGAGTAACTGTCAATAACTGTAATTAACTATCAGAATCTAGATAATTAGAAAAATTAATAACAGTGAAAAACAGTTAATAACAGTTAATGATAGTTATGAATGCTAAATAACAATCATTAAATGAAAGTAACGATAATTATTGACCCCTGAATTGGCTATGTAACATACATGCACAAAAAAAATTCGTGCTAAAACTGGTTATGTCTCATATATACACATAATTTTTATTGTAAAAATACTGATGGAGATGGAATCAGCGTGCCTAAAAACCTCCAAAAACAATATTTTGGTACACCTTGCAACAGCTCACATCAATTTTTCATAAAAATAATTAATTTAATAAATATTTTAACATTATTTGAAATATAGAATGATTTTCTGAAATAATAAATTGAAATTATGTTAAAAGTATAAGCACAGCATTATAATTACCTATTGAAGCCGATAACGAAGATAACTCATATATATATATATATATATATATATATATATATATATATATATATATATATATATATATATATATTGATATAATAAAATTATTATAGAAATAGAATGTTCTATTTCTTTTAATAAGAAGTATTATCAATATTTGATTGTTAATAACAAAATATATAAGATGTAGCTTTTTAAAATAATTATGTATATATAAATAGAACACTCTATTCCTATAATATGTATAAATATGATTATTCTGTTTAAAGTTGCAAGATATAAATTAAAATATAAAAAATTAGTTTCTATTTAATTAATAAATAATAAAATAAACTATAAAAAATAAACTTATGGAATGTAAAGGAAAAAAGAATGTTTCTTTTACTAATATATTTATTTTAATTAAATGTTCCTTTTACAAACATCTTTATTTCAAGAAAGGAATAAAATTAAAGTTATGGAACATTCTATTTTCTAAATCGAACATCATCGAAAGTGTATCAAATGATATCAAAAGGCATACATCCAGCCAAGAGGGATTCATTCAATCTTAAACTGTTAGAAGCATAAGATCTAAGCATTCTGTATAAAAAATTTATCATGTCACTTCTCAATATTTATAAAATATAGATTTCTTTAATTTACGAAAAAAGATAAAATATTTCAAATTGAATGAGACCATGTGTAAAAAGTCATTTAAAAAAGTATAACTTATCTCATCTCATTTATTATTTTTCATAGAACTAATAAAGAAATTAATCATCGCACATTGAAGAGTATTGCACTTGGATATGTCGTCGATAATAATTTCTATAATCATCTTACATTGAATAAAAGTGTTATTTATCACACATCTGAAAGTATTGCACTTAAAGATGCCGTTTACTTAAATACTATTCTGCATATCTCATACAATAAAAAAGTTCATTATTGCACTCTTCAGAGTATTGTACTCACCGGAGTCGTCGATAATAACTTTTATCACATTGCCCTTTCCTCGATCGTTGGTAAAGGTAAATTTCTTTTATACTATTGCTGTATGCACCTTGTATATGCATGTAATTAATCATATGTGAAACATGAGACTTTCTAAATTAAAAAATAAGCGGACACCAGGTGCGAGTCCCGTTCCCCGAGATCTCCAGGCACGAGATATATTCACTGAGCTAATGCCGCACTGTTATATACAAGTTAAAATCATACATATAAGGCTCTTTGCCGGTATAGTAGATATCTTTATGGAAATATAATATGTGGATGAAAATCCACCATGTTACAATCTCCCCCCTCCCACACAAAAGTACTTCGGTGGAACCGATAATTTCGTAATAACTGCTTTTGTTACTCGCTCTGCTTAATGCTAAAAACCTAATACTAATACTTAAAATGCTATATGGTTGCTCCAATGGGCTATTTCGTTGGGCGCCATTGAAACATGAAACTTTTTAAATTAAAAAATAAGCGGACACCGGGCGCGAGCCCTGTTTCTCGAGATCTCCAGGCACGAGCTCTATTCACTGAGCCAATGCCACACTGCTATACACAAGTTAAAATCATATTGAACATGCATTGAACGCCATACAGCAATAAATAGAGAATCTAGAATTAAAAATTAGATGCAACCTCTATATAACGGGGGGCTCTTTGAGGGCACCGATTATGCACGTGTAGAGGCATTAGAGGAGAGGTTTGAAAAATCACAGAACTAGAAGAGGCAATTGGAATGCACTTATGTGACCTCTTGAAAATAGGCCAAGGTAATGAAAAATTACAAAATAATTTAAATGATGTTTTTTCTTGCATGATTAAACAAGATTCAAAT
Source organism: Anastatus disparis (assembly GCA_017163975.1). Lineage (NCBI taxonomy): Eukaryota > Metazoa > Arthropoda > Insecta > Hymenoptera > Eupelmidae > Anastatus > Anastatus disparis. Next base: position 4,678,402 of record JAFFSR010000074.1, read on the forward strand.
TTTAATAAAAGAATCACAGTTTTAGAAAAAAAAACTACTGAAACTAATAACTTAATGGAAAAACTAAAAATTAATTAAATAAATTATTATAAAAAATATTTTTTTAAAATATTTATTTAATTATGAATAGTTTCATAAAAACTATTACATCTTCGTACCAAGGTTGTATCATAACACCTTAATACGCTTAGTGAATCATAAGCCACGTTAGCTTAATGGCACAGCTCTTACTTTGCATACGGAGGTTCAAATCCACCTTAAAGCATGAAGAAATTCAAAAACATTTTTTCTGAATTTTATGTGCATAAATAATTAAAATAAATTAATTTAATTTATTCGCAACAATAAATTTGTAATAAACTATTAATTTAATTAAATATAATTATTAAAAAACTTTGAATTTTAAATAGTAAAATAAAGAGCAAAGCAAAAGAAACACATATGTAAGCGTAAGCACACACATACACATGTAGATGTATTAGTTTGTTAAAATACAGTATAAGGGTTAGTTTACACTTGGGAAATTTCCATTGAGTTTAAATCAAATTAAAACATTTTAAAAGTGAATCAAGTAAATATATAAGATTTGCCAATACGAGCTTGTTAAATCTAAGCTCGATATGAAATTTTTCTCTTTACATTTGAGAAAAATTTCTTCTATTGAGGGTGGAGCATCGTAATCGTCAATTATTTTCTCATTTAATTTACGAGCATCTAAACAAAGCCTTACAGTGCCATCTTTTTTTATTACTGTAACTATAGAATTTATATAAGGGCTTTTTGATCTCCTTATAATTCCTAATTCTTCCATTTTTTCTATTTCCCTTAGTACCTTTTTCTCTATGATTTATAGGAATCGGATAAGGTCTAGAATAAAATGGATGATCGTCTTTAAGTTTGATATCATGCTGATATGACTTCAATAGACCCGGAGCCTTTCTAAACACTCTACTATACTTTTTTATTAATAATGTTAATTCTTGTTTTTGTTTATTTGTGATATTATCACATTGATTTATTTTTTCTTGAATCTCATCATTGGTGAGTTCAGTTGTATTAAAATAATTTTCGGAATTAAGAATTCGATGATTCTCATTTTCCATTACGAAGTCGTATAAATTATGATCATTGTCGCCTTCATACACTTCGGTTATTTGTTAAAGAATTTATTTGTTTCTCGGTATAAGATAAATTTATATCTTTACCATTAACTATTATTAATATTTCTTCTAGCATCGTGTTTATAATCATATTCAAAGCCTTTTGAGTATCATATCCGATGATAAGATCCTTGACTAATTTCGGAATTATTAAGTAGATTATTTTTATTTCTACATTTTTAAACTTTGTAATTATTAATAACTGCCTCTTTATTCTTGTAGTTTTTGTGCCTGTGGCTGTTGTTATAAACTTCCCAGTTATTGGCAATAAAGGGCATTTTTTAAATGTCTCGTAATTCTGAAAATAAAATTGCTCCGATATGCAGGTAACTTCGCTACCTGAATCGATTAGAGCTTTGACATTTATATTTTCTAATTTTATTTCAATTTCTGGGCAACATATATTATTATTTTCTTGTGACTCTTTTTTGTCAATATCATGAATTAAATCATCTTTTATGCTTTCTTGCATTTTTTTTATTAAAAAAAAAAAAAAAAAGATTAATATATAAAGGATTTTGTCCTCTATATGATTAACCTTTTTATATGGTGAAGCCGATGGAGTCCAGCCCGGTACCCGTTTAACACATTACATCAGGCTAGACTGTCAGACCCACCATACCGAAAACTTTGACTACCGATGGATGGTCAGCCACTTTTGTGACCAACAATCAACCGATACTCAATGAGGTCGGATTTTTTAAGAGTCGCGATATCGGTAACACATACACTAATTTTCTTTCGAAAAAAATTCAGAGGTGCCTGGCCAGGATTCGAACCCGTGCCCACCGCGTTGAAGGCAAGAGCTCTATCCATTACGCCACCGCGCTTCTATGCTTTCTTGCATAGAAAATATTATTTTTGGGGGTTTTTTATTAGTTGCAACCTTACCCCTTGTATTTTTAACCTAATTCCTTGCCACTTTTTTGCAATTGTTTTTTATTTACAGGTGATTTTAATTTTTCGCGTTGTTGATTTTTTTGTTTAGTTTTATTTTCCTTGATTCTAGTAACATTCATACTAGGATCCTATTGAGGTTTTTTATATTCTTGTTTATAGCTATTTTGATTTGTTGCGTTATTATTATGATTATAATACGTTTTATTAGTGTTTTCGTTTTTATTGAATGTTTTTTGTTGACTATTATTTTTATTTACTGCTCTTTTTTCCTGCAGTTTATCGTCATTGTCGAAGTTTGACAAAATTTTAAATAAAGATATTTTATCTTTCTTTTGAGAGAATTGCATGGCTTGTCTAACATTTCTGCTGAAATGTTTGCTAATTTTTTCAGCTGATTCTTCTTCAGAGTATTGAAGATTTAGCTCTTTGGCGAAACCATATACTTGCGTGACATAAACCATACGACTTAATTTGCCATTCTCATAATATTGTCCAAACTCAACTTTTCTTCGAGTTGTTCTTTGGACATCTTCATTCCAATATCTATCAAGGAATAAATTTTTAAAACCTTCATAGGTCAGTACATCATCTTGATAGATGTACCACCACTCATTTGCGTCTTTTTGCAGAACAGTATGCAAAAGTTCAAGAGTTTCTTCCTCTTCTAATTTTGTTAATGCTATATATTTCTAAAATTCATTTAAGAATTTCATAGGCCTTTCAACCTCAGTGCCTTCATACTTTGGCAAAGGAATTTTTATTTTGTTATTATAAGGTTCGAAATCTTGCGTTCGAATCCCATTGTTTTTTAGTTTTTCTTTTAATTCATTGATTTTATCGTCTTGCTCTTGAGCAGTATCATCAATTTTTCACGTTAGGTTATCTTGAACCATTTCAATCACTTCATCTTCATTTATTGTTTTTTTAATTTGATTAGTACTTCATTTAAAGATTCGTTTTTAGTAACTAAATCTTTATTTTTTTTTTATATTTGTTTAAGAGATTTTTAATCACAATATTATCTTTTAACTAGTTTTTTATCTTGTTTGATAATTCATTTATTTGCTCTTTGAAATTTATTGTTCCCGCATCTGCGGTTTTTTCTAAATTAAAGACTATGGATTTGTCTGAACTAGCTGTATTGATTTTGCCATCCAACTTTTGTTGGTTATTAAACAACAATGTCAGCTCATATGACACAGCTTTCATTCATTTATTTTGTTTTGTGTTAACATCTTCCTCTATGGTCTTATCAAGATTATCTAATTCTTGCATCAGTATCTCTGATCTTCTTTTCGCCATCTTGATTTTTATTTTTATTCTAATTTATTTTTCGCAATTATAATTTATTATTATTTATCTACGAAATTAAACTGTAAAATATTTCTAATTTCTTATAATTTCTACTTAACAATAGTCATTAATACATTTTTCCTTTATTTTATATTAGTATGAATTATTTAAATAGTTTAAAACGAAATATTTTAATTTTTAATTTCGTTCACAATTTTTAATCATTATGATATTCTCATTCATTAATTAATTTTATTCTATTAATTTATTTTGGTTTATTTTTTATTATGGCTTTTTTAATTTTTTAATAGTAGATAGGCTATAGGCATACTGGCCCCCGAATTCTAGCACACCCTCCAAGTGTTTTAGAATCCGAATGTAAACTAGTATGCCTATAGCGTTTTCTACTTTTTCTACTTTTTTTTTTTTTCTTACAAATGGTTTTGTGAAAGATAGAATAATTTCATGAGTTTGACATTGTGTAGTGCACAGACAGTCTTATGAATTGGATTATGGTTTGTACACACAGTAACGCATTTGAAAGATGGGTTTAATGGGTATCCGTATTCATTGATGTTATAAACGGGAAATTTGAATCTTAGCAACCATTTTCGTTTGAAGTCATTAATAACAAAAATTTTTGTAGCATCATGTAAATATTCACGGAGTAAGTTTGCAATTGGAGAGTAATCTAGTCCATCAGTGTTCCAAGCTATTCCATGATTATGTTTGAGTCGAATGTTTTCTTCTTGCAATTCGTCAGAGAGCCTTTTCCATGAAAAAGGTTTTTTGAATAGATGAACAATGGGATTACCACTGTCGTTGAGAGGAATGATTGCTATTTCCTTTAGAACATATTCACCACCCATTTGCTTAAAACCAATCATGTCTACCGCATATTCCATTTCAAAATATTAATTTTTTTACATAAAAGTGAAGATAATTCAGACAAGCTTCCGAACATCTCCACTAATATGATTGTACTGAACGATGCGATCGTGTAAGATCATGTAATAAGCTGAAGTATTAGCTGGAGAGTCAGTTTGAGACTCAAATTATAGACGTACATCGACAGGCTCTTTAGAGATTCGTTTTGTCGTGAACAGTCAATAACTATGAGTGGTTCAAAGTTGATAAACTGAGACTTTGTCAACAATGGTTGTGAATCTCTTCCGTAATAGCTTTTCTGAAAATTAGCATACATATCATATAGAATAGCAAATTGATTCTTAGATATGTCAAGATTGAGATTGTTGTACGGATAATATTGCGAATTCAAGAAAAGTCTCACATTACTAATATTACAGTGGTCAAAGCGACTGGCATTTTTAGATTTTGAACCTTTTTTTCCCGATTGTAATCCAAGAATCACGAAACGTGGTTTCTCCAATTGATTTGAAGTTTTTACCGTCCAGACGTGTTTATTTGTTGTTGGAAGAAGAGGATAGTCAAATAACTCCCATGAACGAAAACTCATAGAAATAGGATTATCTTTGCCAATGAAATTTAACAGATGGATTTTTTGTTTATCTGATGCAATAACATATGGCATTAACCACTCTATCTTTGATATTTTTATTTGATAAGGTTCATATGTGGTTGCATTGTTGGCTACAGTACCTTCCTGTACTATAGCATTCAGGTCATTTCTTGATCTTGTGAGAATAAGTTCATGCTTCATATTAACAACAATTTTCTTGTAATCTTCTGCGAAGCCTAAAATCATACTTAGAGGGATAGAAACGTCAAAATTCCAATGATCATCTACAATTGTTTTGTTTCCTTCTTCAACACCAAGTCAGCCTGCATTTTCTAATGTTAGAGTCTGATTTGGATTAAATGAAGTGCATCCCTTCATGAGACTACTCAGACCAACATTTTTACAATTATCTATCTCTACAGCATTAAGTTCATATCGAATTTCATCAAACAGATGACAAATTCCATTGTTAACGAAATTAGTTTTAGTTAGTGCTTGTCCATCTGATTTTTGTAATTTTCCACATACATGGATGTAACTACATGATGGTAAGAGGCATAAATCTTGATGCTGAATAAAAATACGGATTTCATCACTGTTATTGAAACTTAATGTGGAGTATGGTTGATGTGCGTGAACCTCATAATGAGCAATAGACTCATCGAATGCGACTCCTGATTGAATGCTTAGAATTTCGTCCATTTTTCTGAAAGCAGCAGAGAATGATACAATTTATCTTTTTCCACGTACTTTGAGACCTATGCTTTTGAGAAACTGGATGCTCTTACGGTTTGAGTACCTTTGGACGACTGATGGTGGGTTGACATGATATGCACACTTGGATTGTAAACGATTCCCATTATACAGATTTTATGTGAAGTCTGATAGTAATTTCCTCTCCTCGGAAATTCACTAAATTTCCGACTTGATCAACGATTCGGATTTGAAGTTGATCTATACTCTTAACATTGAGTGGTAAATATATGACATGCGATGGAACTTCTATGATTTTATATTCTGGAGGAACTTTTGGGAAAAACTCATGGATCGTGTGAACTTTTTTGTCGTTGATGTAAGCACCTGTAGTAATATTACACTCTACCCTGAGTGCGTTTATTTTCAATATCTTCACAGGTAAATCAGAGCTGTGATGAGTGTCTTCATGAAGAACGCGACGAGTGAAACCGAGAAGACTGCCTATTGGATCCTGAGGTCTAAGATCTATCTGATGGCTGCAATAAATTTCACTTCTAAGAGTATTGTTGTTAGCTTTTAAGGAAAACTTGATTCCTTTAGATTTCAGATCTTTTTGCAAAAATTGATTAATAGCATCAATTTCATAACTACCAGTAGGAATAGTAATAATTTTCTCTCCGTTTATATAAAGTTTATTATTCGAATCGTCAACATTGGGAATCGAGTTGAATGTTAAAAGTTCAACTAAACCCAAAACAAAATTCTTATGCTGTGGTAGTTCTATTGAAGGAAAATATTGAGTTCTAAGATAGAAGATTTGCCTGAAAGACTCAAAGTGAAACTATCTTCCATGACTGTTTGAAAAAGAATGATCCTGCTTGTCTGATAACTCTTCTTTTATAGTCTTTCACACAAGAATTGAAGACAAAGATGACCACAAATAAATGAGTCAAAATTCTGATATCTTTTATAGTTGTATTTCACTTCTTTCACGTTAAAATATAACATGAGATCTATAGGGGGTTTAAGATCACCAAAACTATCAAAATAAATCACTTCAGAACCTCGTTTTCGATAACATACCCAGTGAGTGCCTTTGTTTTGAAAATCATCTAAGTTAACTATAGCAGATTCGTTATGCCATGGGCCATCAGAAGGTACATTATTTCTCATGAAAACACCTCGAAAATATGGGATTTGCATCATACAAGCATACTTTATGAGATCATAGTCAGTCAGTGCACGATTTGGCAAAGTTAAATCGAAGTTTTTTTTTTTAACTTGACCATGACCGATATGAGGTTTCATAAATAATCCCATTTCAGTTTTATATGGTTTAAGATAGAGACCTTTTCCTAGAGCAATAGCTTCCATAGTTTTATTACGTCTCTTACTTTCTTCATAATTTTTCTGTGCAGCTTCAGCCTCATTTACTGCTTTAGCTATTCCAGCAGCTCCTCCAGCCAGAGCACCAGTTGCACTTAGTGCTGCGAACAATGGTATGAGAAAAGGCAGAGCGCCACCTATTTTTGATGGAACAGGTAGAATACGTGGAATGATAATTTTTTTCTTACCGCCAACGATCTTGAGAACTTCACGTGCACCTTTTAAAGCGGACTGTATAACTTTGCGAGAATGTTCATTTAGTTGTAATGATTTTTTACTTGCAGTTACTAATTTACTCAATTTTACAATCATTCCTGTCTTTTCTTTCAATTTCATAGCATTTGCAACAACAAAAGCAGTTGCTTTTTCGTTAAGACTTGCATCTTTGGCTCTAACACGCTGCCAAGCTTTATCAGCGAGTTTCATGTCAGCTACTTTTCGATCAGCATTTTTATCAGAATAAGATATGTCATGTTCTTTGCATGCTTGATCAAGTGGATTGATACCTGCATCACCTCTTTTTAGACGCTTTTTCAGTTTTGTTCCGGGACCGCAATATTGATATCCAGGAATATGCATTTCAATAGGTAAGTTATTGATTACTTTATTAAGTAACCCTTTACTCTTAGGGTGCTTCTGTGATTTGTGTACGAGCATCTCTCTTCGAGTGCTGATTTACAACTGATGATCAAAATATAAAACAAGCGTTTATATTTTGAAAAGGTCAATCTTAGATTTGACTTTGTTACGTAAACATGGATTTTACTGAGCAGAACGTCAAACTTCCCGTCGCCAACTTTGATTTTGAGAAAACGAAAAGAAAAAAGCGACATGGGGAGTTACTTCCAGATAATATACGAGCAGTATTCTGTGGCCCATCGAACTGTGGAAAAACTAATAGTTTGTTGGCTCTAATTACACACCCTAATGGTCTTAGATTTGAAAATTTGTATGTATACTCTAAATCCTTAAATCAACCGAAATACCAATTTCCTCAAAAAGTTTTGGAGCCAATTGAAGGTATATCATATCTACCGTTCAGTGAACATGCATCTGTAGTGTCTCCAGATGAAGCCCTACCTAATTCAATTATGATTTTTGACGATGTGGCTTGTGAGAAGCAGGATAACGTCAGAGCTTTTTTCTGTATGGGGAGACACAAAAGTGTAGATAGCTTTTATTTATGTCAGTCATATGCTCATATACCGAAACATCTCATCAGGGAAAATATCAATTTGATGGTAATTTATCGTCAAGATGATGTTAATCTTAAACATATCTATGAAAACCATGTGAATACTGACTTAACTTTAAATAAATTTCGAAATCTTTGTACTGAATGCTGGAAGAATGACAAGTATGGATTTCTTGTTTTTGACAAAGATAGAGCAATGAATGCTGGTAGATATAGAAAAGGATTCGACTGTTTTGCCATTAAAAAGGAAGTATAAATCTTAATCTTTGCAGTTCGATTGTAGACAGCATCTTGTCAGCATGCCTGACTTTAAGAAAGAAAAAAATGTTCTTAGCGAGCTCTTACGAGCACGTGAGGCTATTAATAAAAAATACTCTTTATTAAAAAAAAATACTCTTTATTAAAAAAGGAGAGAGATGATTTTGAAAAGGTTATTGGTGATACTTTAAAACCAGTTATTACACCACTTGAAAAGCTTGTCGATTCGACAACTTAAAGTGTGTCACGTTCTAATCACATTTCGGCTATAGACAGAAACAAAAAATCGGCAAAAAAAAGATTAAGATTCGATGAATCAAGTTATATTGTAAACGATAATAATTACTCGGGTTCTGAGTTTGATAATGACGCTTCTAATGGCGATGATTTTTCTCCGATAAATAGCACAATGATGAATTCATCATTCAATTCTGCAAATTCATCATTCAAATCTATATATTCACCATTTGTACCTGCGCATAAAGAAACTGAACCAACAGACTTTTTATCAATGCTAAATGGAAGCCGCAGCAAAATCGATAACATATACGGAGTGAGAAAAGTCAGTGGGGTATACATGATGGGTGATTCACAAATTCAATTTGATGATAAACTAATAAAAGTGAAAAATTTAAGTTTTCCTAAAAGCAGTGGTCTAATGGAATTGCTTTTCAAAAAAGAACCAGATGATAATCTTTTAAGTACAACAGATCGCAAGAACTATCGCATTATCCTGGAAGCAACAAATGCCCATAAAAAAAGACATAGCGAAAGTGAGAATATACGCTCTTCGAAGAGTAGAAAATATTCAAAAATCATAGCACCAATGTTCCGCAGTGATCGCAGTAGAATGTCTACCAGCGGAGGGGATCTCATACCTAAATATAAAATAGCAAAAAAGAATACTTCCATAGATCTAGTCTACTGGGATGATCCAAATGAGCTTGTCGAAAGACTGCGATTATTAATAGCCGAACGATCTGCTAGAAATAATAATCACAACAATGAAATCCAATCAATCATAAAGGAACTACGTGAAGCTGGGCATATATATTGACGTACACAATTTCCAAATCAATAGTAGTAACATGAGTTTCGATGTGTTTGGAAGAAAACTTGAGGGCTCGCAAGTGAGTCGTGGTCCTCGAGGTATTGGATTCAATGTTACATCAGATGGTCATTTTGATTTAGAAAATAAGCGGCTTTGCAATATTGGAGAGGCTAATGATCTAAATGAATCCATTAGTTTGAATTCACTAAAGAATATCCTACAGAAAGAAGTTGATTACTTATCTTCTAAAATTATAGAAGTTGCTAAAGCTATACAAGAATATGAGGACAAAGTTAAAATATATAAAGCAGAAATAGACGAAAAATTAACTTATGTCTATGATATGACTCAACGAAATTTTGCAAATATTGAATATATAATTAAAGAAATGAATAGACGATCGGATATTGCTAAAGTTGAAGTTTAAGATGGAACGTCAAAGAGTAGTTGAAGAGCTACACAAGCCAGCACGTCGAAGGTACAAGCGAAGAAAATATGATATACGTGGATTAGATGAGACTTGGCAAGCTGACCTTGTAGAAATGATACCTTATTTTAAGGAAAACAATGGTTTTCGCTACTTACTAACTGTCATAGATATATTTTCAAAGTATGCATTTGCTGTACCAGTCAAATCGAAGAGTGGCAATGATGTTACTCTAGCTATGAAGTCAATCTTAAAACAAGGACGGGTGCCATCGAATTTACAAACTGACCAAGGAAAAGAATTCTACAATTCAAACTTTCAGAATATTATGAAAAAGTACAAGATAAATCACTACTCTTCACATAGTAATCTTCATGCAAGCATATGTGAGCGCTTTAATCGAACTTTAAAAAATGCAATGTGGTTAGAATTCAGCAAACAAGGAAGTTATAAATGGTTGGATATTCTGCCTGAGTTAGTGAAAGCATACAATTCAAGAAAACATCGAACAATAGGAATCGAGCCTGAAAACGTTACGAAGATAAATGAAAAAAAAATCAAGAAAAATTACCTAACTGAAAAAAGACCTGTCAAAAAACCAAAATTCAAAGTAGGAGATAAAGTGCGAATAAGTAAGATAAAACAAGTTTTTGAAAAAGGTTATACACCAAATTGGTCAACTGAAATTTTCACAATAACAAGAGTTGTAAAAACCAATCCTATAACTTACCACGTCAAAGATTATTATGATGAACCAGTCTCCGGCGGCTTTTATGAAACGGAAATTCAAAAGACTATGTATCCAGAAATTTATTTAGTAGAAAAAGTTTTAAAGAAAAGTGGTAAACGTGTATATGTTAAGTGGTTAGGTCTAAGTAACAAGCATAATAGTTGGATAGATAAAAATGAGATTGTTTGAAAAAATAAAAATGTATTTTTAAATATAATAATGTAATAAATAAAAAAAAATTTAATTGTATTTTGTTATATTATTTAGATATATTTAAATAGAATAATGTAATATAATTATAACTATAGGTGGTGATGATAAATAAAAAAACAAATGTATAATGTTGATATATTTTTATTTATTTATGTATTATTATGTACAAGTTACAATAAATAGTTTTAAAAATCATTTCGTAGATATATTTTCTTATACCCGATCGAATTTGAAAGAAGTTCCTCCCAAATACATTGCAACCAAACGTAGTTTGTTTGCTTCATCGCAGAGTTTGTAAAAAAATTCTTCATCTTTTAGAATTGCTGATGAAATCTTCTCTGGTAGGAATACTTGAAAACTTTGATCTAATTCTGCTACAATTTTGACACCATATTGTGTCTTCACCTCTTTAAGTGCTGTCACCGTGTACTGGTGATCTTTTTCCAAGTCTGTAACTTTTTTCCTTGGCAAGAAGTCGCTTCCAGCAATCTTATTAAGTGTTGATAAATCCATTCTGAAATCAAAAAGAAAAGAGTAAAAATTAAAATTTCTGTTAAAGATGATATTTTATTAGGAAAAAAAATTATACTGTAAACTTACATAATTAGTTAGTTGACTCTTGGTTTCTTTGTAGGAGGTTGATCGTACTCAAGCTCTTCGATTACTTGAATGTGCTCCTCATCGTGCTCCGTTCCTTGATATAGCCCATCTCCCACCTCGATTTCTGCCCTTTCCATCGCCACTTGTAATAAATCCCTTTTCTCACCTTCTTCGGAACTTATCCCTTCTATTGATGGATCCCAGTCATGCATGAACTCCTCTAATAAGTCATATTCAATAATGATTTGCTCACCTTGGTTGCCATGAAGTGCCACCCCCACTCGCGCTGCACTATTTTCATTGAATGGTTCATCCCCTCTCTCAATTTCCCCCTCTCTCTGATGCTCTGTTTCATTCATCTCCACCTGCATTACTCCATTTTCATTGGATTTATCCCCCCTCTTGATTTCCCCCTCTCTGCTATGCTCTGTAACATCTATCCCCACTTGCGTTACTTTATTTTTATTGGATACTTCGTGTCCCGTCTTCTTTTCCACCTCCTGCTATTTTTCAGCAGCCATTTTTCTTGCATATTCCCTCTCTACTTCAAGTGCAGCTTGCGCCATCTGTATCTCTTCAATTCTAAAATGACCCCATGGTAAAGTGTCTGTACTATCAGGCAATAAAAATCTCTTATCATCATGTGGACTTAGTGCAATTTTTCTTTGCTTTTCAGTATGCACTGTGTGTAATTTTGATCGAATATTGCACTGTTCACGATGTATAATGACAAGATCCTGAAGACAAGTTCGGTAATCCTCGAAAGTGATTGTTTCCTTCACGACTTTAGATTTGATACCTTTAGCTTTATTCACTGTGTCTCCTCCATCAACCAAAATACTGTACATTTTACCCCGCAAACCTATGAATTTGGACATAATCTTGCCACAGCATTTATCTTTCATTAATCCAGGAACTTTCTTATTGACACGTGGAATATTAAACTGATTATTTTCAGCATAATCAGAAGTATCAAATCTGTGAATGTCTTCCTTCATTGTTTGATACATATCAATGTCTTCAACTTCATATATTAAACTATCCGTATCTGTATATAGAAGTTTACATCTTTGTCCTAGTCGCTGTTTCATATATGAGTAATGAAACTCATATAGCAGTGTTTTTGATAAATCAAGGATGGAAAAACCAACGTATATAGGTTTTTTTATTGTGATACTCGTTCTCTTCAGTTGAATAGCTACCAAATTTTCATCAAAAATTGCACAACTGTGAAAATTTGGTTGAGCTATGCGTGCTTCTGCTCCATATCTGCCTGTGTATTTATTTATTAATCGCACATCAACACGTGACCGCTCTCGTTTGATGCACTTTCCATATACAGAGTTAATAAGCAATTTATAGAAGAGTTTTTCAAACTCATTCTTCGCTTGCTTCCTCTTCTCAGTATTTAATTCAACATAAGGTTTGAGCCAAGCCTTTTGTTCAAAATTTAAAATTCTATGTACTTTTTTTAATCCAAGTCCATTATCTAACGCTTGTTTAAGCGTCCGATAATGAATGACATACCTTTCCTTGTTGTCCAAAGTAGTAAGCAGTTTTTTTTTGCTTCGAGCCTGGTGGTGGACGATGTTCTGCGCAAAAAGGTAGATCCCGATGTTCATCATGGATTTCCACAGGATATTCTAAATCCACTTCAGCAATATATCCTATATCCAAATCTGGCGGTGTATTGAAGAAATCTGGAATTGTTTCATAATCAATCCATTTAAATTTTCCTATCGGTAAATGTTGTATCATCGCCCAACCATAAAGATTATTAATATCAAAATATAGAAGGGTCTTCTTTTTCTGATTTTCGTCATATGAAGGACCCATGTATGGATTGTTTGCCTTTGCATACCGGTTACAGCACTGGCTTATTCCTCCACGGATACCTGCTTCGATAAACATTAGCATGTCAATGTCTGTCAAAAGTTCCAATTCTACCTTCGTCATTTTAAGAGCTGCTGAAAACGTTAAGCCTGGAGTTGTGTAGAAATGAGCAGGACATAAATCGTAGGCTTTAAGAGAGGTCTCTCGAAAACTTTCGAAGACGTCAGCCAATAGCAAAACATCGGTTTTTAAGTATAAAGCCGAGTACTCTCCTAAAGTTTTTATATTGAATTCATTCCAAACTTGAACAGCGTGCTTATAATCTTCTTCAGCTATATGAGAATCCGTTAGTTTATTGTAGAAGTGCTTTTTTTCTGGCAGCTTTGTAGACATCAATTTACCTAATCCATCCACAAAATCGTACGGGAATACACCTTTCCGTCTAAGAAGATTTATCTTAGCATCTGTAAATCCATCTGTTTGAAATTCTCTCACTGCTATTGGCACGTTTTCGAGGTACGATGCAAGCTTCTTCAATGATGATGGTAGAAAACGCCAAGAATCTATAAATCTAAAATTGATGTCACTATTATCCATATATTTTGTGAAAGAAATGTATTTCTCTTTATTATGAGGTATTAGAGTCATTCGTCCCTTCATCAATGTAGAAGTCCCAATTTCTTTCAGAATAAAATGAGTGTCATAATTGAGATTATGAAAAATAACAGGAATGAATCTTGAAATCTTATAATTCAAATTACATGAATTATGAGCTGCACCTCTGAAACAAAAAAGAAATAAACGTAAAATAACCAGATTAATTTTTTTCATTTAATTATAACCAATTGGACAACTTACCGTCCTGTGAGATGACAATGGTCTCGTACTGCAAGTTCTTCGGCACGGATTGGTTTTCTACATATATGACAATTAGTTGACCTCTGGAAAATCAATTCTTCTAGATCTGTAAGTTTCATTGGTTTTGGATTTTTGTAGAGTTCATCAATTTTCTCACCGATTGATTTTAATTCTCTAACAAACCATTCTGCAGGTGTCTCTTCACATTCATTAATCCTTCTGTATGATTTATAATAAGATAATTTATCATTAAAACTGCATTTCATGTAGTATCCAATACTGTATGCTTCATGAAGTTGAAAAGCCTTCTCACTGTCTGTAGGTTTCAATAAACATTCAAAATCTGCATAAATAACAAAAGGAACTTTTTCACTCTTGCTGTAATCTTCGAATTTGAGAATATTATTTTTTGAGTCGGGCAAATTAATTCGACATTCATTTAAATTTTTACAATTATTTTCATGAATTACGAATCTTTCTTCGCTATAAAAAATTTGTAAACACCTCTCACAATGGTCAGATTTTATATGGCTTTTAGACACTTGAGAAGCCAGAAGTCGAGACAAGTTTTTAATCTAAACATAATGATATTGAGGCATGTCTCCATCATCAGCATCATTATTTTCTTCATACTCATCTATGTAGAAATCTTGAATAATGAGCAAATTGACATGTTGTACCTTTTTTTCTGATGTAATATGACACGGCGATACTTCAAACTTCGGACCATACTTTTTCAACACGTATAAGTTTATTGAAATATTATTATTTAATTTTTCGAATTTCGGAATATCTTTAATTTTTACTGGAAATTCAATTTTATCAAACCTCAGCTTATTATTATGCGGTAAATAATGATCCATTCTTTGAGGATTACGGTTACTAGGATATAATGCGGAAAGTACAGCATATTTGAAACACTGATTGTCATTATTGCGAACATTAACACACGCTTTCTTATTTTCTATAAACTTCGGAAGAGGTATATAAGAACTACCCTTTAAAGGAGAATATTTTTTCATATTTATACACAAACTTATTATACTCTTCAAAGTCCACCCTGAATCTTTTTCTTGTAATTCCTCTATTTACGTAAGAATAGGCTCTTTGATATTATCTTTAAACCATTCCTCTAAATCAGTTGACATGTATACTGTATTACTTTCACTTGTAAAATATTTAGTATCATTTAATTCCTCAGTATTTTTCTGCACAGAAAATTCAGAAATGAAATCAGAATTTATTTTTAACGCATTATATTCTTCTAAGCACGCCTGAACCTTAACTTTAAAAAGTTTTTGTGCATCACTCAAAAAGCTCAGAATGTCCACATGTTTAATATTTACCACTACACCAGTTCTGATTCGATTTTAGAAAGCTGACTCTACGTCTCGCCACTCCACTCTAGCTTCAGTTTCTTCAGATTGTAGATTGCCCCCTTGATGAAGATTTTGTTCCAACTGAACTTGCATGCACGAAAGATGTGTCATACAAGTTTGACATTTCTGTTTCTCCCCTCTTGTGAGGTTAGGTCGAACGATTTTTTTGTTTAATTTAATGACAGCAGAATTACACATATCTAACCAATAATGAATATCATCATTGCTCAATTCGTTTATACTTCGCAAAGTATCACGAAGTAATTGGACAAGACGTTAAAAAAAATCGATTGAAGTCATTTTTACTTTTTTTAACTAAAAGATGACTAGAGCAACAGTTTCAACTCACACAATATTCAAGAATAAATCTCACTGATTGTTATATACGAAGTGTAGTCATCCAAGAAATAGCCTCGCTTTTTATAGGTAAAAACAATGTAAGAAGGGATACAAATTTTAAGGTTCGTCCAATAGTAAAAGGAAAAGTTAGTGAAAATTTAAGAAGGGTTACAAATTTGAAAATTCGTCCAATAGTAAAAAAGAAAATTTAAGAAGGAATACAAATCTCGATATTCGACCAATAGTAAAAAAGAAAATTTAAGAAGGGATACAAATTTCAAGATTCTACCAATAGTAAAAAAGAAAATTTAAGAAGGGATACAAATTTCGAGATTTGACCAATGGTAAAAAAAAAAATTTAAGAAGGGATACAAATTACAAGATTCTACCAATAGTAAAAAGAAAATTTAATAAGGGATACAAATTTCGAGATTTGACCAATAGTGAAAAGAAAAATTTGGAAAATAAAGAAGAGAAAAGTTTTTAGGAAGGGATAAATTTTTCTTTTAAACTATCCAAAAACTGTAAGAATTTTCTTATTCAGTCTCTCAAATCACTTCTCGCTGAAAGAAATTCAGAGTTGTAAGATGGCTAGAACCTGTGACTATGGTGCAATGATTAAAAATGCAATATTAGAATTTTCTGAAGAGAACGTTTATATTTGTGACATACAAGGATTTCAAAGCATGTCTGGAGATTCTTTTATTTTTAAGGAAGTCAGTTTTCTGAATTTTAGAAAAACTGCTTTTCCAACTGCGTATCTCTTTAAAGCTCCGATGACATGGAGAGAATTGAGTCAAGAAGAAAAAAGTACAACGCAATGGCTGGAAAAGTATCACCATGGAATACAATGGAACTCTGGAGATATACCTTACCATCGTCTTCAAAAAATTTTTAAAATTTGTTCGCAAGGAGTCAAGAAAGTATTTGTCAAGGGTGAGCAGAAAGCGCAATGGTTAGCTGATCTTTTACCAAATGTGTAAGTAATACATTTATGTTTCAACTTTCATACTTTTCTTGCTGTTTTAATACTTTTTCAAACTTTTACAATCTTGCTTGATACTTTTTCATACTTTTCCATACTTATTTGATACTTTTTTTATACTTTTTCATACTTGTTTCATACTTTTTTATACTTTTCCATACTTGTTTGATACTTTTTTATAATTTTCCATACTTATTTGATACTTTTTTAATTATTTTATTTTTCATGTCGTATATAATTTAAGTTACATTACCTTCTCCTCTTTATTTTCAGAATAATCAGCAACATTGAAGACTTCGGATGCCCATCATTAGAAAGAATAATGAATTGTACACGATATACATGTTTCAACCACGACCTCTGTTTAAGGCGAAAACCTATGTGCGCTGTTATTAATGCTATTTCGATGCGCAAATGGTTACATGATTACCTAGATGCTAAATTTGCCAAAGATGAAGTCGATAAAATTTGTAATAATGATGAATGTATAAAGTTATATTGGAAATAAATTAAATTAAATAAAAAACATGATTCTGATTTTTAATTTCTCTTATGGTTTTAATTAGGAAAATAAATAAAAAATTTAATTTTAAAAAGTTAAAAATTTCAGGAAATAAATTATTATTAAATATAAATAAGACAAAGATAATAAATTGATTCTATGTATAAATTAATTGCACTGATTTTTAGCATATTTTTGTCTATATTCATTGCGTGCATTTATTTTTTGTTTGGTATTTATTTCTGTGATATCACTTTTAATTTAACATGTTGACTTACTAATATAGTATTTTTGTTTCTACTATCTCTTAAGATTGTGATATCATACTGCAATATTTTTTATGTATTACACGTTCTTTTTTACTACGTTTTTATTAACTCGCTTTGGTGTCTGTCTGTCTGTCTGTTCGGTACAAATTTTGCAACCGATTGTAAACTAACTTCCCGATGAGCTAGAGACTTGAAATTTTAAATATAGCTCAGAACTGGATGACAATGCAATATTATAAGAAAAAAATATATATATCTACCGAACAATATATTAATATATTTAATCATATACTGAGATGTTGGCAAAATTAAAGATTTGAAGATTTTATATATAGATACACTTTTAACATTAGTGTCTAAACATCTTCGAAAATTTTAAAAATCCTTTTTTGATATATTAATATATAAATATATTCAATATTATATTTTTGCACGCATTGTTGGATAATATAATTAAAAATATATATTCCCACCAAAAAATATATTAATATATTTACTTATATACGAAGATATTGGCAAAATTGAAGATTAGAAGATTTTATATATAGATATACTTTTAACATTAGTGTCTAACCATCTTCGAAAATTTTTAAAATTCTTTAACTTGTCATATATTGCAATTGGACATAAATTACAGCATTTTGTATTCTACATATAAAATTTGAGACTGTATTTTATTCATTTTATGGTCTAACAATGCATAAAACAATAAATCTTGGTTGAATTTCTAATGGCGTCATTATCGTCAAAATGGCGGGAAACTCACCATGCGATTACGTGTTGTCTAAAAAAAAAATAGATGAAACACGTTTTAGTCCCTTGACAACAATATATATGCTATATAATATGCACTGTTGGACAACACGATAAATAATATTAATAATAATAATAATAATAATAATAATACCAAAATGTATAAGATAATATCTAAATAAAAAAAAAATTTTCAATTTACCACGTTTTTTAATTGAACTAAAAAGTATAAAATAATATTAAAAATAAAAAAAAACTTTTTAATGTACTACGTTTTTATAATGAACCAAAAAGTATAAAATAATGTGTAATAAAATGAAAAATGAATAATGATTTGAAATAAAAAAAACGTTGGGCGCATGTTTATTATTATGTATTGTATGCGCCCCACGTTTTTTTTATTTCAAATCATTATTCATTTTTCATTTTATTACACATTATTTTATACTTTTTGGTTCATTATAAAAACGTAGTACATTAAAAAGTTTTTTTTTATTTTTAATATTTGTATATATGTTACAAAATAAAATATATCTAATCTAATCTAATAACTATCTATCTACTTATGCGCATATATTTTCAAAGAAAAGGAAGACTAATTTATTATTATTTTTTTATTTTTTTTTATATTTTCTTTCATACATTAATAATAAAACATACATTAATTACAATAGTAAATACATTACAATTGATTTTTTTTCAATTATAAAAATATAAAAATATATACATTTTAATCTAAATATGTCACGTCTTCAACTATCCGTGGTCCACCTGTTGAAGGTGGTGTGCGAGGTTGCTGGACCGTTGATTTCCTATTTTTTTCCGCTATTTCCTGGCCTACCCTACTAGAAAAGTTCCTGTTGATTCTGTACTGATTTTACACTGATATCAGTATGTGATTCGTATTGCATCAACGTGAAATCAACATGGTATTCACACGGAATTCGTACTGAGCGAACTCTGAAAGTAATCTCAAAACGCAATGCGAATAAAGTACGAAATTCATACTTATGAAGCACAAATACTAATTAAAATACGTATAAAATCAGTACTGAATCTGCGAATGCATATTTAGGCGAATATGAAGTAAAACCACTCAGAGCATAATCAGTATAAAATCAGTGTGCCATTTAGACAATTGTTATGCAAAGTATGCACCAAATATTATTAAAATAATTAGTAGATTCGTAATGAATTGTGGTGAAATCTGTATAAATATTTGAATCGCTGATAAAAATTGAGAATAAAAAAAAATAAACTCAGTACAAATGCAGTACCAAAACGAGACGGACTTAATACAAACTGAAAACCAAATGTACACGCAATCTTTTAACAATAAATAATTGATAAATACTGAAATTGCTTAGATTTTGTACGAAATTTAAAACTAGCAGGGCTTCAGACGGAATGATTATAGTATCACAATATGGATTCAGTACAAAATTTGTACAAAAACAGAACAGAATCAATGCGAAATCTTCTTACAATAAATGCTGAATAAGTACTAAATCTGAATAAAATATATACGAGATTTAAAATTCAGAAGAAAAATGTCGAATAATAAAATAAGCTCAGTACAAATTCAGCACTTATTGTAAGAAGATTACGCATAGATTTTGTTCTGTTTTTGTACGAATTTCGTACTGAATTCGTATTGAGATACTATAGTTATTGCATCTGAAGCCAATTTTAAAATTCGTACAGAATCTATGCAATTTCAGTATTGATTAACTATGTATTGTTGAAAGATTGTGTTTACATTTGATTTTCAGTTTGTAATAAGTCCGTACGGATTTTATGCTGAATTCGTTCTGAGTTCATGTTATTATTCGACAATTTTCTTCCGAATTTTAAATCTCGTATACATTTTATTCAGATTTAGCACTGATTCAGCACTTATCGTAAGAAGATTTCGCATTGATTCTGTTCTGTTTTTGTACAAATTTTGCACTGAATCCTTATTGTGATACTATAATCATCCAGTCTGAACCCCTTATTTTAAATTTCGTACGAAATCTATGCAATTTCAGTATTTATCAATTATTTATTGTTAAAAGATTGCGTGTACATTTGGTTTTCAGTTTGTATTAAGTCCTTCTGGTTTTCGAACTGCATTGAGTTTATTTTTTTTCATTCTCAATTTTTATCAGTGATTTAAATATTTGTACAGATTTCACCAAGATTCATTACGAATCTACTAATTATTTTAATAATATTTGGAGCATACTTTGCATAACAATTGTCTAAATGGTACACTGATTTTATACTGATTATGCTCTGAGTGAGTTTACTTCATATTCACCTAAATATGTTCGCATAAATATATTCGCAAATTCAGTACTGGTTTTATACGTATTTTAATTAGTATTTGTGCTTCATAAGTATGAGTTTCGTACTTTATTCGCATTGCGTTTTGAGACTACTTTCAGAGTTCGCTCAGTACGAATTCCGTGTGAATACCATGTTGATTTCACGTTGATGCAATACGAATCACATACTGATATCAGTGTAAAATCAGTACAGAATCAACAGGAACTTTTTTAGTAGGGTACTTTCCGCATCCATTCTTTTGCTGATAAATATGATTTTTCTTTCCTAGTGCCTAAACAGAAAATTTGAAGAAAAAAATTATGAAATAAATTAAATAAAATATATTAGTAAAATAAATATTTTGTTAAAAAAAATAACAATTTACCTGATGAGCTGGATGTTTCCACTTTCTTGCTGGCTGAAGACGACTCCGCTTTACTAGCCAAAGAGGTGGATGGAATTGTGACTGAAAATAAAAATTTTAATAACATTAAAAATTAAATAAAATAATAAAATAAATATTTTTAAAAAATCGCTATTTACCTGATGAAGATGGCTCCGTCTTATTTGCCGATAAGGTGGACCTACTTGAAGAGGTGGACGGAATCGCTTCTGAAGATGTGGACGTAGTCATCATCTTCTTATTTACTGCTTCATCTGTAAAAAAGAAAAAAGTAAAAATTAAATTTATTTTTATATTTAAAAAAAAAAGAAAATAAACCGAAAGTTACCGTTTGTTTTTGGTTTTTTTGAAACCGAAGAATCATTTTTCTTCGGTCTCTTTTGTCCTCTCGAAGCCGAACTCGAGCTGGAACTACTCGAATTGCTCGAACTGCTTGAACTCGAGCTGGAACTGCTTGCTTTACTAGCCAAAGAGGTGGATGGAATTGTGACTGAAAATAAAAATTTGAAAAACATTAAAAATTAAATAAAATAATAAAATAAATATTTTTTAAAAATTGCTATTTACCTGATGAAGATGGCTCCGTCTTATTTGCCGATGAGGTGGACCTACTTGAAGAGGTGGACGGAATCGCTACTATAGATGTGGCCGAACTCGAGCTGGAACTGCTCGAACTGCTCGAACTGCTTGAACTCGAGCTGGAACTGCTTGAACTAGATGCAGTTCTTATTCTTAAAGATTCATCAATTTCCACTCTCTGCACCGGTTGTGTCCTTCTATACAACTGATGTAAAGCAGTAATTGGGGGAATAGGTGGTACTATAAAAACAAAAATTATTGTTAATAATTATTTTTAAATCATTTTCAAATTTGTATTTTGAATCTACTTACATGCATTTACAGCTTCCATTGCCCAGTTTAGATGCTCCAGCATCATGAGCAGCGTTGGCCCATTGCTCATGAGCCACCTTACATGATCTTGAACTTTTTTTATGGTTTCACTTTTTCCTTGAACCATTTTTTCTACTTTATATTTAGAATATATAAAGATTTTTGAACTTTTTTACTTAGATTAAGAAAAAGTTGAAGAAGATTCTTGAACTGACGAAATGTAGCTTGGAACGAGGTATTTATACAGAAAATCAGGAAACTTATTTTCTTATGTTTCTCGTGAAAATCACAAGATTGGCAAAAATTTTCTTTTCAAAAATTTGTCACCTCCCTTACAGAAATTTAGTCCATCCTTCGTTAGTTTTGTTCACGCCTAAGATTTTAATTTATATTCTCATGCAACTGACCCTTGTAATGAATGTCGTTTTTCTCAAAAAAAAAAACTTTTATATACCTGTGAATATCCGATTTTCTTAAAAGAAGGATTTTCAACAGAAAGAAGTCATGTACATATTTGCTGGAGTATGTCTCTTTTTAAAACAATTGACCCCTTCAATAAATATCTTTTTTTTTTCTCAAGAATATTTTTGTACAACTGTGATAAATCAATCCTGAAAAATTCCAAATAAATGCACCTGCAAGATAACTTTTTCTCACACACTTGTTACAAAAAAATTTTTAAACATGAAAAGAAAAAGAATACAAGTGATCCTTTCAATAAATATCTCTTGACTTCAAAAAACTTTCACATGTAAAATCTTCGTCCACCTGCAAAATACTTTTTTTCTTAAAAAACTTGCATACACCTGTGAGAAAAAGAGGATTTTCCTTTTTTAACAGAGTGAAGCCTCAGATATTTTCTTTAAATAAGAATTCTTTTTTTTTTTTTAAACAAAAAGAGAAAACGTAGCTGACCCTTTCAATAAATCTTTTTTCTCAAAAAAGATTTTCTTTTACAAAAAGTAACTTAAGACAATATCTTAGAAGTTAAAAAAAGAATACAAGTAACCCTTTCAATAAATATCTCTTCATCTTAAAAAACTTTCGCACGTGAAATCTTTGACCCCCCTGCAAGATACTTTTTCTCAAGAAAGCCGATATCCACCTGTGAATATAAAAGAAACATTTTTAAAAAAGCATTTTCCTTTTTTAACAGAGTAAAGCCTCATATATTTTCTTCAAATGAGGATTCTCTATTTTAAAACAAGAAGAGAAAAGGTAGCTGACCCTTTCAATAAATCTTTTTTTTCTAAAAAAAAAAACAAAAGATAATCTTTCAAAAACAGTGACTTAAAAAATATAATAGAAGGCAAATTTATAGCTTTGCTTATGTACTATATCCTAAAAAAAAGGCGCAATTCATTATTTTCATGCACCTGTGACTTAAAAAAGAACACACACAGTGTACTGCATTTAGGGACAGGTCGCCCCTTTCCCTCTCTTCTAAAAGCAGGTAAATTTTCATGCAATGTCAAAGAAAACGCATAGTAGACCAGCACTGCCTAAAAGGTCTGCCCTTTCCCTCTCTTCTAAGAGTAGGTTAATTTTTCTGCGTCCCCAAAATAGAACATACAGTGGGCGGCGCTCTATCCTTTCCTTAAAAATAAGAAGAGAGAAGGGCTAGCCCTTTCCTAAAAGAAAATACATTTTTTTAAGGAAGGGAAGACTTATACGTTTTTTAAATAGACCGGATTGTAACACACTTAGTGGAGGGAGACAAGTGTTTTATCCTTTTTTATTTTTTAAACAGGGGGGGAGGAATTCACATGTATTTTAAATGACACGGATTCCAACACACTTGGGGGAGGAGAGGGGGTGTGCTACAATCCGGGTGTGCCAGTATGCCTATAGCCTATCTACTTTTAATATATTTATTCAATTTATTTTATTAAAGAGCGTATGCTATCTATTACAATAACTGTTCTCCTTCGCGTTGAGAACCTATGCCTAGGAATTCCTTCTGTCTATTTCTTAGCTATCGACCTTTTGACTTTGCTATTTGACATTCTTTAAAAATATTCGCGTTTTAGACTTGAGTTTGCGCGGTTATAACAAAAGATTTGAAGAAAAAATTTAATGTGTACATTGTAACACTTAATCTTCTTGTTTTACCGTGCGACCTTCAAGTCTTTTTGTCATTATCATTAATGAATACTTTATTTAAGAATTTAACATCGAGTAAAATTTTTGGTCAATCTTTTATTTGCTCTTATTCAGAACAAAGGGAATTCTTTTACATTATTATTTCATTATATTTTATACTAATGGTATTTTATATACCATTTTTCTTGCGTTTTCATGCTTTTTTTTTATTTATATTGAGTTTTATATATTTTTTTTCTAGAATTTTATAATTTTTTATAGATTTTTTTGTATTTTCTAATTTTTGTGTTTGTTTTTATTTTTCTATTGTATTTATAAATTTTCCATTTTTTTCGTTATTATAAAGATATTTGTTTTTAATTGCAATATTTCGCCTTTTATTTCTAGGTATTGTTTATTCGTATTTTTTTTTTATATTTATTATCTCATTCTCTACTTTTTCCAACCTTTCGCCGATCGATTTTAAACATTTAACCATTAGATTGTTTCTTTGATTATTTGTGTTTATTAAGTCTTGGATTCTATTTTCCAAATATTCTATTCTGTTATAGTATAGACTATTTGGAAAATTAGGAATCATAAGACGGATTTTTGTTACGCTTTTAAATTTAAAATTTTACTGCTACTATTACGCGACTTTAATCAAGCGTGGGTTTTCTCAACCATGGTTGAGAACCAGTGGGCGCCAATGTAACGTTCCCTTGTCTATTTAATCCCGAAGTTTACACTAATTACTAATTATTAACCCTAAATATTTTATGGAGGCCGCAACGTGGACAAATTGTTAATAGCTAGCGTGCCTTGCCTAGATATTGCGAATTCTTTAGCGTCCACGTTGTTGAAGTATGTTCTGTGTATGTCAACCTATAAAGAGCATACATGTTATAAAGCCGTTAATAAGCTAGCGCGCCTTGCCTAGCTTATGTAGACTCTTTTGTGCGTCTTTTGTTAGTTATTTTTTAATACAAGTTGTTTATAGCTAACGCGCCTTGCTTAGCTATAGCAGACTCGTATTTTTATAAGAGTTAGTATTTTTTGAATATTAGGTGTAGAGCCCGTTGTTGTTAAGAACCAGGTGTCTTAACATTCAGGGCTCCACACAGGATTAATAGGATAAGGTATGTTTAATAGGATAAGCTCTTTATTTAGTAGTCTAAATTTACAGAGTTATTACAAATCACGCTAACACGCGTATTATATCTGCCTTGCTATGAGCAATGCAATGGCCAAGCACCTTTTATTGCTCCTAGCAAGGTATAATGTGTCTACCGAAAGAACTGATCCAAGAGTGACGAGAGTCACGAGCTCTTCGCACTGCTTGCATCAGCTCTCTTCAGTCTTTCTCCCACTCTTCTAACTTAGTAGAAGAGAGGGAGAGCCGCAGTGTACTCTCAGTGGTACTTACACATGCGAGCGCGTATACGTACATACGCGCGCTTGCATGTTCAACCACTATGGTCTTTTTGGATGTTTGCGCGCGCATATTTCAGTATCGTACGGTTTCAGGGCCGTACATACTCGGTGCTTACAAATATATATATCAATTTTAAATTACTAATAATTAATTTAAAACTCAAAAGTAACTATTTTAAAACGGAATATGGAAGATAAACATGTATCGTTTTATTCCTTAAATATCACGAATTAACATATCAATTATTATTAATTTTAAAGTGTTACATATTATGTAAATAATTCTATATTTAATAATTTTTAATTTTAGTAATAGGAAAAGCCGCACGAAAAGAGATTAATAATTACATTTTCTGCGAAATATTGCCCTTGAATCGAGTAGGTGAAATATCAGTCTTAGTACCAAAAAAATACACTAAAATTCAAGCTATAGTACTAATTGAAATTATATTGTCACTTTTTTTTAAGTACCTTAGTACATAAATTAGATATACTTGATTAAGAACCTATTTCAACAATACTTTCCTTTATCCGTGCAGTTGTTAGTTCTAGTAAACGGCAAATACTGTTTTCGATTATTTCATGGTTCGTGATTGAAGCACGTGAAAAAGGATAAATTCCTATTATATTTTTTCATTGATTTAAATGCAATTTAGTAAAACAAATTCTTAATTCATTATGATATAATTTGTATTTAAACAATTTTTGTGCACATTGTAACTTTAATTAATCTTTTTTATAAAAATATAAAAATTTAATTTAGTACAAAACTACAATATCAAAATTCACAAGTTGTGGCAATTCTTTTTTATTTTAAAATTGGCTAATTCATACATAATAATATAATATATGAAAATTCAACCGAGCGACGTTAGGAGCTAGTTATTATTCATCAAATATAAAGAAAATTATTTTGCTCGAGCACTCTCTTTACCAAGCTGCTGGATGTATAGCGCCACTAGCCATGATAAACTGAATAGCGTTTTCGGTGGCTTCAATAAATAAATCTTCGCCTTCATAGTTGGTATTCAGCTGGAATACATCTTTGAATTTTGTTATGAAATTTTGAAATATTTCGTTTTTCCCTAAATAATAAGTGAAAAATTCATTATTCGCAATAATTTAAAAAAAAAAAAGTTTTTTGACACTCTTCGACAATACACTCTTACATTCAGTCATACTCTCTTTAAAAATAAATAGTAATAATTTGAATTATTATTATTCATAAATGCAGTTATATGATTTATGATATTTATATATGTGCATACATGCCATTTACATTTGTATTTTATTTTTTTTTATTTAACACTCTTTGACTAGCATCACTAATAGTTATATTATGTTCTGTACTTAATTCATTTAATATGATTTTTAATACATCTGTTGATTCACATGCTCGTGGACCATCATCGTCAAAGAGAGCTAAATATACCTTGACCTTAATAAATGCTTATAAACATACATTCATCCGCCTCACACTCTTTAAATTTAAATTTACGTAAGAATTGTTTAAATTTCAGATTCCAGTTCCGTGGTGCTTGTTTTAAACCGTATAATGATTTTTTAAGCAAACACACTACATTCTCACTTTCACTATTGACTTGTACACCTTCAGGAATTTCCATGTAGATCTTTTCTTCTAACCCGCCGTAGAGGAATGCTGTACACACATCAAACGAAGCAAGTTCCAAATTTTTCTGTGCAACATATGCTAGAAAAACTCTTGACGAATCGTAGCGAATGTCTGGTGAGAATGTTTCTGTATAGTTAATGCCTTGTTTTCGCATAAAACCTCTGGCACATAGTCGTGCTTTAAATCGTGGTAGGCCATTGCTTGTTGCTTTTACAATCCTGAAGACCCATTTGAAGTCCAGTGTATTCATATCTAATATCCTAGGTATTATACTCCATGTATTGTTTATTTTGTGAGCTTCCAGCTCTTTACGAATTGCTTCTTGCCAATTCTTGGCATTCGGATCATCTACAATTTCTGTAAAATTAGTAGGTACATGGTAAGAGGCAAAATTTACGCTATACCTTGCTGGAGTTTTAATAAGTGATCTATCTCTTAGCAATCTGGGAGCTGGTGACAATCGTGCCTCTGCTTCTGCTTCAACTTGTTTCTCTTCTGGTTCAGACAGTTTATCAGGAGCAACTTCTTCTTCGTTGACTTTTTCTTTTTGGTTGCTAGAAGGTAGCAGGAATACTTAATCTTCAGAATCGTGCTCGATGTCACTTATTCCTTCATAACTTTCATTGAAAATTAGATCTCTTGAGACAGTTACCTTTCTGGTCTCTGGATCGTAGACTCTATAATTTGTAGATTCATTTTGATATCCAACTAAAATAACCTCAATGGCTCTAGGATCGAGCTTCTTGGTTAGTTGCTTAGGTACATGTTTATAGGCAACTGAGCCAAATATTTTTACATGTCTTAAATCAGGCTGTTTCTTCATCCATATTTCATAAGCAGTTTTGACATTACTTGAGCTTGACAATGACACTTTGTTTAACAGATAAACAGCTGCATTTGCAGCTTCCGCCCAAAGATACTTTGGTAATCTTTTTGCTTCTGGCATAGTTCGGACACACTCTACAATTGTACGGTTCTCTCTTTCAGCTTTGCCATTCTGTTCTGGTGTATAAGGTGCAGTGCATTCATGTTTGATGCCTTTGGATTTTAAATAACTAGAAAGCATCTTATCAACATATTCTTTGCCATTGTCAGAATGAAGTGTTTTCATCGTTCTATCAAACTTGTTATAGATTTCCCGTTCAAACGTGACAAAATAATCAAACACATCTGTTTTGTGTTTTAAAAATTATATGTACCTAAATCCTGTTGCGTCATCTTTGAACGTTAAGAAGAATCGTGCTCCTCCTAATGATGTGACAGGCATTGGACCACACAGGTCACTGTGAAACATTTCACCTGGTTTAGTGTGTCTTACTACTTCTTTCTTAAAAGGAAGTTTGGGATTATGGGATTTTCCAAACTGACAGCTCTCACAAAAAAATTTGTCGCTCTCTTTGAGTTGAAGTCCGTTTACTAATTGTTTAGATTCCAGATCTTTCAATGTTCTAACATTTATATGACATAACCTTTGATGCCATGTCTTTATATCTTCTGCAGCGTAGTTCGCTGTATTACTTTTAGTGTACTTAACACGGATAAACATTCGATATATGAGGTTATCTTGTTTAATACATGTTGCTATAACCTCATCATTTCGAATAAGACTTACTAAGCTGCTTTGAAAACATAAGCTTATACCTTGTAGCGTACTTAGTCCAACAGAGTATAAGTTCTTACCCATGCTTGGAACGTACGAATCGTTATCGATATATGCCGCTTTCCATTTGCCATCAATTACCCTCTACAGTTTTATAGTACCTTCAACTTCGACAGCGCATTCGCGATCATCTCCAAGTACTATAGTGCTGCCATCTTTTCTTTGTCGAAGACCAACAAAGCAATCTCTTCTAAAGCTAATATGAGCAGAAGCTCCACTGTCAATAAACCAGACATCTTTTTGATTAGCTTCTAGATGCTCCTTTTTCTGCTTTTCATCAGGTTCTCAAAACACACAGTTTTGAATACAATTATTTGGCTTATAATTTATTTTTGGATTACTTAAGGCTATTAATGCACAATCGTTATTTGACTTATATTCTGTAGTAGAGTTTACGTACTGGACACTCTCGGGCATAGTGTCCTTTCTCTCGACAAACATAACACACTATATTCTTTTTCTTATATTTATGTGCTTTGCCCTTGACGGTTTTTGTAGAAATAGATATAGGCCAGTCAATTTAGCTAAAAAATGGCTGATATTTGCAAAAAAGTTTAACAGTAAACTGACTGCACAATTATGTAAAGTAGGTTTGTGGGAGTAAAATATCCAAAATGGAATTTTTAACCATTTTGATTGCATTTATAGTTTCCGAGAAAAATGCAAAAAACCACGAAAAAGGGTTAAATTTAAAAAAATTCATAACTTTTTTAATTTAATGATTTAAGAATTGGGCTTGTGTCAATAAATAGTTCTTCATGTGCACAATAAGCATACGCAAGCAGAATCCTGTAGGACTTATAGTTTTTCCATAATAACACTTATAAGTTATAAACAATTAATTTTCAGTAGGCCACTCTATCTCACACGATTAACTTTTTACAATGTTCAACATCGATTCTGAAAGTTTAGATATCCCTCTACAAAATGTATATTTCAGATTTTTGATTAAGTGATTAGAAAGTCCTTAAAAATTCACTTAAACATTGGATCTTTCGCTTGGGCGTATGAATTAACGTTAGTAGTGGGGGAAACTCATAACGAAGGGGAAATGTATAACGGGTAGTCTGCCTAGCATGCCTAGCTGCTTGGTTTCCCCCACTACTAACGTTAATTCATGTGCCCAAGCGAAAGATCCAATGTTTAAGTGAATTTTTAATGACTTTCTAATCACTTAATCAAAAATCTGAAATATACATTTTGTAGAGGGATATCTAAACTTTCAGAATCGATGTTGAACATTGTAAAAAGTTAATCGTGTGAGATAGAGTGGCCTACTGAAAATTAATTGTTTATAACTTATAAGTGTTATTATGGAAAAACTATAAGTCCTACAGGATTCTGCTTGCGTATGCTTATTGTGCACATTAAGAACTATTTATTGACACAAGCCCAATTCTTAAATCATTAAATTAAAAAAGTTATGAATTTTTTTAAATTTAACCCTTTTTCGTGGTTTTTTGCATTTTTCTCGGAAACTATAAATGCAATTGAAATGGTTAAAAATTCATTTTAAAGGTCTTCAAAAAACCTACATTTTATCTCATTGGACCAATATGATAACTTTTATAGCTCCAGAAATATTTGCAGATAAAGAGAAAAAATGTCAATTTTCAGTGTTTAAACATTGTTTAAACAAAAACGGACAACATCTGTTGGGGCCATTTTGGATATTTTACTCCCACAAACCTATTTTACATAATTGTGCAGTCGGTTTGCTGTTAAATTTTTTTACATGAAAAAATCTAATTTGACTGGACTAATACACCTTTTACTTTATTTCAAATTACTGTTAACGCGGTCGCTTCACTGCTTTCTTTGTTATCTTCGTTCAAATAGGTTTCTTCTTCCATTAGACGCGACGTTAATAAATCTATTGTTTGCCTGTTTGGCTCAATACTACTCCAGGCGCTACAAAAATGCTTGAATTTTGAAGGTAACGAGGCCAAGATTTTTTATATGATTAAAGTCTCTGGAATATTCTCTTTAATATCTAAAAGCTGAGCTGCTAAATTTTGTACTTTAGAAATGTGCTGTATAACTGCATATGTAGGATTCATTCTATATCCGTGAAACTTTTGCATTAGCAACAACTTATGTGTTTCAGAATGTTGCTCTTGTACTCTCGCGAGCTTATCGCACATTTCTTTAGCGCTTACACACATTAGCAACGGTCCCATTTGGACAGATTCTACTGCTGACAAGATTATGTGCATCGCTTTGCCATCGTATTTTATCCATGCTTTACCTTCCTTACTATTTAGATTTACTGGTTTAACACGCGTGCCTGTAACAATGTCTAACAAATCGTTCGCTATAAAAGCTGTCCTAAGTTGAAATTTCCAATGTTGAAAATTTTTCCCATTGAACTTAGTTAGATTTCTAATTGAAATTTCACCCGACATTTTGTTCACTAACTAAAACAACTTTCCACGACAGTTCTTTTAATTTTGTAATAATTACAGTTTCTTTTATAATTCACTTAGTACACTCGCACGTGTCTGGGCACATAACCTGTTGTTATTTGTTATAAATTGTGATGTATAAAACATCACAAGTATGCGTATTTCATAAAATTTTAAATGATCAAGATTAAGTAGAACTTTAAGATTAATTTTTGTAGTTTTTTTTATGAGAAATTCAGAATTGTTTTTTTTATGTTTACAAAAGGCTTAACTTTGAATCATTATAAGAATTAAAGAAAAACTTGGTACGCGTGTTAAGATTAAATATAAAAAGCAAGGTGAAGTCTTTCAAATTTAAGATTAGTTTTTTTATTAACACTACACTCTTTATTTTTAAGATCCTATTTTTTTAAACTTTAAGCTATTAATTTAACAATTAAAATCTTTCTTTTATGGAGCTTTAAGGTTATTATTAATTAACCCACACTATACTTTGTATTATTTTTTTTAGATATGAATGTAAACACTCGTTAGTTAAAAAGAAACACTACACTTCACTTATATTTTAATTGGAAAACTCGTTAACTAAAATCTTTTTTCTTGTTGAACTTTCAAAAGAAACAAAGAAGCGTTTAAGATAAAAAAATTATGGAATAAATAAAATAACGCGTGTACTAGAATTAATCTTTTGCTTCTTTAGCAAATCTTAGAACAAGTTAATTAGAGTTAAGTTAAGGGCATTGTATTATAATGTAAAAGGAGGATTGAGAAGGCCGAGGGGGAAAACCTGAAAGAAAAGATAAAGCATTAGTGATTGAAAAAATTAATTAATGAATTGATAGGATAAAAGCCGAATGTTTTGAAATAT
Organism: Anastatus disparis; assembly: GCA_017163975.1. Taxonomy (NCBI): domain Eukaryota; kingdom Metazoa; phylum Arthropoda; class Insecta; order Hymenoptera; family Eupelmidae; genus Anastatus; species Anastatus disparis. The sequence goes on from JAFFSR010000074.1 coordinate 4,710,395, forward strand.
TTTAAAAAGAAATTAAAAAGAGGACCACTTACAAAAAAAGAAGCATTATAATTAGTCGCACAATTAAAACATCTAATTAATATAATTAAATTGATAGTAATTCAATATCTTGAATTTTAATATAAGAATCAAAATTTATTAAAGCATCATATTTGATTGCACACAAATAAAACTCTAAATTAACCGAATTCGATCGATGAAAATCCGATATTTCGAATTTTGATGAAAGAAATAAAATTTATTAATACATATTTTATTGCGGACAAGAAAATCTCATATTGACCAAATTAAATCAATAGAAATTGAATGTTTTAAATTTTAATGTGTAAAACAAAATCAAGAGGATATCGTAGTTATCCCTTCTTAATAATATTTTTATTCAAAGTTCATGAGTAAACGGTGCGTCAAATCATATTCTTTCACTACAGAAAGAAAATTTATAAGATTAATCCTTAGTGCGGATAACTCAAGAAATTTATTAAAATACTACGCATAAAAAGTTATGAACAAAATTTCAATGTATAGTATTTTAAGGTTAGATTCATTGAGCTTTATATTTAATTTTCATTCAAAGTTTATGAAAAAATAACAGTGATTTTTTCTTTTAACAAAAATGATTGAATTAATGTAGTTTTAGCGCGGACAAGTCATTATATTTGTCTAAATAGTCAATTTAAAGAGATATCAATCAGATAAGAAAAGCAAAAATCGATTCTGACAACTCCAACATCCCGTTAATGAAAGTCACTTATTTTATTGCACACGAATAAACCTTAAATGAAAACCAAAATTTATTAGAGCATTATACTTGATTGTATACAAATAAATTCACATCAACCAAATTGAATCAATAATAATTTAACATTTTTAATTTTTATGTGGGAATCAAAATTTATTGAAATACACTATCTTTTAATTTTCGAATGTAATAAGATTTCTTCAAAGCTTTTGAATATTATGTCTGTTATTTTTTGTTTTAAGTCATTATTCAAACTGATGAATACTATTTTATTATATTATTATTACTTTTAAAAAAGTATATTTTAGGCGAGTTTAGTTATTAAACAATATAGTATTCTTTAGAACATTTTTTCTAAATATTTCTTTTTTTTTTACTACATACATCATTTTTTTTTTTAATTTCAGTTCTTGAGAGTACTGAAATGAATTGAGTAATTATTATTAAGTTTATACCTTTTACTAGATTTATCTATAGTTTTTGCTTAAGAAAGTTTCGTAATCAATCAAGCAATCGTCGAGAACTTCTGTATTCAATTCATTCTTTTTAATAATCTAAAATTCATGAAATATTTACAGTTTCAGCTGAAGAAAGGTTTAAAATCAATGAAGCAATCGTCGAGTACTTCTGTATTTAATTCTTAAAATTGTACATGTACACAATTGGTTTAAAGATTCATATTTTTACTTATTATTCACAAAATATTAAACCACGGACCTGGCAAGTTCTTTTGTAGATATTTAGTAAAATTTAATATATTTTACAGCACTTGAAAATAAAAAGATAGTGTGATGAGATCGAGAATATTTTGATGGTGAAATGCTCAATGTATGTGAGTACTGCATTATAATTGAATTATTAGCTAATTCAAGTGTAAATAATAAGTAAAAATATGAATCTATAAACCAATTGTGTACATGTACAATTTTTATCTGTCGCAATATATTGTCAATGTAAAGGAGTAAAAAAATTTAGTCTTATAAAATATGCTTTTCCCATTTTCTATGTTCTAACTTTTTAAAATAAAAAATGATAAATACTAACTTGTATATAGTAAAGTTCAAACGTTAAAAATCAATCCGTATTTATTATTATATAATGGTTAACATGATCTACTAATTTTTGTATTTTCCATTTTATATATATATATATATATATATATATATACCTTTCAATGATTATTTACATCCGATGGATAGTAGTTTTCTATATTCAAAGAATATTATTAAGAACATTAACATTTCGCTCAAAATATTGTACAATATATTTTTACATCATGGTGCATGTGATTTTTTTCTGTATTATATTGATAGAAAATATTTTATTTAATATTCAACGATAAAGAACAAAGATACATCCTAATACAATGAACAAAATTCTATTTTGACCTCGAAAATCATTTTTTGTAATGCATGCGATGTAATACGAAAAAAAATTCTTAGTTTTCTCTCACTTATCTTCACTATATAAACCTTTCAATTTTTAACTACACCATAAAATATTAAACCACGGGCCTGGCAAGTTCTTTTGTAGATATTTAGTAAAATTTAATATATTTTACAGCACTTGAAAATAAAAAGATAGTGTGATGAGATCGAGAATGCATAATTTTATTTTATTAAAAGTATTACAATTAAAAAGGGTATCTTCCCTGAAAGTTTTAAAAAGGCATAAATAATTTTGAAGTTGATAGCAGCAAATTCTTAAATATAAGTTGTTAGAAGTTAATATCTCTTCTGCCAAGTTTTTAAAAAAAAAATTGCACAATTTTGGTCTTTAACCGTAGCATATTAAATAGAAAATTTTTCTGAAACTTTGCAGTTAATCGTTTCGGAAATTGTTTATTAAGTAAATCTTTCATCAGGAATAAAATAAAATAAATATCACTAAGATCAAGTATAGTTCATCAATGTTTAAGTAGTAATATTCACTCATAAATGGAATAATAAGTTGATCTGATACATCATTTTTTTATTCAATTTTGATGTGTACTATCATCGCTATCTTCATCTCAATAATCCTTTTTTTCAAAAATTATTTGGCAAAGCTTTTTCAAATATTCGTCTATCAAAGAGAATATAGATTGAACATTTTATGGATTTTATATTATTAAAAAGTAAGAATCAAATACAGAAGTACTCGACGATCGCTTCATTGATTTCAAAACTTTCTTCAGCCGAAACTGTAAATATTTCATGAATTTTAGATTATTAAAAAGAATGAATTGAATACAGAAGTACTCGACGATTGCTTGATTGATTACGAAACTTTCTTAAGCAAAAACTATAGATAAATCTAGTAAAAGGTATAAACTTAATAATAATTACTCAATTCATTTCAGTACTCTCAAGAACTGAAATTTAAAAAAAAATATGATGTATGTAGTAAAAAAAAAGAAATATTTAGAAAAATGTTCTAAAGAATACTATATTGTTTAATAACTAAACTCGCCTGAAATATACTTTTTTTAAAGTAATAATAATATAATAAAATAGTATTCATCAGTTTGAATAATGACTTAAAACAAAAAATAACAGACATAATATTCAAAAGCTTTGAAGAAATCTTATTACATTCAAAAATTAAAAGATAGTGTAATCATATTTTTATGAATTTAATATTATTTTAAAAAGAATGAATTGAATACAGAAGTATTCGACGATTGCTTGATTGATTTCAAAACTTTCTTAATAAATATTAATATACATGGAAAAAATTGTCATGAAACGTCCTATGTATATATATATACCTGTGTGTGTATGTGGATGTGCACGCATGTGAATTGACATAAAATATCCCATGTATATGTATATACATATATTCATAAGCCCATGTGTGTGCGTGCATGCGCTATGACAGGAACCGTCCCATATATATATAAAGAAAAATATATATAAACTTAAGTACGTGTGTCATGCATGTTAATTGGCATGAAACGTCCCGTATATATAAATCTGTGTGTGTGCACGCGCGCATGTGAATTGACATTAAATACCCCATGTATATGTGTACACAGATATACACACACGTATATATACGTGTATATATATATTCATAAGCCCATGTGTGCGCGTGCATTCGAATTGACAAAACGGTCCCATATATATAAATACAAATCTCAAGTACATGTTTAGATGTGTTTGCGCGTTCTCGTTGACAAGAAATGTCAAATATATGAAAACTGGTGCGTGCGTATTGACATGATACGTCACATATATGTAAACCTAAGGGCACTCGGATAGGTGTATTAGAGTTGTCATGAAATGTCCCATATACATAAACCTGTATGGGCGTGGGTTATAATTGACGCGAATAATCCTATGTATATTAACGTGTGTGCATGCATGCAAATTGATATGAAATATCCCATATGTATAAACCTGTGTGTGTGCGTTCGAATTGACATGGAAAATCCCATGTTTATTAACGTGTATGTGCATGCATGCGAATTGACATGAAATATCGAATATATATAAACCTGTGTGTTTGTATGTGTTTGAATTGACATTAAAAATCCCATGTATATTAACGTGTGTGTGCATGGACTGTCCCATATATATATAAACCTGTGTGTACGTGCGTGCCCATTGTCATGAAATATCCCATACATATAAACCTGTATGTGCGTGCGTTCCAATTGACGAGAAAAATCTCATGTTTGTTAAAATCTGTGTGCATGCGTGCGAATTGACATGAAATGTCCAATATATATTGTAACGTTTCTCCCTTTCGGGAGAGGGAAATACGTGTAACTCCTGTTGTCAGACGCTTCAGTGAGTTACCAGGGTAAGATCGGCAGGGGTTGGAGGGATTGGATGGTGGAAAGTAAAGGAAAGTAACCGGGTTTAACACGTTTGGTTATGCTAGGGAGTACCTTGACTTTATTGTACTCATAAAACTCATGTACAACGACGATTACAAACATGAAATAATAATAACGTCTTAATCAAAACTAAACCTAATATTTTTATATAATGCAAATAAACTAACCTAACCTTAATGAAACATAATTTACAGAAGTAATTTATTTCTTTGTTTAGATCGGCCACTTGACGGCTATTTAATAAATGAATCAAATCAATTAACAATCTTTAAGTGAATCTAATTTAATAAATGGATTAAATCAATTAATAATCTCTATAGTTTATTTTAACTCATAGATTCTACGGCCTGGACGGTCTAAAATATACCGGCGGCTTTTACCTGCAACAATGTGCAAAAACAAAAGAGACAAGTGATTAATAATTAAATATAATTATATTAATAGGCAGCGGCACCTAATAGTACAATTCTTAATCCTACGGTAATAATAATGGTGGGTAGCCAGCTCCCTTGATTATCTAAGTTACGTATCTCTATAGGTACGTGGGACCTTTAAGTGATGTAAAGATAAAGGGAGGCTGACACCCTTAACTTATTCTAATATCTAATATTTACACGCGGTCGGACGGAGTCCTTAAAACTAATATGAAACAAGTAATTGAGTGGACGACACCCTTAATATATTCTATAAATCACGTAAACGCGGACGCGACAGCTATGGGTGGACGATACCCTTAATTAAGCCAGTAGCGAAATGTGAAATAGAATATAAGATTTTGGGTGGACGTCACCCTTAAATTCAACGGCGCAACTTCGGCATTGCGGCGGCGGCAAAAGGTTGCGAGTGTGCTCTAAGCAGATGGATTTACGCCAGCGTGCTCACTCGACATATCTCTAAAACTGCCAGCATACACTGAGAGAATATTGGTATAAATGCTGCACTTACTAGTACAGCAGAACTCTAAAACGCATGAATTGATTCGTCCTTTGATTTGGTGCTGCTGCTGTCCCGAAACAGTGCAGCATTCGTCTTAGTCTTGCGCTTATGATATACAAAAAGCGCCTACGATATCTGAAAAGCGCCTCTGGTGGACGAAAAGAGAAACTCAGCTGATGTATATTAGTCGTTTTGGGACGGCTGGGCCCCCGAATCTTGTGGCGCTTCTGCACGAATCGACGATGCAGCGGCTGTACTTAGAGTTTCCAGCAGACGAGCCAATGTTCCCTCAGTGTATGCACTAGAGTATAGACCAGCGTGCTCACTCGGTCTACCCTCATGTGCAAGAGAGAGAAGCTTTGCCTAAGCTGTGGTGCTCCACAAGCCAAGACAACCAGCTACTACTTGTCCCACTCTCTCTTAGCCTAGCGTGCTCACTCAGGTAAAGAGAGAGGGGAGACCGTAGTCTACACTGCTCTGCTCTGGTTAGCTTCTCGGCCTCTTATATACTCTGGCCTCATTTTTCCCGTTGCGTGCAACGGCGTTCGAGGTTGCCGCCTAGCGGCTGAGCTTAGAACTACTGTTCTATCGTAGCTGGCCGTTAGGCGGGAGATTTGAAATGCGCAGATATGTATCCTCGTCGCAATATATAAACCTGTGTCTGTGTGTTCGAATTGACGTGAAAAATCCTATGTATATTAACATGCATGTGCATGCATGCGAATCGACATGAAATGTTCCACATATATAGAAAAGCCTGTGATTATGAGTACGTACGAGTTGACATGAAATGTCCCATATATATAATCCTGTATGTGTGTGTTCGTGCGCATTGGCATGAAATGTCTCATATATATAAACCTGTATGTGCATGCGTTCCAATTGACGTGAAAAATCCCATGTTTATTAAAGGCTGTGTGCATGCATGCCATTAGACATGAAATGTCACATATATATAAACCTAAGGGTACTCGGATCGGTGTGTGCGCGTTGTCATGAAATGTACCACATATATAGAAAACCTGTACTTATGAGTACGTGCTACATGAATGTCCATGTATGTAAAAATATAAATTTTATATATATATATATATATATATATATATATATATATATATATATATATATATATAAACCAAAAAATATACGGATCTACGGGTGCAAGTTGACATGAAATGGACCATGTGTATATATATATATATATATATATACATAACATATGTATCAATGCGCATATACCATGAACATTAGAATGTATTATAAAGCATCTATATTCGTTGATACTGCGCATTTCCGGTTGCGTAGTTTGTGCTGGCTGAAAACGATGAAGAAGAAAAAAAATAACGAGAATACGACATTTCGAAATTTTAAACTGCATTTTCTCGTGATTGAGTGAACCGATTGTAATCAATTTTTTTTTTTAATTAAAGATAATGAAAATCTTTAAATATTATTTATTGTATTTATGTGTATTTATCGATGTATTTTTATGGGATTCGATTTTTAAATTTTTGAAACTCTATTTTAAAGTATAAGAGGAGCGCCTCGACGTTTTCGTATTCGTACCTTAACTCGCCGTCGAGGCGCTATCGCACCTCTTGATATCATACTTGATAACGCAAAAAACCCCCAAATTATCAAAATTTAATCGAAATTATTCAATTTTTCAAATTTGATTTGAAAATCAAAATCAGGGTTGCGAAAAAAGTAATTAAAAATTATTTGAATCACGAATCATTTTTGAATTTGTAATTAAAGTTTTATTTAATTAACAATTCCTTTTAAATTAATAATTAAAAATATTTTAATTAACAAATCAAAATCTAATCGTGAATTGAAAAGGCTCTAATTAAAAAATCAAAAGGAATTCTCAATTAAATAAATTTCAATTAAGAAATCAAAATGTAATCGTGAATTGAAAGGGCTTTAATTACAAAATCAAAAGGAATTCTTAATTAAATAAATTTCAATTAAGAAATCGAAATTTAATCGTGAATTGAAAGGGCTTTAATTCCAAAATCAAAAGGAATCCTCAATTAAATAAATTTCTATTAAGAAATCAAAATGTAATCGTGAATTGAAAGGGCTTTAATTCCAAAATCAAAAGGAATTCTTAATTAAATAAATTTCAATTAAGAAATCAAAATTTAATCGTGAATTGAAAGGGCTTTAATTCCAAAATCAAAAGGAATCCTTAATTAAATAAATTTCAATTAAGAAATCAAAATGTAATCGTGAATTGAAAGAGCGTCAGTTATGATTATGATTTGTGAATTCGAGGGCTTTAATTAAAAATTCCACAATTCCTTTTTAATTAAACGTACTAAGGAATTTGTATCATATATATGTATATAGAAAAACATATGTGGACGCGCACATACATACGCACCTAGGCTCATATATATGCAACATTTCATGTCGACCCACACGGACACATACGGACAAGTTGATATATATATATATATATATATATATATATACATGGTCCGTTTCATGTCAACTTGCACCCGTTGACCCGTATATATTTTGGTTTATATATATGTATATATATATATACATACATTCATACATACATGGGATATTTCATGTCGGTTAGCACGTACTCATAAGTACAGGTTTTCTTTATATGTGGTACATTTTATGACAACACGCACACACCCATTCGTGTACCCTTAGATTTACATATATGGGACATTTCATGTCGATTCGCATGCATGCACACGCACGTTAATAAACATAGGATTTTTCACGTCAATTCGAAAGCACACAACCAGGTTTATATATATGGGACATTTCATGTCCATTCGCATGCATGCACACAGACTTTAATAAACATGGGATTTTTCACGTCAATTGGAACGCACGCACTTACAGGTTTTGATATATGGGACATTTCATGCCAATGCGCACGCACACACACACACACACACACACACACACACACACAGGATTATATATGGGACATTTCATGTCAACTCGTACATACTCATAATGACAGGCTTTTTTATATATGTGGGACATTTTATGACAACACGCACACACCCATACTAGTAACCTTAGGTTTATATATATATGGGACATTTCATGTCGATTCGCATGCATGCACACGCACGTTAATATATATAGGATTTTTCACGTCAATTCGAACGCACACACACAGGTTTACATATATAAGGGACATTTCATGTCAATTCGCATGCATGCACACAAACTTTAATAAATATTGGATTTTTCACGTCAATTGGAACGTACGCACATACAGGTATATGTATATGAGATATTTCATGTCGTTTACAGGTTTATATATATATATATTGGACAGTACATGTCGTTGCGCATGCATGCACACACACGTTAATATACATGGGATTTTCCATGTCAATTCGAACGCACGCATACACACACACACAGGTTTATACATATGGTACATTTCATATCGATTTGCATGCATGCACACACGTTAATATACATAGGATTTTTCACGTCAATTATTATCCACGCCTATACAGGTTTATATATATGGGACATTTCATGACAACTCTAACACACCTATCCAAGCGCCCTTAGGTTCACATATATGGGACGTATCATGTCAACACGCACGCACCGGTTTTCATATATTTGACATATCTTGTCAAATCGAACACGCAAACACATCTGAACATGTATTTGAAATTTGTATTTATATATATGGGACCGTTTCGGTCAATTCGCATGTACGCACACACATGGGCTTATGAATATATATATATATATATATATATATATACACATATATATGTGTGTATATCTGTGTACACATATACATGGGATATTTAATGTTAATTCACACGCGCGCACATACACACAGGTTTATATACACGGGACGTTTCACGTCAATTTACATGCATGACACACGTACTTGAGTTTGTATATATTTTTCTTTATATATATATATGGGGCTGTTCCTATCAAGGCACATGCACGCACACACATGGGCTTATGAATATATGTATATACATATACATGGGATATTTTATGTCAATTCACATGCGCGCACACACACACACACACAGGTATATATATATATATATATATATGAGTGCCACCAGATTTTTTTTTAAACAAGTGAGCAGTTTTTAATCAGTTACACAAACAGGTTATTTTTTCTATGTTACTTAAAATAAAAAAAATTCTAATTTAGGAAAAATTGCTAATATTAATACTGATAAAAATCTTAAAGATTTTTAAGGAATAGTTTTACTTTTTGATGGATAATTTGATTATATGATTTTATTTTCAAAAAAGTTTTTCCCATAATAGTTATCTGTAATAAAAAAATTCTTTTACAATGTTAATTACTTTTTCCTGACATTCGTTTTGAAAGTTTATGCTTAGCAATTTTAAAATTTGGTTGTGACACTGATGATGCTGCTATAGATTGTTTTGGATGTGTTATAGTTAGTGTGCTGCCTCAATTTTCAACTGAAGGATTATAAATTAAGGATATTTTGGATTGAATTGCGGAAATAAAATAAATGATTAAAGAATTACAATCAACAAATCAATAAATTCAATTATTAATAGTTAAAAAAAAAATGTTACCATGTCAGTGAGTTTTTTCAACAGGGTTATACATAAATTAAATTAATTAAAATTAATATTTTCAATCAATCATATACCTATTTTTTTTATTAAAAAGATATATTTTTACAAAATATGTAACAGTAAAAGAGTAGTTCACAGAAAAAAATTGTACTTCGTCAAAAAATTTTATAAATGATAAAAACACAAGTTTTTTAAACTTCATAAAATAATGAATAGCGTACTGTACATATTGTTTCTGTAGCAAAAATTCTACATGTAAAAAATGTAATAAGATTAAAATACAAATAACGATTAATTAAACGTATTTATAAATTATAACATAAATTTAGCTAATGAAATAAAATTTTAGGAAATCCTATTCTAATCTCTGCTGCACTGTAACAATAGTCTCATTCTAATATGAAAAATTGAAAAAAATTATAAAACTTATTCTTTTTTATAACTTTGGCATGAAAATTGCATGAAATAAGCGACAAAATGTTTTTTATTTGAAAAATAGACTTTTCAAATTTTTGGAAATTATATCATACAAATTTTCCTGGACATTTTCCGACTTCACCCCCCTTAAATTAATGTTTAGTGACAAAATATATAAAAAAAATTTTTGGAACCGTGGACTTTAATGTTACTATAGCAATCTCCCCTATTTTCCGACCTGACTTTTTCATGTGAGCACCGTTGCGCGGTACTTTCTGAATAAACGGTTCAATTATTCGTGAAAAATTGAAGGAAGACCGCAACCAGCCTAAACCATTCTTTTTTTATCAACAGTTAGTGGATTAAAGAATAATTTTAGCTTATTTAAATGTTAAAATTCTTAATTATATTGGTCACCAATGATTAGTGCAATAAAATAAAAAAAATCATTAAAAATGGCAAAATGAGTTTTTTTTATATTTATGATGTTTTTACAGAGAAATGGTGCAATGTACGGCAAAATTGATAAGAATATTTTCGACTTAATATTTGATGAAAAACACGAAAAATTATGTTTTTCTGCGAAGAATTAACAACCAGAAAATTTACTTTAGAGATTTTCCTAACTATTTTCCAGCTATCCACCCTCGAAATTCGTGTTCAAGGCACCAAAATACATAGGAAAAACTTTGGTGGAGCCGTGGATCTCCATCGGCTACGGAAACTTTCCTAGCTACCTATATTAGTTATAAATGTCCTCCGTATTCAGGTGAAATACCCCGGTGAACATGTACATTAAGGTTTGGAAAGATTCTGATGTAAAAGAACCTTACTAATTTTTTGCGGTTTTTGGTACCAGTCCATAATACAACTTTGTGAACTCTTATGAAAAAAATTGTTATGATTTTCGTTGATACCTTCTGAACTTTTTTGATTCATTAAGTTTTACTAAGGAATAGTAACCTTAATTTTATCGTATTCACAATTAATGAACAATTAAGATCGCTTTAGAATTGAACAGCACTGTAAAGTTTTCAGGAGAATCCTTCTAGATTGTATTTTAAAAAATTCTTCAGAAATATTTTTCACGTTTTATCATCGTATGAATATATTTATTAAATTATTAGTAAATAAATGATTATAAATCTATGAGATCATTTTTTTTTTTTTTTTTTTTTTAACGTCGCTATATTTATGCTATGCTATTATTGCTATGCTAATCAGCGACGGAGCTCGTAAGTGTGTTTGTGAACAAAGCACATGTAACGTACAGTGGTGCTTGTATCAATCGGCCGAGAGCGGGATTCGAACTCGGAACCTCGAGATTACGAATCCAACGCTCTACCGAATGAGCCACAGACCGACTCCTATGAGATCATTTAAGAATACGGATGAATCTTTATATTTTCTGTATATTGATTGAAAGGTTAATGAAACTTCACGAACTCTGTGGAAGTACATCGAGATGAATTATTACAATCTTGTAAAGAGTTTAATAGCTATTAAAGATCCTTAAGAGAAGGTCGAGTATATATGTCCTATTGTAATCAAAAAATTGATTTTTTTACAAAAACTAATAATTTTAGCAAAAAATAAAGAGAAAGCCCCATCTTGTATCATAAAAAGCAATATTTTCTTTGATTAGGAAAAAATTTTTTATCGATTCCTTTTGAAAAAAACCTTGAAAAACATAAAATATCGAGGTTTGGATGGACAATTCAGTTTTTCAAAGTTTTCTTTGACACGAAGCGATAAAAATAATTTTTTCTCATAAGAGAAAATATTGCTTTTTAGTATACGAGATGGGGCTTTCTTCTTATTTTTTGCTACAATCATAAGGTTTTGCAGAAAATTGAATTTTTTTATTATAAAAGGATAGAGATGTACGACCTGCTATTAATAAAATACCGTGAAAATTATTTATGATTCTCAGTAACGATCTTGAAGTTATAAAAAAATATACATATTATTAAATTTTTTTAACTCTTGAAATAGTTAAGCATACCATGGAATTGTTTGATAGTGGAAATAAAGCCATTTTACACGACTAAGCTATAAATTTTTTTTGTAAATAAATACAATAAATCGCACTAATTTATTAATACTAGGCAATTTTTCAGTTTATTAATAAGTTAATTTAATTAATACTATGATATGCCCTTCAAAAATCACTATTCAATATATTAGAAATTCATAAAGAATCTGAAGAAGTCATAATCATATTTTTTGATATATGGGGATATCCACAAAACTTTTAATTGTCTAGTAACAGGTCATATTACAGCTGTTACTGGGTTACCGCATGATGCACATTGTTTAAACTAGGTTTAAATCTTTTGTGCTATCCTGTAACTCTATTTCTGATGTATTTTGTAAATGTTTAACAAACGGCGCAGTAGATATTTCTATGAAACATTCATTTTTACACATAAAAAATTACCGTAATTTATCTTATGTGTAAATTTACTTTTATAGAATTATCTGCTGCGCCGTTTGTGGCACATTTACAAAATACATCAGAAATAGAGTTACAGGATAGCACAAAAGATTATAACCTAGTTTAAATAATGACCTGTTACTAGAGAATTTAAAATTGGATGGATATCCCCATATAATACCATAGTGGTACACATGAAATTGGAAAGGTTCTAAAAATATATAAATTACAATAACTTTTCTGATGAGGATATATTATTCAGATTAATATTATTTTTAAAATTAGATAACATTATTTTTATTTTTAAGAGCATGACGAAGCTTCCAGTCTTCTAATAATATTTCCAATCCCAAGTTATGAATAAACAATGCGTTTAATAACATTTTTTTGCGACAAAGAAAAAATTTGTAAGATTCAACTCGAGTGCGGACAACTCAAAAAACCCACGAAAATACTACATAAAAAGTAATAATACAAACTTTCAATGTAACGTATTTTAAGATTAGGTTTGTCGAGCTTGATATAATTTCCAATCCAAGTTCATAAAAAATTTACAAGTTTAAATGATTTTTTATTTTAACAAAAATTATTGTATTAACATAGCTTTAGTGCGGACAAGTCATTATATTTGTTTTTCTCATCCGTGCTGAGTAAGCCTATAGCGCATGCGTTTTCGGGGTAGTAAGTAGCTAATAGCGCGCGCTGCGTGTGTTGTTTTTTGAGGGCGTGTGTTTCACAGCTATGTATAATATTATTTTGTATTAAATCACGTAAATACGTTACATTCTGTAAAATAATGTCACGCAAAAGCAATAATTAATGTAAAATCGCAAAGGTTTATACAAGCGCAGCGCCCTCATACTGTATCTCATCGACCATATGATGAATTTTATACTCTATCTCGCTTTAACCTCTGACAAAGTAAATCGTATCATCTATTCTTGTATTATTTTTACATTAACGAAATCGTAATTATTCCGTATAAACGTGAAATTGGTGGACTAAAAGTATGTAATTTAATTACAAATAATAGTACCAAAAAGTATTGAAATATACTACTGCGAGTCAGTCGTACGGCAGATATGAGAGAGAGAGAGAGTCTCGGGCAATGGCGCTATTCGCTACGCTCGTGCGCCAACTTGCCCTTGTGCGCAATAGTCAACTAAACCTTACTCGTTACACAATATACTATTAATTTACGAATTTAAAATGATATTAATGAAATAAAAAAAGCAAAACTTGATTGCTGTAGCTCCAATATCAGATAAATATTACGGAAAGAAACATAATGAATCACCCAAATTCACAATTTTATAAATTACAACTGAATCACTGGAAAAATAGTTGCATACAATAGACTTTTCCAAATTTTATGAGTAACGGCTTATAATTGAAATTTCAATGTCGGAACGATTCGGAAAACTTGAAACATTTATCAATTTTCATTTCATAATAGTTCTTAAACATTCTTTAAAGACCGGAAAAATATTTGTTCCGATTTTTTTAGAAATTTTCGGGTCATTTTAACGAGGATATAACTGATGATGATGTAACAAAATTCAACTGCAATAATCACAAATTTTCCAATCGAAAACGTTTCCATAAATATTTTCCATAACTTTATAATTTCCGCGAAAATAATCATAATCTTCATAATTCTGCAAAAATGACGATTTATATTGACTTTTTCATAAATTTAAGTAACTTATAGAAATTTTCTCAAATTCAATTTACTTGTTTTTGTCATAAAAAACAAAAGATAATTAGTCTCAAAGCAGACTTAACGTAGGTAAATATTATTTTTTTATATACGCTTTTCTTATATTCGCCTTCATGTCTGTTTGCATGTTTGTCTGTCTGTAATCAAATCTTGCGCGCTCGATTTCAGGCACTTTTTGACAGATATAAATTCTGACAATTGGCATAGACTTTGGTCTTGGATGACAATACAATAATCAGTTGTCATTTTGGTACCTGGACATCCAGGTCGATGATAATGGGTGTAAAAAGTCATCTCCGAGGAAGTATAAATGGGGAGGCTTTCTTTGGGTCAAGGCGAGTTTCTCGGGGGTTTTCAGGGTTGCTTAAACCGAATTTGAGATCAAACAATTGCCACAAAGTGATGCACGTTGTCCAGAATACGCATGGACGTCGTCTCTGAGGAAGTACAAGTGGGGAGGCTTTCTCTGGGTCGAGGTGGGTTCCTCGGGGGATTTCGGGGCTGCTTAAACCTAATTCAAGGTTTGAAAGTGAATCTATAATGCATAATAATGATTTAGGATGAAGAGGTCGAACTGGAGTACCAAGTCGCCGATAACGGATGTACCTGAGTGTAATCTTCGAAAAGTCTGGTTGCAATGTAACTCTAAATGATAATAAAAACAATTTTAACTTAAAAATAGAAAATACAAAATTTTAAAAACATGCTTTAAAAATAAAATACAATAATTGAATAAATAGGCTAAAAAGTATAAAATAAATAAATTAACTTTTTTTAAATTTTTTAAATAATAGCGCTTATTACCTGTATATCGGAATGATGTTCGATGAAAAAATGTTAAAATTATTCACTAATTACAATAGTAATATGCTTTCTCGAAGTTAAATTTCGCTGGCATTATTCGAACGAAAAATTCATAAATTAGTAGGGATACTACCGCAAATTTATATGCGAGATGATTTGTATGAATGATCTTTATATATGGGTATCGACTACGAGTAAATCAACATATTTCATGGAACTTGCATGAATCTTAAACAATTGTTCTTTTAAAATCTTTTTATTTCCGAGTATTCTCCGACCTAATCAAACAACCTTAGAATCGAAATCTAAAAGAATCTCCAAGTTTCATTTGACATAGTCCCTGCAAATATCTGTAAACTTCATAATCGGTATGGAAAATTTCAAAATTCATTCATATAGACGATTTCCAGGTAGCCAGGATCACCTGGATATTGTGAGATGTCATCTCGGGAAACGTACATGTTATTAATAAATAATGGCTAAATTTCAAAAGATATTCTTGTAGACAATGTTTATCTGACTCGGAACATCCATGTTTGGCTAGATAACATTTGAAACAACTTCAAAGTAGTTATTAAACTATAAGTTGAATTTCAAAAGTTTTAGCTGTAGTTGATGTTTAAGTTGTCATTAACACCTAGGTATCCAAAGACGGCGATCGTGGGTACCACAGCATAATAAATAACTATTTTTTAAATATTGTCTACATCGATAAGGTAAAGTATGTATATATATATATATATAAAGTTAAATATGTGTTTGTATGTGTGAGCGTGTGCGTGTGCGTATGAGTTGAAATCAAATGTTCCATATAAACTCGAATAAACCTGTGTGTGTACGTGCGATTTTACATGAAATGTCCCTTATGTATATATATATATATATATATGTTTATATCATGCTTGTAAGTCGACATGAAAAGTCCCACGTACATAAACGCGTGTGTGCATGCATGCGAATTGACATGAAACGTCTCATATATATAAACCTAAGGGTACTTAGATAGGTGTGTACAAGTTGTCATGAAATGTCCCATATATATATAGAAAAACCTGTGCTTGCGAGTACGTGCAAGTTGACATGAAATGTCCCATATATATATATATAAACAAAAAAATTGCGGGTGAACGTGAGCAATTTGATATGAAATGGACCATATATACATATGCAAAAACCTGTCAGTAAGGTCGTACATGAGTTGACATGAAGAGTCGCATGTATATAAAAGCGTGTATGCATGAATGCAAATTGACATGAAACGTCGCATATATGTAAACCTGAAGGAACTCGGATAGGTGTGTGAGAGTTGTCATAAAATGTTGCATATATTTAGAAAAGCCTGTGATTATGAGTACATACGAGTTGACATGAAATGTCCCATATATATATATATATATATATATATAATCCTGTGTGTGTGCATGCGCATTGGCATGAAATGTCCCATATATATAAACCTGTATGTGCGTGCGTTGAAATTTACAGAAAAAATCCCATGTATATCAACGTGTGTGTGCATGAATGAAAATTGACACGAAACGTCCCATGTATGAAAACCTGAGAACTCGGATAGGTGTGTAAGAGTTGTCATGAAATGTTCCATATATATAGATAAGCCTGTGATTATGAGTATGTACAAGTTGACATGAAATGTCCCATATATATATATATATATATATAATGCTGTGTGTGTATGTGTGCGTGCGCATTGGCATGAAATGTCCCATATATATAAACCTGTATGTGTGTGCGTTGAAATTTACATGAAAAATCCCATGTATATTAACGTGTGTGTGCATGAATGAAAATTGACATGAAACGTCCCATATATGCGAACCTGAAGGAACTCGGATAGGTATGTGAGAGTTGTCATGAAATGTTCCATATATATAGAGAAGCCTGTGATCATGAGTACGTACGAGTTGACCCGAAATGTCGCATGTATATATATATACATATATAATCCTGTGTGTGTGCATGCGCATTGGCATGAAATGTCCTATATATATAAACCTGTCTGTGGGTGCGTTCTAATTGACGTGGAATGTCCCGTATGTATGTATGTATGTATTATATATATATATATATATATATATATATATATATATATATATATATATATATATATATATATATATATATCAACTTGTCTGTATGTGTGCGTTTGGGTCGACACGAAATGTTGCATATATATGAGCCCAGGTGCGTATGTATGTGCGCGTCCACATCTGTTTTTCTATATACATATATATGATGAAAATTCCTTTAAAACGTTTAATTAAAAAGGAATTATGAAATTTTTAATTAAAGCCCTCGAATTCACAAATCATAATCATAACTGACGCTCTTTCAATTCACGATTACATTTTGATTTCTTAATTGAAATTTATTTAATTAAGGATTCCTTTTGATTTTGGAATTAAAGCCCTTTCAATTCACGATTAAATTTTGATTTCTTAATTGAAATTTATTCAATTAAAAATTCTTTTTGATTTTGGAATTAAAGCCCTTTTAATTCACGATTACATTTTGATTTCTTAATTGAAATTTATTTAATTAAGGATTCCTTTTGATTTTGGAATTAAAGCCCTTTCAATTCACGATTAAATTTTGATTTCTTAATTGAAATTTATTTAATTAAGAATTCCTTTTGATTTTGTAATTAAAGCCCTTTCAATTCACGTTTACATTTTGATTTCTTAATTGAAATTTATTTAATTATGAATTCCTTTTGATTTTTTAATTAAAGCCTTTTCAATTCACGATTAGATTTTGATTTGTTAATCAAAATATTTTTAATTATTAATTTAAAAGGAATTGTTAATTAAATAAAACTCTAATTACGAATTCAAAAAGGATTTGTGAATTAAAATTTATTTAAAGCCCAAAATGATTTAAATATTTGCAACCCTGATCAAAATTATTAAAGCATGTTATTTAATTGCACGCAAATTAATTTTGAATTAATCAAAATCAATCAATAATAATTGTATTTTTTGAAATTGAATATAAAAAGCATTACTTTTGATAAAAGAAAAATAAACATAAAATTACTGATATTCAATCAATAGTAATTCAATATTTTCAAATTTGAGATAGGAATCAAGATTTATTAAAGCATCATATATGACTGCACGCAAATTAACCGTAAATTTAACAGATAATTATTGTTTTGAAATATTGTATAGTTAATGACAATTAATAAAGAGTTACAATAAGCGTCTAAGACAGTCTATTTAGAATAATTTTAAAAACTTTACTGACGAGTTCTAAATAAAAAAGCTTACTCAAAACGTTCTTTGTTCGTTCCATATAGCTGAGATTTGTATGGATGTGCTTTTAAACATGCACGCAATTCACAGAACATTCGAATCACCTTTAACAAAAAATTAATTGTTATTTAATAAATATCATAACTTTTAAACAAAAAGACGGAGTCACCCTTTTCAACATAATGGTCATCGACGTCATCATAAATATAAAGGTTACCGTCATCGTTAAAACTTTCTGATTATTCTAAACATAATTAACCTAATTCTAATAAGTAATATCATCAACAATGTGTATATGTCTGCGTGTATCAATATCTGTGTATAACCGTGGGCAAGTGTGTGCTATTATCTGTTGAAGTCTATGACTATGTATGATTGTGTGTAATCGTATGTACAACATGTATACACACGTAGGCAACCGAACACACACGTACGAACACGCACACACACGTATAAACACCTACACACACGTATAAACTCGAACGCACTCGTAGAAACCCTTGCTAACACGTACACGCACGTACGAACATGTACGCTCACATAAACACAAACAAATAGTTACACACATGTACACACACGTACACACAAGCAAAAACACAAACGAACACGCAGACATACGTAGAAATACAAGGACACACGTGCAGATCCGCATACACACGCGTACAAACACGTACACACAAATTGAAACGCGTGCACACACGTATTTACACGTACAAACACGTACTAACACATAGATACATGAACGAGCACGTACACACACGTCACACATATACAAACACATACACACACGTACGAACACATACAAACATGCACAAACACGTACACACATGTGAAATACGTACGAACACCCACAAATACATACAAACACGTACAAACAGGTACCCACATGTACAAACACGTACACACACATATACACGCGTACTTATACGTATAAACACGTACAAACACTTCACATATGTACAAGCACATAAACACACGTACAAACACATAAGAATATGCACAAACACGTACAAACACCCACAAATGCATACGAACACGTACAAACAAGTACCCACATGTACAAATATGTACACACATACACACACGTACAAACACGCACAAACACGTATACACACATACACTTGGCGGAAAGGATATATTTCCGAATGTGTACCTCAAATGGCAGCGATGCATATTTCACCACAGACATAAGAAAACTTCAAATTATGCATTGAGTTTCGCATCATGATTATTTTGTTTTTTCTCATAAGTTATACAAAATTCAAATGATAACAACTTAAATTTTATTGCTTATATAATTTAAATTCACAATGTTAGATTCTATATGATTATTGAACTGAGAAATAAAAATTTTATTTAATAAAATTATAATTTGGATCATGAAAAAAGAAAGTAATATTGTTTGTTTACTAAAACTATGTCATTAAGTAATAAGTAGCGATGATGCGAAATTTGCTCTATAATTTAGAATTGTTTTATGCCTATGCTAAAAGATGCGATGTTGCCATTTGAGATACACATTCGGAAAAATATCCTTTCCGCCAAGTGTACACACACGTACAAACACGTACACATATATGTAAATACATACACACACGTACAAACACGTACAAACACGTACACATATACAAACACTTATATACAAGTACAAACACGTACACACACGTAAAAACGTGTACACATACGTACAAACACCTACAAACACGTACACGCACGTACAAACACGCACAAACACGTACACACACTCACACTCAAGTAAAAACACGTACACATATATGCAAATACGCACACACACGTACAAACACGTACAAACAAGTACACACACGCACACGCACGTACAAACAAGTAGAAACAAGTACAAAGACGTACAAATATATGCAAATACGCACACACACGTACAGATACGTCCAAACACGTACAGACACGTACAAACATGTACAGACGTGTACACATACGTACAAACATGTACACAGACGTACACACACGTACACAGACGTATAAACACGTACACACCTGTACAAACACGTACTAACACGTACAATCGCGTACATACACATACAGATTTTTAAATTTAAGTAAGTAGAACCTGAGATATCGCAAATTTAAGCTGTAGCGCCAACTCCTTGCAATGAGCCGGTCTGTGGCACAGTCGGTAAGAGCATTGGATTCGTATTCTCGTGGGATCGTGGATCGAATCCCGCTCGCGGCTGTTTTTCAAGCAAGCACCTCTGTTGAATGTGCTTTGTTCCTATGAACGCACTTACGAGCTCCGTGGTTAAAGGACGAAAAGTAACTCAGTTGCTTAAGGCAGCTGGCTTGCGTCCTAGTGGATCGGGGTTTTGACTCCCTGGGAAAATCGGGAAAAACAATTTTCGTAGTTTTCCGTGGGGAAGAGAACCCGAAGAATACAAAACACAAAATAGAGAGTTCCTCAGAACAACACAAAAAATTAATAATAAAAAGTCCCCTCGGGGCAAAAATTGATGATGGCCTATGATGAAAAATCGAAAGGCCAATTAAAGAAAAAGAAAAAAAGAAAGAAACTCCTTGCAATACGACATATGTGTGCAATATAGCGATCGCTTTTCTTATTAAAAATTCTTTTTTCATAAGATAAGTAATCTCATCCTTTTTTAATAAAATCACTTTTGACTCTATTTTATATACTTTGTCATAATATTAATGATGTATATAATACATTTGGATGAAGTAGATTTAGGGTTTTAAATAATCATTGATTTTTCTATAATAATAGTAAACAATTTACTCAACTTATGGAGTATTTTTACATTTATTTTTTTTTTTTTTTTGCAATTGCAAAAAGAACAACAATCTATTTTATTCGAAAAATTTGTTTTAACCTTCTGATTTATTAGAGTCATTTATTTTTAGCTAAATCCTTTTTTATTGAATTCTCATTTAATTTCCTAATACAGAGTTACAATTAATTTTATGACAAAAGAATGAAATTACTTACCTTATAATAAAAGAATTTTTAATAAGCAAAGCGATCGCCATATTACACACATTTGTCGTATTGCAAGGAATTGGCACTACAGCTTAAATTTGCGATATCTCAGGTTCTACTCACTTAAATAAAAAAAAACCGGACGGATTCTTAAACTAGATGAAATTTCCTATCATTCTGTATAAAAAATATAGAAATATTTTGTTCGCTAACCTATATTATTTCGTTATAAACAAGCAAAATTTTGAAAAATTGCAAATTTTTTTTCTTTAAATCATTCTAGCTTATTTATTAACATTCGAAAGTAATATATAACAATTTATCATTAAATCTGAGACTCTGACATTTTTCAGAGACATGTTGAACTTCAAAAAATATTAATTAGTAGTCGAATTATAAGGTTTTTTACCAGGGTGTTCCGCGCTTGCGCTACGTCTCTATGTTTTTTTGCAATATATTTGTTATATCTCTGGTTCTAATTATCGAATCGACATACAACAGAAACTATTTTTTTTTTGTTTTTCTATTAAAGAACAAATTTTCACAGAGAAAATCACTGCATCTATTGTAGTTCACAAACTATAGTCATTTAAAAAATTAATTTGTTTATAACAATTTACTCGACCACTTACGCGAAAAGCAAATTGCACATTCGGATTCAGCAGCTCAAAATACTTATTGATTACCTACTTGCTTGGTGGGACCTCTAACTTCATACGGAACCCTCTGGGCGCCTCGACTAAGTGTTATACGCGTAACTTATTAGTTTATGGATTTGCAAAATAATGCGGCTCTAAGGACCAATGTCTATTACGCTAGCGTGAATAGCGTATCATTTTAGAAATTAATCTACATAGATTATATTACGAAAATGACAATTTTTTTAATTGAAATTAAAATGCAAAACTTGTTATATTTTTGAAGTATTTTATATTTTATATACCACAGGAGCTAGTCGAAGCAATGTGTGCACGACGAAGTACAATATATTAATCTCTTTTGATTTAGATGAAAACAAACACAAAAGCAGGAATGCATAGGTAAAAAATGCAATATAAAAATATTAAACATACCTCTTCTTACTAACTACAAAGATTTCCAAACGGACGGAAAATAGTCTGCACCTTAGATGTTTGGTATTCGATCTCTTGTAAGGTGACCAAAACGTATTTACAAACTTTTACAATCTCAGTGCAGGCCAACGCATTTTATGGTATTAGAGGACTATATTTTGACCATACACTAGTTACGGAGTTTAACACTATACCGTTTAAAAATAATATATAGAAAATACAAGAATTTTAACACTACTGAAATACTAATTGAATATGATGACAAATATTAATTTAACATGACGTACATCAAAAACATATTAAATAACGTTATATAACAGTATATAAATGTAACAAGAGAAAATTAGATATAAGTACGGAACAATAAACTATGTTTGGATGAGACAACAAAATTTTTTATATCTCACACAAGCCTTGATATTTCTTACAAACCCGAGAACAAATAAAAAAATTTTTACAAAAGCAAGTTATGATATTTTACTCATCATTTATAAATTATTTGTTATGTTTATTTTATTGATTGAATCATATACCTTTTTAAAATATGTTTACTTATATATAAATAAATGCAAAATATTTATTTATTAATCTGATTGAAAATATTAAATTGACTTTAAAATTATATCTGGCACATTTTACTGAAGCAAGCGTTAAAAGCAATACAAATTTTAAGTGCTATTACAGTAAAGTCATATATTTCATCATAAATTCCCTACGAAAAAAATCAGGGGAGAGATCAGCTGATTTCTCAGGTGATTTAGCATGCCAAAATCTCATGTAATGATTTTTTTTGTTTTTATGCATTTCAAACTATGTTTAATCAATTGAGATCTATTTTTGAAAATTTTTGAAAATTTTGAACTTAAAAAATTTTTAAAGAGTTTGGTCTTAAAAAAAATTTTGACTAATTTTACAAAAAATTTTCTAAGTTCAAATTTTTCAAAAATTTTCAAAAATAGTTCTCAATTGACTAAGCATGGTTTGAAATGCGTAAAAATCATTACATGAGATTTTGGCATCATAATCACCTGATTTTTTTTAACAGGGTTACCACTTTAACAATAGTAAAATTGACTTTCTAAACTTCACCTGTTTTATTTACAGATACCAACAAATCATGCAGTTAACGTTATTTCGAATGAAAAAAATGAACACCTATATAAAATTCTTGTCATCGGTGAACTTGGAACTGGTAAGACATCTATAATTAAACGCTATGTTCATCAGTTTTTTTCCCAACATTATCGCGCCACCATTGGGGTGGATTTTGCTCTTAAAGTACTGAACTGGGATCCTCAAACTATTATTCGACTACAACTATGGGATATTGCAGGTAAATACTTAGTTAAATATTTTTTTATTAGAAAAGACTATAGTTTTGTAGAATGTAATCATATAAGTAACGAAGGTAGACGCTTATAGAACACTTCTGAGTAAAGTTTATGTTTCAAAAACATGTGTAACAATTCATCATTGTTTGTATATCTATACATATAGAAAGTATGTTATATATATATATATATATATATATATATATATATATATATATATATATATATATATATATATATATATATAAAATATGTTAGAATTTGGTGACACCTTCCAGTGGCTGGGTAACAGAACTACTTATTTTTGGAACTCCTATTTAAAAGTTAGCTTTTATAAGCGTCTATCTTCGTTATAACTTACTAGGAGAGTATCACATCTCCGGATCACGGATTTTGCTCTAACTTTGAGATAGGTTTTCAGATGTTAAAATATGGAAAAAGCCAGAGTTATAGACCCCAACGCTCAATATTTCTCTAGTTGCAGGCAATTAAAGAAAATCACTAAAAAAGTTACTAGATTTTTAAACGCTTATAATTCTTTAGCATTAATAGCTAGACGCTTGTAACTATTTTTAAATGAAAGCTAGTTCAAATCCTTTCGAAAAAGCACCTATAGCATATCAAAATATTATTTTTTCTCAAAGTTACAGCGTTATAAGTATTTGAGCTGAATTTCCTTTTAAAAATATTAATTAATGATAAATGTTAAAATGTAGTACAATTTTCATAACGCTGTAACTTTGGGAAAAAATAATATTTTGATATACTATAGGTGCTTTTTCAAAAGGATTTGAACGTAACTTTCGTTTAAAAACAGTTACAAGCGTCTAGCTATTAATGCTAAAGAATTATAAGCGTTTAAAAATCTAGTAACTTTTTTAGAGATTTTCTTTAATTGCCTGCAACTAGAGAAATATTGAGCGTTGGGGTCTATAACTCTGGCTTTTTCCATATTTTGACATCTGAAAACCTATCTCAAAGTTAGAGCAAAATCCGTGATCCGGAGATGTGATACTCTCCTAGTTAGTTATTACGTTGTTTTTAATGATTGTCAAATGAGCATTTTAGAAAATTTCATTTATTGTTTAATTCACTTGTTTTTTTTTTCAAACAAACGACTTTCTGCCTAATTTGTAATAAAGACGATTAACTTTTGTCCAAATCTATAGAATCATCAAAATCATGCTAATTTGAGTGTAAGCTCTATAACTGTATTAGGGACCATCCATAAATTACGTAACGCTATTTATCGGGGATAGGAGCTATGCATTTCGTGATCTGGTATAATAAGATGGGACAGGGAAAAAATTTAATCGTGATGTCACGATTTAATTTTATTTTATGTTTTCCAAGTTTTAATCGAATACTTTTTTTAATCGTGCGCGCATACAATTACAGTCTATACGATTAGCCCATAGAAATAAGCTTTTACATAGTATCAAATTCAATAAGAATCAAGCTCTGATTGCCTGAAGCCACTCACATGTGATTTGCACGAGTTTTATATTAAGGAAATGTTGCATGCGTTAATTGCGTAATGTGTAGATAGTACTGCTGCTTGGTGATTGAGGCAACAGTTACGTGATGAGAATTATAAAGTTTTTTTAAAGACAAAGAAAAAGATCAATACAAAAAGTTTTTAATGAATTTTGTAATAAAAAAGAATGATTGATATTTGATGTGTAACGTGTAATATTTCAAAGAATAATAGTTAAATATATCGTAGTTAGCTTTTTCAACAGTTAGTTTTTTAACAGTTTACAATGCAAAGAAAAATATAGACCAAGAATTACATTTTGCTGTGAAAGTAGGATACAATGATTCGTGAACGCCTGCTAAACAACAAGAAAAAACGAACGAGATATAGAGCAGCCTATGGTTAAATAATAAAACCCCTAAGAAACTGTATATAGCAGCTCCTACAGTAGTATTTTGACTGCTGCTTGATTTAGAGGTAAATGAGGCAGCAGTTAAGGTTGTTCACATGGTAAGAAGAATGAGAGAAAGAGATAGCGCTATATATTTTTTGTAATTAAAGCACACATCTTGCACAAATTTACACAAAACCTATGTTTTACTTCAACCAACAGTTTTATCAGACATAAAACGCAAACGTTTTCAATTTCATTTTCAATATTTGATCAAATTTAATGGAAATTAGGTATTTTGTAAATATACTAATAAAGAGAGTGCGATGCATTTAGGTCTTTGATTTTATTTTGACCTCGAGGTATTTTTCCTACATAAAATTATGAAATTAGCCACGTTCTTGCGGTCAAACGCTTTATTTTTTTTCAGGTATAAGCAGTTTTGTCTGATCTCTAAGCCTTTTTTTTAATATTCGCATCTGCGAATTCTTATGGTAAAAATTATTTATGCTTTCCTTTTCTGTAAGAAATAATTTGATTGATAAAAACGACTATCCACCCATTCGAACACGCTCAAAAATTCAGACTATCAATTCAACGAGTATTTATTGATAAAATATAAAATGCATGTACGTTACATTTACAGAAAGAAACTTTCTGGCTTCGTAGATGTCGACAGAATTGCACTTACAAGGAGAGTTTTAACTTCGGGATTTTTTTACACAAAATTATAAAGAAAATTGCATTTATTTAATGATAAAAATATTCTCTATTAATTAAATATGTTTATTTATAACCATAAATCATAAGCTTGTCATGCTACCTAATTAAATAATAATTGCGGACCACATTTCATCTAATTTACTAGAAATGGCTGATGCCATTTTCCATCAACTTGGAAGCTAGCAGAGACAACTCTTCGACTCGTCCTATAGTCAAGCATTGCAAAGTTTCTAGGGTTGACGGAAAAGTGGTTAATATTCAGTTTTCTCAATATCTGGAACCTAACTTTTAGCTTCTGCCTCAATAAATTGGCCAATACTTGTACTGAGATCTTCATAGTTGTCTTTAACAACCATGCTTCTCTTAGATTTACTTTCATTCACTTTCGCAGTAAGCCATAAGTTTCAGGCGACTTTTTTATGGAGAGGAACCTTGCATATAGAAAAGCAGCACGAACAGGTCGGGCAGAAAACATCCAGGAGTATAGATTTTTGACTCTACAAACATAGAACATATTGTAAAGCTGCTTGATCAATAATGTGATCAGAAATCCAAATCGTTAGCTTTTTATGAATCGGGACTGGCTAACAAGGCTCTGCTATCCGCACTGCAGTATTTCTCCGCGGCAGTTCTTCTAAATCACTATACATCAGCTGCTAAAAACGGACCTGCTGTTACTTGTGATAATGTCAAAAGTATTTTCAGAATACC
Source organism: Anastatus disparis (assembly GCA_017163975.1). Classification (NCBI taxonomy): domain Eukaryota; kingdom Metazoa; phylum Arthropoda; class Insecta; order Hymenoptera; family Eupelmidae; genus Anastatus; species Anastatus disparis. Next base: position 4,737,804 of record JAFFSR010000074.1, read on the forward strand.
ACATTCTGATTCGCTGCCGGTGTTTAACTTTCATAAGGTTGATTCTGAGATGATTCGGGGCCTCATTGTTGCTGCTGATTCGAGATCCTAGTGTTTATGATGAAACCGACCTCTATCTCATTGGTTGAGTATTTGGCAACTATAGTCAATGCTTTATTTAGATGCTCCATATTTCTTTCTGACTGGAAGAGAGCGCACCTGCTTTCTCTAACCAAATCGAAAAGCGTTGAGAGTCCAAGTCAAACTCAACCGATTGCAAGGCTCTGTGAGCCTTCAAAGATTCTGGAACGCGTTACTCATGAACCACTTTTGTGTTTTTTGAACGCCAATAACCTTCTGAATGAGTGTTGAGTAGGCTTTCATGCTGGCTATAGCACCTAGACATCACTCCCCAATATTCAGAAAGATGCTCGGGTGGCTATCGACAAGAAGTAAATGATAATAGTGTTGTTTCACTTTTTGTTTAACTTGAAAGGTTTGGATACTGTGCCCCATGAATAATTACTAAAAAAGTTAAGACAACTTTTGAACAGCTCTAATGAGGTGATTCTTTGGTTTGTATCTTATATAGCAGAGAAAAACACAAATGATTGAGACTGCCGATTGCGATAAGATGAATGATTGGGTAAAACTTGACACTAGAGTCCTATAGGGAAGTGTTTTGGGTCTTATTGTATTCTCAATTTTTATAAAAATCTTCGCAATATCCACAAGCATACCAAATTCATGCTGTTTGCTGATGATTTACAAATATGTAGGTCCTTCTATATCAGTGATTTTACACAGGAAATTGATATTATGAATAGTGATATAAATTCTTTAGTTCAGTGGTTCACAGTGAATCTGCCATATAGAGAAAGAACGTTCTATCTGACAAAATTTTGGGATCAAGAAAATTAAGATTTCGTAAATGGTACTTTCCGAATTTCAGCTTAGGAAAGGTGTCTTTTGTAGATAGGACAAACTGTCTTAGCTTTTATTACCAAGTTAAAAAATATTTTGAGCCATTTTGCATACGGCAATACTTGCACATCGTGTTTATCTTTCCATTCATGCAAGAAAATGAAAAATTTCAAAAATTTAGATGAAGCATTTTTGCATGGCCTTAAACTCAATACACTAAAGATCCATGCAAATTTCTTAAACAGTGAGCATATGTTTCTGCCGTACGCTTTTCAGCATGCGTAGGTTTTCTGGTTACCAATAAGCAGGTTCCTTTCTCTCGGATTGTGGTAAGTCTCGGCATCTAATTAAACCAGATTCTAAGCTGGGAGAAACAAGTGTTGTCAATTAAACGTACATTCTATAGCATGCTTAACTCTTAGAAGTTCTACAGAAGATCATTCTTTAAAACTTTTAGGTGAGAATTTGTCCAATCTCTTATTATTCCTATTTATGATTAAGCATGTGTTCTGTAAGACGACCTCTTTTGATACTAAAATTACGAGCTTGACAGGGCTTTAAACGCGTGATTCAGGATTGTTATGTTTATGGCAATATTAAGAGTCAGTCAAAGCCGTATCGGTCTTTGGGTATGATGGTGCTGTGGTGAGGAAAATATCAATTTTTATTCAAATTTGATATTTTCTTACTAATCTTTATTAGTCTATTGAATAAATAGTTTGATATGAAAATTCATAAAAATTTTAACAATTTATTCAAGGCTTGCACTCGCCGAAAATGATCGAATTGCATCTTTGGTGAATAATTTTGTTGTTCGTTAGGACGCAAGAAGATCATTTTGCGATCCATATTGACAGTACTATGTCTTTAATAGTCTGGTTATATATTTAGTGCCTTATGCTCTCCATACGAATAAAAAAAAACCGTTTTGTGGCCTGAAGACAGAAAATAAGTAGATTCGAAATTTCTAATTTTTCTATTCATATAAATATTCTCAATTCATGATATTTACACAATTATTAATCCTTCATGGTACACATATGTTATGTAAAATTACGTTAAGTACAGTGTGTATTTCTTTAACACAATTAATACACATAATTTGTGTGAATTTATTTTAAAAATAAATTTAATGTGTAAAATATAATATTACACAATATTTGGGTACCTTATTTTTCTCGGTGAATTTCAAACACAATGTGTGTTTAAAATTCACCCGATTTTCAACTGTGTAGGATTATGAAATATACAAATAAATGCAAATAATTTATAAAGAGCAACAGAAAACTGTATTTAGGATGCTTCTTCTAAGCATCGATCGCACTCTTATCTTCAGTTTATCTCCAATTAAACATCAATATGCAACTGATTTAGACGGCACGTTTCCATAAGTAGCTGTTTATTACAGTGCATCTTTATATGCTGTCAATTATTACACCGCATCTATTAATGCAACTAATTATTACTGCACATCCTCATATGCTGCTTATTATTAGAGCACAATTTAACATCATCGGTTGCAGGAAAAAAGGTATTATTTCGTTCTCGGTTGAAAGAAGGTGTTATCTTGTTTGCAGAAAGAGATAATATTTATCTCAGAAAGGATTTTTTTTTTAATTTTGGAATTTAGTCTTAAATGCTGTTCCAATTTTTGTGTTACGAGTTGATCCCTCTAAGTTATGAAAATCGGAACGGCATTCAGGACTGGAACAAATTCCGCACATTTTCATTAAATTTCAATTAACGGAGCTACTGCAATTAAAAAATAGAGGTTCATTTCCAACTTTTAAATTTTCAATTTTACATCCAACACTAAATACGCTGTAGCGAGGAAAAAACATTTTTTCGAGCGTACATATTAGAAGGTATTTTTATCACTTGAAAGAAAAAAAAAATTCGATCAGTGACGGCCAGCATGAATCTGAATAAAATTATATATATATATATATATATATATATATATATATATATATATATATATATATTTAAACCTGTGTATAGATAAGCCTGTGTGAGCGTGCGTGCGAGTTAGCATGAAAAGTCCCAAGTATGTGAACATGTGTGTATATGTATACGAACTGACATAAAATGGACTATATATACCTTACTATATTATATCTTCATGAGAGCGCGGTGGCGTATGAGAGCGCGGTGGCGTAATGAATAGAGCTCTTGCCTTCAACTCGGAGGACATGGGTTCAAATCCTGGCCAGGTACCTCTAACTTTTTTTTCGAAAGAAAATTAGTATATGTGCCCAGAGCCGGATTCAGCTGGGGGCTTAGGGGGTCTATAGCCCCGGGCCTCAGGCCTGGGGGGCCTCGACCAACCTTATCATCATACTTGTAAAAAATAAAAAAATTTTAGTATCAATATTGAAGTGAGATTTGTTATAAATTGATCATGATAATAAATAGAATTAGCAATAAAATTTCCAAGTATTGTAGATGTTTTATAAATAATATTATTATATTGAATCAGTTAGCAATAACTAGATTTTTACGAAAATTTCTATACTCGAAAAACATAAGTAGCGTAAAAAACAGAATATGCATCACAATTTTATTTCTGACAAGAAGCAAAAGAAAAAGAGGCTTTCATGAAAACTTTATTAAAAGTGACAGAATATTTTAAAAGTGAACATACCCAACAAATAAAAGAAACTAACATTGTCGAATACAGCATAAGCTTCATTGCTGATAGTGTAAATAATGAATCAGCAATAAGTATTCAAAACGTTAGCGAAATAATACCTCTATCAGAAAAATTTCAGGAAAATAAAAATACGGTGACTGAAAATATTTCGCATATCATTACAAGTGATGTTGAAAATACAAGTATTGTAGTTAGTGTTAATCATACCAATGAAGAAAATAAAAATTTAATTGTTAAAAACGAAAATGAAGAACGAATATTAATAAGAGTAAATCACAGACCAGATTTAGAAAAAGTAGATGAAACATCTTTAGGTAAGTGTGCAGATTTGTAAATGAATAAATTTAAAAATTCATACTATTTTTTAAATCTTATGTAAATAAAAAAAGTTAAGACTGCAATGGCTTAAAGTATTGTTTTAATTCAAATAATTCAAAATTTGATATAAATAATTTAAAAATAGTTTGAATGTATTTTAATTACATTATTTTTATTTTAGATTTTATAACAGTGCATAAAGATCCTGCTTTGTGGCCATTGTGTTTCACTGAAAATGAACGTCTTAATTATTCCAATAAAGGATTTGCGTTTTTTCAGAATAAAGATGCAGATTTTAAGAACTTCAAGCGAGAATACAATCAGCAGAATAGATATTTTTCATCTAAAAAAACGGGGAAAAAGTTGATCGGAAATGGATTATGTGCTCCGAATCTACGGGAAAAATTTATTGTCATTTTTGTAAACTGTTTGTTAATGAGTTAAATTGTGCTAATATGTTTGTCAAATGGGGATTTTAAAATTGGAAAAAAGCTGATAAGTTAATAGAGAGTCATGAAAATAGTAAAGAACACAGAAAATGTACGGTAGATTATTTTCAATGCATGCAGCAAAAAGAGCATGTCGATAAAGAAATAACAGATACCTTACATATAAAAATCAAATATTGGATAAAAGTATTGAGACGAGTTGTAGCGGTTATCCGTTTTCTTGGTTAAAGAGGCCTTGCTTTTTGTGGAGCAGACGAGAATTTTGATTCGCTTCATAATAGGAACTATTTAGGCACGTTAGAATTGGTCGCTGAATTCGATCCTTTTTTACAACAGCATATTTATAATAACGGTAACAAAGGGCCATAGAAAGTTTCTCATTTATCTAAAACAATTTGCGAGGAGTTTATCTTATTCTGCCGTGTTAAGTAAAAACTTACATAAGTGACATTTCGATGAAAAAAAATTTTTTTCTATAAATAGATCCGATAAAAAAATAGCCTATTAAATGAATAAAAAGAAAGTTGTTTCAAATTTTTCGCTAAAAAATGAGGAAATAAAGATTACTTAAGTATTGAAAAATTAAAAATTGGATCGAACAAAATTAATATTATTTCACTTTATCACTTTTATTTATTTTACACTTATGTAAGTTTTTACTTAACACGGCAGTATTGATGGGAGATGTTCTATTAGAGCGTATTAAAAATAAAATAAAAATTGCAAAATACTGGGGGCTAATTGTAGATTCGACTCTATGGCTATTCATAGCCATAAGGGTCTATCTTTGAAAGAAGAATTAGTAGGATTATTTGAGAAGCATGGACTGTGTATAAGTGACTGTAGGTCTCAATCTTATAATAACGCCCGTAATATGTCAGGGAAATATCAAGGCTTACAAGCCCATATAATGCAAGAAAACGAATTAGCGTTTTATGTACCGTGTATCGGACATTCTCTTAATTTAGTCGGAGAGTGCTCTGTAGCAGAGTGTATATGCACTGTAAATTTTTTTAATTTACTTCAAGTGCTTTATGTTTATTTTACTAATTCTACTCATCGATGAGAAGTTTTGAAAGCTGAGTGCAAAGAAGCTCATTTACACAGGTGGTTGATAAACTTATCAACCACCCGTTGGTCTCGCCGTAGCAATGCAATAAAAGATTTGAAACATAATTATAGAAGTATTTATCGATCATTGATAAGTATATGCAATAACGAATCTCAAAAAGCCAATGTCCGGCATGAAGCTTGTTCAATAGCAAAAAAATTAACAATGTTCGAAAATGCTTTTATGACTGTATTTTGGTGTGCTGTTTTAAGTAGATTTGATAGTGTAAGCAAATATATTAAAAAGGTAGAATTAGACTTATGTACAGCGAGTGACATTTTAATCTCGTTACTAGAATATGTCCAAAATTTGCGTGACGATTTTTTGATATTTGAAAAAGAAGCAAAAAACCTGGGTGATTTTGTTATTGCGGAATGTTCAGATAGCCAAAAAAGAAAAATTAAAAAAAAACTATCCGATGGATCTACTGCTACTGAAATTATAACAGAATCTGATAATTTTAGGTTTAATACATTTAATGTGATAATTGATAAACTTACTGTACAGTTAAGGAGTAGGAGCGAAGCGTATTCGCACATTGTGACTAACTAGGAGAGTGTCACACCTCCGGATCACGGATTTTGCTCAAACTTCGGGATAAGTTTTCAGATGATAAAATATGGAAAAAGCTAAAGTTATAGTCATAAATACTCAATATTTCCCTAGTTACAGGCAATTAAAGAAAATCACTAAAAAAGTTACTAGATTTTTAAACGCATATAGTTCTTTAGCGTCGATAACTACAAGCTTGAAACTGTTTTTAAATAAAAGCTGAGCTCAAATCCTTTCGAATTAGTAGTTATAGCATGTCAAAATATTATTTTTTCCCAAAGTTAGAGCATGATAAACATTGGACCTGATTTTTCTTTTAAAAACATTAATTAACAATAAAAGCTGAAATTAGGTCCAATCCTTATTACGCTCCAACTTTGGGAAAAAATAATATTTTGACATGCTATAACTACTAATTCGAAAGGATTTGAGCTCAGCTTTCATTTAAAAACAGTTTCAAGCTTGTAGCTATCAATGCTAAAGAACTATATGCGTTTAAAAATCTAGTAACTTTTTTAGTGATTTTCTTTGATTGCCTGTAACTAGGGAAATATTGAGTATTTATGACTATAACTTTAGCTTTTTCCATATTTTATCATCTAAAAACTTATCCCGAAGCTTAAGCAAAATCCGTGATCCGGAGGTGTGACACTCTCCTAGTAAGTTTGATTTTTTATTGAAACTTTACGAGATCGAAGGGAATTTTTTAGAAAGTAAAGCTAAACGTCCAATATAAATCTATTCGAATGACTCGAATATTGATTTTTTAAATGAACTCAACCACTTTATACCCTTGTTAAAAATTAATATTTATTCTTTTTATAACCAACATGACACAAAAAGTACAAATTTAAATCCGGTTGGAATTTTAAATTAGATTGTAAAATGCAACATGATTGATGTATTCCCTAACGTTTGTATAGCGTATCGTATATATATTACAATACCGATTGCTAATTGCGAAGCAGAACGTTCATTTCCAACATTGAAGCGAGTAAAAGATTTTTTACGATCAAAAATGTCCGACGAGAGACTGTCAGCATTGGCGAGATTAAAAATTGAAAGTGAATTGCTTAGGACTATTAATTTCGACAATTTAATTCATAGTTTTGCAGCCAAAAAATGCAAGAAAAAAATTATTTGAATTAGTTTATGTATGTTAAGATTATGTTTTTACTGTACTTATTTATACAAAAATATACTAATAAAATAATTTATGAAAATACTTAATATTTTAACAATAACCCGAGTTTTTTGCCGTTTCGAATTCCTTAAGTGGGCCCCGCGGTTTTCTTAGCCCCGGGCCCCGGGAGAATCAAATCCAACTCTGTATGTGCCATTTATATCGCGACTCTTGAAAAATCTGACCTCATTGGGTATCGGTTGATTGTTGGTCACAAAAGTGGCTGACCATCCATCGGTAGTCAAAGTTTTCGGTATGGTGGGTCTGACAGTCTAGCCTGATGTAATGTGTTAAACGGGTACCGGACGGGGACTCCCTCGACTTTGCCATACAAAAAAGGTTAATCATATAGAGGGCAATATCCTTTATATATTAATCTTTTTTTTTTTTTAAATAAGAAAAACTATATTATATCTTTCTATATTATAAAAGATTTTCGCTGCTGTCAGTCCCTCTAAATCCTCCCTTAAGTCCTCCTTTTTACTGATAAATTTAGCTAATTTATGGTAAATTTTACCTAATTTATCGTAAATTTCAGCTAATTTATTGTGAATTTTAGCTAAAAATTTGATTTTTTAGCTAATTTCAGCTGATTTATTGAGAATTTTAGCTAAAAATTTATTATATTAGCTACGTTTAGCTAATTTATTAAAAATTTTAACTAATTTATATTAATTTTAGCTGAAATTTTAATTTTTTAGCTAATTTATTGTGAATTTTAGCTAAAATTTTAATTTTTTACTTAAAATCTGATAAATCAGGTCGATTTGATTTTAATTATCATAAGATTTTCTTTTTAGCTAATTTAGCTGATTTATTGAGAATTTTAGCTGAAAATTTAATTTTTTAGCTAAGTTTAGCTAATTTATTGTGAATTTCATTTAAAATTTCAATTTTTTCACGCAAAATCTGATAAATCAGGTCAATTTTATTTAAATTATGCCAGATAAATGAAATAAGAATTGAGCCTTTAGAAGTTAGAAGGTGATTCTCGGAACATAATGCGAAATAAAGATCGGTTGGAGATGGTGACCATAACAGCGTCTAATATGCGCTGTATCAATAAATATTTATATCATATGTTATATTTTATATTATGTGTACATTATTAATTATTGAAATATAAAAAATGTATAAATGTATATAAGTATATGAATGTAAAATTATTACAAGGGATTATATACATTATAAAATCTATTAAATTTAAAAGGGGGGTTGGCGAGCGAAGCGAGCAGGGAGGTATATATTATAAAAAGATTTCGCCTTAAAAGAATTCGATTCGTCCTTAGTTAGCTAGAATCTAGCTAAAATTTAGCTTAAAGTTAGCTGAAAATTAGCTAAAAGTTTCCTAAAAGTTAAGTAAAAATTAGCTAAAATTTATATCAATTTTAAGCAATTTTAGGTAAATTTTGGTTTGATTTCAGTTGAATTTCAGCTGCATTTTAGATCTATTTATATTATATTCTCTCTATACTATTGAAAGTATATCGCCACTGTTGTCGCTGTCATCGTCAGAAATGTGCCCCTTATTTTTGGACTTACATTATAGCGTTAAATTTAGAATCATTTTACTACTAGACTGACATTTAATAAAACGTTTATAAATCAATTACTGACTTTATTCTCTATTTAATATTATAATAAAACATATACACATAGCCCTCATAACACACAACATATAATTATTAATTCTGTCCTGGTATAAACCTAGGACTTCACAGATGATTAAATTCATTAAAAGATCATTGAAGAATTACCTCAAGAAAACTTTTAAATAATTAATATTATTTAGTATTTTTTAATAAAAGTTATTTAAAAAATTGCAAATTCTTAAATATTTTTTTAAAATTATAAAAGCAAGATGGGGTTGGCGCGCTTGCGCGCAGGGGGATTGCCCCCTAGTAGTTATATGAAAAATAATTCAGTCACCACTCCCCATAAAACCTCCATGTCTCCCCTGTATTTTATTTAACTCCATTTATTTAATAACATAAATTTACGTTATTTTATGCATATATTTTATAAAAAGCATAATTTCCCCCATAATTTCTCCCATGATCTCCCCCATGGATAAAAATATTGAAATTTTTTTACATTGGAAAAAGACAGAGGTATTTAGCTGGATTTGAATCCATACTCTCCAGTATGAAAAGCAAAAAAGCCTTGTCTGTTATACTAACGCCATCTTTTATATTGTTTATTTTAACTGAAATTAATAAATGTGGATTAAAATCTCTTTTATAAGGATTCCTCAACACTATGATTAAGCCATTTTTTATAAATAAAAATTTAATTTTTAATGATCCTATTAATATAGACATTGTATTATATGAAAATAAGAATAGGCATATAGTGTTGAGGGTTCGGGTTTCCACACCACCTTACATTTTAAACCTTCATAAACAATATTAATGTTTATTTATTAAGTCTAAGTTTATATAGCTTTTATGATTAATTGCTATTAATATTTGTTTATTAAATTTAAGCTTATATATATCAAATAACAGAAAAAGGTGTATAATGTAGCGGTACCGCTATTGGCGCGTTGAATTTTTTGATTAGTGGAAACCCTTGCCAGGAGCCCTAAAAACCATTTTATTTTATATTATTCTATGTTATATATTCTTAACATATTTTATTTTATATTATATGAATGAAAATATTGATATTAAACATAATAATAATAAAAAAAATAACATTGTTGATTAGATGATATAAATCATCAATGTTTATGATAAATTTGAAATGATAACAAATTTTTCAAATAATCACTCTTTGAAAATTTCTTCAATAATTTTATTATCAAATTTGATACATCATAATGTCTATTTTGAGTTTTAGGATTTGTAGGATAATTATTTATAATTCCTTTTTATAATCCTTTTGCAAATTTAATAAAACGTATAAACAATGAAATAAAGATAAAAAAAATGTTTTCGAACAAATAATAAATAATCAACAAAAAATAATTTTTATAGATGGACCAGGAGGTTCTAGAAAAACTTTTTTATGAAAAATATTAATATATTATTATATAAGAATTAAAAAAAAATTTTTGTCGATGGTCTGGACAGGTATTGCTTCAATTTTATTATCTAAAGGTTTAACGAGTATAGAACTTCCACATTACCGTTGGATTCGAATAACATTGAAAATGCGTTTTTAAAATTGGATTTAGATAAAAAAAAATTGAGAGAAACGGATATAATAATATGGAACGAAGCATCAATGATTCCTAAAAAAGCTTTAGAAATCGTATACAAAACATTAAATAATGTTTGTCGTAATGATAAAAGTTTTGGTGGAAAAATAATTATTTTAGATAGAAATTTTCGTCAAATTCTACCAGTATTAAAATATGGAAGGAGAAATACTATTATTGAAGAGACTATAAGGTATTCAAATCTTTGGCCTTTATTTCATATTTTTAAAATCAAAAAAACATAAGATCTAATAACAATTTTTTTTCTATTTTGATTAAATATCGAAGAAGAAAAAGTTGATCCATTTCTTATTCTGAAAGAATGGAAAACAAATGACGTTTGTAATAAATTTTATAAAAACATTAACAAAATTTCTTGTTTTTCTAAAAATGTAATTTTAAATACACATAATAAAGCAGTAAACATTTTAAATGATAAAATATTAAAATTAATTAACAATTAAACATCAACTTATTATAGTATTGATTATGCAACGTATAAAGTGTATATGAAACAGATGATAATATTCATTTAAATTATCCAATAGAAATATTGAATAATATAAGAGAAGAATTACCTCCACATGAACTAAATTTAAAAGTAAATGCAATAATAATGATAATTCGGAATTTAAGTATTAGAGATGGATTATGTAATGAAACACAATTAAAAATAACTAGATTATTTAAATATAACATAGAAGCTGAAATTATTACAGAAGAAAATGAAGGAAATAAAGTTTTTATACCAAAAATAACATTAAATACTAACGAATCGTCGTCATTACCGTTTATTTGATATAGAAAACAATTTCCTATTGTTTTAGCGTTTGCGATGACGATAAATAAATCTCAAGGAAAAAGTTTTGAAAATGTGGGTATATATATTAAAACAACCTTTTTTTCTCACGGTCAATTATACGTTGCTCTTTCGTGCTGTAAAAATGCAAATAAAATATCTGCGAGACCTAATGGTCACTTCATGAACTATAACAATGGCGGATATGGCTAAACGATGTTTCTATGTGCAAAGGAACCAGTAATTTTGTTTTTTAACTAATTTAGTGAAATAGAATGTCAAATATGTTTAATATAATAAACAATTCACTCTTGAAAACGAATCGCGTATGTAAACACATTCAAGGATGGATAGTCGTACCGACAATATTACTATTGCAACAGTAGCGCCTCTAAACCCTCAGTGGTATTTTTCATTGTCAATACCTAATATGATGTGGGAAGAAATATTAGAAAAATCATTTTATTATAATTTAACATGAAATTCTGAAAATTCATCAATATTGAATTTTATATTTCAACATTAATTATTTTTGAAAAATTATATGATAAATTAATTTTTATTTTTTACAGGTCCCCTGGTGGAAATTGAAACGTTTTTTTTACCATTTTTTGGCCAGTAGAAATGGAAACGCTTTTTTTAACATTTATTGGCCATTTATTTGGCATTTTTATTACTAATAACCTCAAATTTTTATACACACCATTTTTAATGCTCACATTTCTACCAGGGTCATATTTATATTAATTATTTACTAATACCAAAATTGTAAAAAATTTAAATTATCATAATATTAATATAAAAATTAATAATATAAATTCAAATATATACATGAATAATATACAAAATAATAAAAAAACTGATGGAACGGAATCTAATTGAAGGCAATCATGTTGAAGTAGATAATAACACTGATCAACAAATGATGAAGATTTAAATGATCAAATGAAAGACCATTTAAATTATAAAGAAGAATACGAATATTATTTAAAAAGCCTAAATGATAATATTTCAGATGATAGAGAAATTTCTTGATCAAATAATATTATCAATTCATACATTGGCAAGAATGACGAAAAACTTGAATACAATAATTGGAATAAAGTACCGGAATATTAAAAATTTTACGTTAGTAAAATTATAGAATATAAAATCCGAATACGTGAACCTGTAACAGAATATTATACTATTCAAAATCATCAAATTTATTCTGGATATTCATTAAGATTAGCTAATATTATTAAGAAAATATAAAAGATTAAAAATTTATAAAAGTAAGTTTGTACAAAGTAAGTCTAATATTTCATAATTATTTTATTTTATATATATACAAATTGAAATAATTAGAATTGTGTAATGATTTAATGATCTTATAAATATTAATAATGATTACGTCACTTATTTTTGAATAATTAAGTAAAAAGATTTCTAAATTTTAGTAAAAAATTTTTTATCTATTTTAAAAAATGTAAAAATAAGTCAAAAAGATATCAAAAAGATATCAAAAAGGACTTATACCAAAATAATCCTACAAATCTTAAGACATAAATAAACATTATGATATATCAAATATAATATTTACAAAAATTTCATCAAAATTATTTCAAAATTTTTTTATGATTTTAAATTTATTGTAACTTTGATCATTAATATCATTTGGTTAAAAATAAGTTATTTTATTATTTATTTTTTGTAAAATTGTAGCTTTTATTTTGCTCACGTTACAAAAAAAGATTATAGCTTTAAATAAATATTATTTTAGCTAAGTCTCTTAATTCGATTTATATATGATCGCCAAGATGGCGACCGGTGGCAAGTAGCCGCCGGATAGAGCAAGTATAAAATATTATAAATGTCATCCAGGAACTGGATTTTCAACTGTTGTGTGTCTATTGTGTGAAAATGAATATCACAAAAGTGATTTCGAAAGATTAAATAACACTTATAAGGAGAGTGTCAGGGTATTGGGACGCCGATCCTGCTCAAATTTTGGGAGATAATTTTAGATGTAGAAATATGAAAAAAGTCAAGGTACTAGACTCTAACGTTCAATATTTCTCTAGTTACAGGCAAATAAAAACAATCACTATAAAATTTACTAGATCTTCCAACACTTATAATTCATTAGCATTGATAGCTAGAAGCCTGAACCTTTTTTTTCAATGAAAGTTGAGCTCAAATCCTTTCGAATTATCACTTATAGCATCCCGAAATATTATTTTTTTCTAAACTTATAGAGGAATAAAAATTGAAACAAATTTTAGCATTTATTATTAATTAATTAAAAATAATGTTATGAAGACGAATTTCAGGTCCAATTTTTATCCCTCTATAACTTTAGAAAAAAATAATATTTCGGGATGTTATAGGTAATAATTCGAAAGGCTTTGAGCTCAACTTTCATTTAAGAAAAGGTTCAGGCTTCTAGCTATTAATGCTAATGAATTATAAGCGTTTGAAAATCTAGTAACTTTTATAGTGATTTTCTTTATTTGCCTGTAACTAGAGAAATATTGAGCGTTAGAGTCTAGTACCTTGACTTTTTTCATATTTCTACATCTAAAATCATCTCCCAAAATTTGAGCAGGATCGGGGTTTTAATACCCTGACACTCTCCTTGTTAGTTTATCAGTGAAATATTAGTAATCTGCCTGGAGCATGAACATGTTAACTTAACCTCAAAAGTTAGTGATTTGGCATTAAATGAAGAGTCCAGAACTGTAATGTCACAAATAAAATATATTATAAAGGAAGAAATTAGAAAGGAAATTTTAGACGAAGTGACTATTCTTTGTGAAAAGGAAAATGCAACAAGTACAAATATAGAATTAGAATTGACAAATTTAAGAAAAGAAAATATACTATTGAGACAACTGAATAAAGAAATACAAGATAATAATGAAATATTAAAAGAATTTATTAAAAAACTAAAACATAATGATATAACTCAAAGTGATAAGAAAAGTTATGCTGATGTAGTAACAAATATACAACCAAAGAAAAAAAAGTTCCAAATCTAATAATAAAAAATAAATCTAAAAACAAAAAAAAAGATGTTAAAGTATCTGTTACGCATCACTTGAATAAAGAGGAAAATGTTCAAGTGCAGAGAATAATAATTAAGAACAATGAAGAGTTAATCATATCCTGTGCAAATGAACAAAGTACAAGTTATCAGATTTATTGTACAATAGAAAGAGAAGTTATAAAAAAACCAAGAATGAGAATTGTAGGAATTGACAACTGTCAGAATATGAATAAGAAAGAGCTTGAAGAGCACATAAATTCTAGAAATTTTAAACATTTATCTACAAAATGCAATGTAATATATATATTTGAAAATAGAAAAACAAGACTACAAAGTGCTATGATAGAAATGACGGCTGAAATATACAGTACCGTCCATAAATTCGTGAACAAAATTTTGAAAAACATCGCTCCTTTAAAGAGCATTATCTCTGGTTCTAATGGTCGTAGAATAAAAATCAAAAAAGTAAATTAAAGTATACGAAAAATACTAACTTTTTATGGTGTTTAAAATTTTTCCAAACCATTTTTTTCATTTTTTATCCTACTTTTAAAAAATGTCAATTTTTCACATTTTTAAACATTTTTTCAATCACTTATATCTTTTTTGGAAATGATTATTAATGAAAAATTCCAACGGGAATCGAAAGAATTCTAAAAAACCTAAAATTTATCACTATTGGTTTTTTTTCCTACGAAGCTTATTTAGGTAGTTATAAGCAATTGAATGTTGTGATGTAGTATAATAAAAACACGAATAATAATATGCAAATAATGATTCAGAATATTTTTTTTTCATATTTCTTGAAAAATTAAGTGTTATTTTGTCAAAAATTAAAGTTTTTTCCTAAAAAATTATGACAATAAATAATTTTAAAAAGTTTATATACAAATATGTTGAAATAATTAAATTTTCATTGATGTTTTCGTTAAATTATTCGTAATTTTATTATAGTACTTCTTAGCATTCAATTGCTTATAACTACCTAAATAAAGTTCTTTGAGGGAAAAAACCAGTAGTGATAAATTTTAGGTTTTTTAGAATTCTTTCGATTCCCGTTGGAATTTTTCATTAATAATCATTTCCAAAAAAGATATAAGTGATTGAAAAAATGTTTAAAAATGTGAAAAATTGACATTTTTTAAAAGTAGGATAAAAAATGAAAAAAATGGTTTGGAAAAATTTTAAACACCATAAAAAGTTAGTATTTTTTGTATATTTTAATTTCCTTTTTTGATTTTTATTCTACGACCTTTAGAACCAGAGATAATACTATTAAAAGGAGATAATACTCTTTAAAGGAGCGATGTTTTTCAAAATTTTGTTCACGAATTTATGGACGGTACTGTACAAGCATATTAGAGAAAATAAAAACAGAATTTTTGTAGGTTATCAAAATAATAGAGTTTTTGATGATCTTAATCTTCAACCATGCTACAATTGCGGCAAGTTTGGCCATAGTGGTGGTGAGTGTAATAATGAAAAAGCATGTTTAAGGTGTGCATGAAACCACAATTCTATTAAATGTAAAAAAGATACAGAAAAATGTTGCCTTGATTGTATATTTAACAACGATAAATACAAAACTACATATGATGTTAAACATGAAGTAAATGACAGCATGTTATGTCAGGTACTTAAAAATAAAATAAAAAAACACATTACAAATACAGACTATCCAGTGGAACCAATAGTGAGCAGATTTGTTGGAAAAATAGATATCGTGCCAAATGTACAACGAAGGATAAGAGCAAGCTCTTCCTTATTATCATTATCATCATCACCTCGGAGTGACAAGTCTCCATAATATTTATAAATGGATGAGAATTTAATATTCTTAGAAGGTATACAAAATACGATAATACAGAAAGAATCAGTATGTAATGATGTAAAGAAACTTAATAGCAGTATTAATGAAAGCAAAGATTGTATTTTATATATGAATATAAGAAGTCTCAATGCTAATTTTAATGAACTACAGATATTTTTAAAAAGCCTTGATTTTAAACCAAAAATAATTATATGCTCTGAAACATGGAAATTAAAATGTTATCAATATTTTAATTTAACAGGCTATAAAATATACTACAATGAAAGTCACCTAAATAGATCAGATGGTGTGGTAATATATGGGGACATCCATACAACTCTTTTAATTCTCTAGTAACAGGTAATATTACAGCTGTTACTGGGTTACCGCATGATGCTCATTATTTAAACTAGGTTGAAATCTTTTGAGCT
This sequence comes from Anastatus disparis, assembly GCA_017163975.1. Classification (NCBI taxonomy): domain Eukaryota; kingdom Metazoa; phylum Arthropoda; class Insecta; order Hymenoptera; family Eupelmidae; genus Anastatus; species Anastatus disparis. The sequence goes on from JAFFSR010000074.1 coordinate 4,754,243, forward strand.
ATCCTGTAACTTTATTTCTGATGTATTTTGTAAATGTGCCACAAACGGTGCAGCAGATAATTCTATACAAAGTAAATTTACACATAAGATGAATTACGGTAATTTTTTATGTGTAAAAATGAATGTTTTATAGAAATATCTACTGCACCGTTTGTGGCACATTTATAAAATACATCAGAAATAGAGTTACAGGATAGCACAAAAGATTTGAACCTAGTTTAAATAATGTGCATCATGTGGTAACTCAGTAACAGCTGTAATATGACCTGTTACTAGAGAATTAAGAGTTGTGTGGATATCCCCATATATAGATGAACATATGAATGAAGTAACAGATATAATTACAATTGGAAAACTAAGGATTATCAATACTTGTCTTGAATTGAATAACAACAGTTTTCTTGAAATTTCTGCATTATTCAGATCTCATGATTTAACAAAAATTTAATTTGCACTAAATGTAAAAGACTACTTACAATTTAAAAAAAAAGAGTAAAAATCATCTTATAGTTGGTGATTTTAACATAAATTTAACAGATATTGATGTTATAAATCAAGAATATTTAAACAACTTTATGGAAAATGGATGCAGACCAGGTTTTCAGTGAGTAACTAGGCAATCAGATAACATAAATAATGGATCTTGTATAGATAATATTTTCATAAAAGTAAAAACAATTAAACCAAAAGCATATAAATTAATACATAGTATTACAGATTATTACGCTCTGTTCTTACCAATAGGGAAAATGAGAAAAGTCAATGGAAATGATAGTATTATAAAATATGATTATAAGAAATTTGATAGACTAACAAGAGAAGAAAATTGGGATGTAATTACTATAATACAAGATCCAAATAAAGCCACTGGTATATTAATTAGGAAAATACAAACATCTATAGAAAAATCTAAAATATATAACTATAAAGAAAGTAATAGAGATAAAAATAATCCAAGAAATAATTAGATTACGAGTGCAATAATAATATCGTGTAGTAAAAAAGAAGAACTATATAAGTTATGGAAATTTGATCCTAATAATAAAAAGAATCAGGTAAACTACAAAAAATATACAAAAATGTTAAATAAAGTTATAAATAATGCAAAAATTGTATATGAGAAAAAAAATATAGAAAAAAATATTAGCAATCCAAGGAAGCTATGGAATTAAGTAAATGAAAAATTAAGTAAAACTAGAAATACATATGAAACTATCAAAGAGATATATGGTGAGGATAACAAGAAACAAACGCATCCTACAATAATCGCGAACACCATGAACAAGTATTACAGTAAGGTTGGAGAAGAGTTGTGTAAATCAATAAAAAAACCAATTACTGATTACAGAAAAACACCCCAGATGAACCCCAAACCGATTTACATTGTACCCACTAGTACAAATAAAATTAAAAAGGTTATAAAAAATATGAAACCTAAAAAAGGTGGTATTGACAATATACACGCTAACTTTATAAAAAATATAGTTAATTACATCTCCAAACCTTTGGTACATATTTTTAATTTATGCATTGAAAAATCAATATGGCCGAATGCCCTTAAGTGCGCGGAAATAATACCAGTATATAAATCGGGTAAAACAAACTGTGCAAAAAATTATAGACGTATTTCTCTAATTTTAAATATAGGAAAAATATTTGAAAAAATAATCTATAATAGGATATTACAGTTTATTAATAAAAGCAGGATAATAGTAAAAAATCAATATGGGTTTGTTAAGAACAAAGATATAGTGCTGCAATATTTAACAGATATAATATATAAAAAACTCGACGAAGGTCAACAGATTGCTGTCGCTTTTCTTGATTTGGCAAAAGCGTTCGATACAGACAATCACAGTTTGCTTTTGGATAAATTCAATAACTACGGAATGAGAGGTTTTGCAAATGCACTTCTAGCTGACTATTCAAACAATAGACAACAAAGAGTGCTAATACAGAATGATATCAGTGAAAATAGGATAGTGACAACTGGAATACCTCAAAGAACAATCCTGGGTCCTCTACTTTTTGTTTTGTATGTCAATGATATGTTGCAAGAGGTGGAGGATGATGTGGTATTGTCATATGCGGATGATACTGTGATTATAACTGAAGGGAAGAACTGTACTAAAGTAGAATAAAGTATGAGTATATATTTGATCAATATTTCTGATTGTTTCGCTTTTAACGAGTTATCTTTGAACATCGAGAAAACGGTGTATATGCCCATGGGTATTTATACTACCAGTGTACCAACGAACTTAAAAATACAAATACATGGGACAATACTAAGAAAGGTCATCGGTTATATAAACAATGATACAATTTACCCAAACTAGTATCTCTCGAGGAAGAAATACTTAGATGTTGCGCCATATAATTGTACTTGCAGTAACGCACTGGCCAGCTTACTCTAATTACCTACGTGTACGTAGACGTCCCTCGCCTGTTACCGTAGCTTCTTCTCTGTACGTAATCAATACGTAGATGCTCTGAAGTAGATCGGTGGAAGACGTCTCTTCCTGATGCTTGAATTTAGCTGAGCTCTGCCAACGTGGCTGCCTTGGTGTAGATCGGTGGGATTCGATACACGCCAATCAAGGTCTTTGCTTGAACTTTACGTCTGACCGCTAAGACGCGCGAGAAGCGGCCAAGCAAAACTCTACAGGAAGAATTTCTAAGAGTAGCAAATATACTATAATACGCTAGTTGGTATAAACTAACGACTATTAATCAAGACAATGTTTCGCGCTATCAACTGCGAACTTAGTCTAACGTATTATAAGACCACATGGCAAAATCTTTTGATGAGCACAGTGTGGCTTAGGTTTCGTGTTAACGCAACGGTAGCCGGAAACTCTTTGGAGCGCCTCGTGACCGGCGAGCTTCTCTCCCGCGTGCCAGTCGTCAAGATACGCACTTCTTTACTCGTCTTAAACGAGATATATGACCGAGCGTCTATCCTATTTTAATACCTGAATGCTCAAGATTCAAACACGGTAGAATACCCTTACACCCCTCTGCCAGCTCTCGTACGAAGTTGCCTCCTAGATAGCATTCTTTATCTAAGCTAGGCATGATCGCACAGCAAATCGTTTTGGTGATACCGCCTACAGTGAAAGGAAGGTTAACATAACCTACTAGTAAGCATGGTCTACCATCTGCTACTTTAACCAATCTGCCTGTAGCCTTGAAGGTATATTACAGACTACTGCTAGCTGTAACCTTAGCGAGTTCATGACCGTGCGTGATGCACCTGGGTTATACAGAGCTCTTATACGGTAGACTCTGATCGCTACCACGAGCCACCATCAAGCATCGTCATCGATTACCAGCTGATTTAGCTCTGCCTGCTCACTTGTCTCAGCTTGAAAAGTATGAGACTCAACTTGTATTTTTACTGAGTCTTCAGGTAAATTTGCATCTAAAACCTTTTCAGTAGAAGGTTTTGAGGTCTTATAAGCCTCACTGGGAACGGTAGATACCTCATCTACTCGTTCTCTGGTCCTTCCCCCCTAAATAAGCTGTCCAATGGCAGCCTGTTCTTCCTGTACCGCTGTTATTGTAATTGCTCTAAAATTATAGATTGTAAGCATATTATATGATCTTGTACAGGCTTATCTTCGCCTTGTGTACGTGCATTGACTTCTGCTAATAATCTCTGTTGGAGGTGTCTGCTATATCCATGCCATCGCAATGTAGATTCTTTGAATCAAGCCCAGGTTTGCCATGAATGCCTGTTATTTCAATACTAGGTCGTAGCAATCTCTGTGAGCAGTTCAGAGAGAGAGGATAATAAATCGCTCTCACTCAGTTCGGCAAATCTTCGACACTCCTCAACTCTAGTTCAAAAAAGGTTTATACTTTGGCCCCGCTTACCAGAAAATGTAACATTCTAGCGACTGTACTTACTCCTGGAAGTTCATTTGGAGGTAAGTCTGATTGTACGTCTGCTATTGTACCAGCTTCGTTATTGGTATATCTCCTAAACGTATCCTAAAAGTTAACGTGCTGTTAATTATTTTTATTTGTTTGGCGGTTTTCTGCCTAGGTGTTTCCACACCTGTGGGCTGATGAAACAGTTGTGTGCTTGAGGATCAGGGGTTCAGTACGTCCTCTATTCTTTGTGCTATAGCTGCTACTGATTCTGTCAGTGCTTTTATTTGTGTTTGCATACCATAAAGGTGACTCATAATTTCTGTTGGTGTCCCATCTACCGTTTACACAATTGTTGCTTATATAGCTGTAATTACCTGTTTGGTGATTTGTGTTGCCATCTCATAGCAATATTTCTATCTTCTTTCTTGAGATATTTTCTATGTATGTTACCACTCGCTGTTCTACTAGCGCTCGCTGTATGGGTGTTCTCACGTTAATTTTATAAACATAATTATTTTACTGATTGTTTGCATATGGTTATAATGGAACCATATACATTGCGACGAGTATACATACCCGCGCATTTCAAATCTTCCGCCTAACAGCCAGCTACGATAGAACAGTAGTTCTGAGCTCAGCCGCTAGGCGGCTACCTCAATTGTCGTTGCACGCAACGGGAAAAATGAGGCCAGAGTATATAAGAGGCCGAGAAGCTAACCAGGGCAGAGCAGTGTAGACTACGGTCTCCCCTCTCTCTTTACCTTAGTGAGCACGCTAGGCTAAGAGAGAGTGGGACAAGTAGTAGCTGGTTGCCTTGGCTTGTCGAGCACCACAGCTTAGGCAAAGCTTCTCTCTCTTGCACATGAGGGTAGACCGAGTGAGCACGCTGGTCTACACTCTAGTGCATAGGCTGGCAGTATTAGAGATACGTCAAGTGAGCACGCTGGCGTAAATCTATCTGCCTAGAGCACACTCGCAACCTTTTGCCGACGCCGCAATGCCGAACTTGCGCCGCTGAATTTAAGAGTGATGTCCACCCAAAATATTATATTCGATTTCACATTTCGCCACTGGCTTAATTAAGGGTATTGTCCACCCATAGCTGTCGCGTCCACGTTTACGTAAATAATAGAATACATTAAGGGTGTCGTCCACCCATTGCATTTCATGTTAGTTTAAAGGACTCCGTCCGACCACGTGTAAATATTAGAACTCAGAATAAGTTAAGGGTGTCGTCCACCCAAAATATTTTGCTATGTTAATTGAAGGACTCTGTCCGACTGCCGCGTAGTTATTAAGATCGTAGGTTAAGTTAAGGGTGTCGGCCACCCTTTATCTTTACATCACTTAAGGGCCCTGCGTGCCCATAGAGATTCGTAATTTGGATAATCAAGGGAGCCGGCTGCCCATTATTACCGTAGTATTAAGTATAGCGATATTAGGTGCTGTTGCCTATTTATATTATAATTATTTAGCTATTAATCACTTGTCTTTTTTTGCACATTGTTGCAGGTAAAAGCCGCCGGTATATATTAGACCGTCCAGGCCATAGAATCTTTTAGTTAAACTCAACTATCAATTAGATTCATTTAAAGATTTACTGATTTAAACATTTATTAAATAGCCGTCAAGTGACCGAGGTAATAAAAATCTAATTACCTTGTAAATTATATTTTTATTTAAGGTTAGGTTAGCTTGTTTGCATTATATAAAATATTAGGTTTAGTTTTGATTAATACGTTATTATTATTCCATTATTGTAATCGTCGTTGTAAATGAGTTTTATGAGTACAATAAAGCCAAGGTACTCCCTAGTATAACCAAACGTGTCAGACCCGGTTACTTTCCTTCACTTTCCACCGACCGATCCCTCCAACTCCTGCTGATCTTACCCTGGTAACTCACTGAAGCGCCTGGCAACAGGAGTTAATACGTATTTCCCCTCCCGAAAGAAAAAAACGTTACAACATACATAACAGAAGAAAATTTATTAAATATGTATATATTAAAAATTAACTGTTTTAATTTTTAGATTTATACTAGAATTTCCAGTAATTACAATTAATTTATCATATGGGAAATACAATACATTACTAAATAAGATTTTGCAATATAAGTCTATTTAAAATACAAAGTATTAATATGTATGACTGAATCCAAAAACCTGTTGGTTGTTAAACTTTTGTTAAAAATGTACACCTAATCGTGTAGGGATAATTTATTTATTTTACAAGTGTATTTAACGTATAGTGTAAAAATAAATTTTAATTCAGTCTTCAAGAAAATTCTAAATTTTTTTCACAACACACACAGTGCCGGTCAATTGCCGCGCTACGAGCTGGCAATCGTTGATGAGGAAGAAAAAGAAAACAAAAATTTTCCACTATGTGTAAAAATAAAAAATTTAAATTTGAAACTTTACTTATTATACAAGTAAAAGAAAATATCTGTCCCTTTAATATGTATTAAGAATTTTAATTTTTATTCAATTAAATATTATATCAGAATACAAAAAATTTCAATATTAATGATACTAAATTATCCTATATTAAAGGGTTATTTTTCAACTAATTTAATTTCATCTTCCTCGCCACCTGAAATCAATGTTTCTCTCTCACCATAAAAATTTATAATTTATTATTAGTGACCTGATCGGTAAGAAGGTTATACACGACGATGCACTATTCTAATTCTTCTAAAATCTGAAACGCCTGTTCGCTTTTTCACATAAAGCGAACTATAAGGCATACAGAGTTATATCTTGTATCTCTGTCACTATGCTATTAAAGCGCGAGAATGTCTGCACGTTAAGAAAAGAAATGGAATTTGTTGCTGGGACACGTGGGGACACAAATTTGTAACAGCTAAACGAAAAAAAAATTTAATTGATACCTAGGAATTTTTCGAGATATTTCCACTTTTTTAGTTTTTGAAAAAAATGGCAATTTAATATTAATTTAATTTTTTTTAACATAAAAAAAATTAGCGTCAATTTTAAATTCATTTGTCTTCGAATAAGAGTAATTTGGCATTCAAAAGAAAAAAATTTCTTGACACGTGCTATTTTAAATATTAAACTTTAATTATGGATACACGCCATTAATACAAAGTCTTTTATGAACAACGCCTGTTTGCATTGACGCCAGCTACACGCTTGACGCCATTTGCAAATCTCGATTCATTAGACAACGCGTAAAAGCCTGATCCCGTTGACGCATCTATTTGTTGGGCACCATTTTGTAACGGTTATTTTGCTCATGTTACAAATAGATATTATAGCTTTAATTAATACTAGCAAAAAATACCTCGCTCCTAACGTCGCTCGGTTAAATTTTCATATATTATATTATTATGTATAAATTAGCCAATTTTAAAATAAAATAGAATTGCCGCAACTTATGAATTTTGATATTCTAGTTTTGTACTAAATTAAATTTTTATATTTTTATAAAAAAGATTGATTAAAGTTACAATGTGCACAAAAATTGTTTAAATACAAATTATATCATGATGAATTAAGAATTTGTTCTACTAAATTGCATTAGAATCAATGAAAAAATATAATAGAAATTCATTCTTTTTAATCACGTGTTTCAATCACGAACCATGAAATAATCGAAAACGGTATTTGACGTTTACTAGAACTAACGATTGCACGGAGAAAGGAAAGTATTGTTAAAATAGGTTCTAAATCAAGTATATCTAATTTATGTACTAAGGTACTTAAAAAAAAAGTGACGATATAATTTCAAGTAGTACTATAGCTTGAATTTTAAGGACCAATGATTGTACTATTATATTATGAAGTGAGAGCGTAAATTTGCGATGCTTAGTGTCTTTTTTTGGAACTAAGACTGATATTTCACCTACTCGATTCAAAGGCAATATTTTGCCTGAAAATGTAATTATTAATCTCTTTTCGGGCGGCTTTTCCTGTTACTAAAATTAAAAATTATTAAATATAGAATTATTTACATAATATATAACACTTTAAAATTACTAATAATTAATATTTTAATTCGTGATATTTAAGGAATAAAACGATACATGTTTATTTTCCATATTCCGTTTTAAAATAGTTACCTTTGAGTTTTAAATTAATTATTAGTAATTTAGAATTGATATATATATTAAATGATTTACATTATATTTATCAACTGTTGAAAATTGTTACACAATTTAATGGGTTTTACGTTGATAGGTATTAATTATATTCAAGTTTTTCGCTCCTAACGTCGCTCGGTTGAATTTTCTTTTATTATATTATTATGTATAAATGACTAATTTTAAGTAAATAAAAATTAATTAATTTAAGTTAATTTTGAGTACTGAATAAAATTAAAAATAATTTGATGAAACATAATATAAAAATATATGTACACATGTGCTTAAAGTAAAAAAGCGTATAAATTATTTCATCAAGTGACTATTTCTCAATCTACTTCCATAAGAAAAACAAAGATAGTACGATATTTGATATAAATAAACTGAGAACTGGGAACTGAGTAACAACTATAATTTCCAGACCTTAATATATGACCATGAATTTGAATTATGAAATTAATTTTTACGTGAAATATGCTTAAAAAAAATTTTGTGTTTATTTCTAATAAAAATATCTTCACAAATGTATTTGATATATATGAATTACGAAATTTAAATTAAAAAACCATAAGATTAAAATACACATTTTTGGTTAATTTTAAATTTGAATATTTCAGAATAATAAAATAACTATTAGCAATTACTTAACAATCCTTTTTGCATCTAATATAAAATTTTAATTAGATACAAATATTAAAAAGTGTATGTATCAGAAGTAAGGTTTGCAAATCATAAATATTATAATATTTAGAAAATTCTTGATATTAATAAATTATTAATTTAAATAATTAAATATTTTTTCATTGATGACAAGTAACCTTTCAAATATAGTTAAAATAATAGTGTAAGTGTCAATCGAATAACATTTTTATCAAAATAAATTTCAACGCTATGATTATTAAAATAAACATTTTTATTTAACTACAATCGATTGTAATAATTATTTTTTTAATATATACTAGGAGGCATGCCCCCTGCACGCAAGCGCCTCAACCCCCATCTTGCTTTTATAATTTAAAAAAAATATCCAAGAATTTGCAATATTGAAAGAAATATGTAGAAATATAATTGTAATAATCTTACTATGATTCAGATAAGTAGATACACGCAGACAATGAATAAGTACACTCGATTCAATAATTCAACTATAGAGATTTTATTTGATACTTTTATAATGAACTGAATATAATGATAGTTTTATATTCGACAGTTTTATAATGAACTAAAATGGAAGACAGTAATAGATATTTGAAACATTTATGGATTAAGAATAAAAAATTTGGAAAACTGTAATGTCGGTGTTGTTTTACAAAATTAAATAAAAATTTAATTTAATTTATAAAGACTATATTTAAGTGTTAGATATTGATTTTGACTTAACAAAATTTAAATCTTATCATTTGATTATTAAACTTCAATTTAGCTTTTTCAAAATGATATTTTCAACCCTATACTTTAAATAAAATCGTAAAATTGATAATTATTTATATGATTGAACTTCACGATGATTACAGGATAGTTAGCTAATTGTAAAAATATATTGTAACCTATTTTTCATCTATTATAAATCTTAAACTTATATGTTATCATATATCGTTATATACAAAACTTAAAATTAGCTATTACCAAGTTGACTACAAGCTTGAAATCAGCTAATTTTCAGTTATTTTAAAGCTCAAATATAGCTTAATTTAGTTATTTCCTAGCTAATTACATGCTTAAATCCAGCTAAATTTAACGCTGTAATATAGTTCTAAAAATGAGGGGCACATTTCTAACGATAACAGCGATAACAGCGGTGATATACTTCCAATAATATAGAGACGTATAATATAAATAGATCTAAAATGCAGCTAAAATTCAGTTAAAAACAAATCAATATTTACCTGGAATTGCCTACAATTACTATAAATTTTAGATAACTGTTAGCTAAATTTCAGCTGATTTCCAACTAAATTTTGTATGAATTTAGCTAATTTTAACATTAAATTTAGCTAACTTTTGATTTAATGTAACTAACTTTTGATTGAATGTAGCTAACTTTTGATTGAATGTAGCTAACTTTTGATTGAATGTAGCTAACTTTTGATTGAATGTAGCTAACTTTAATTTAATTTTATCTGACTTCAGCTAACTTTAAGCTAACTTTTAGCTACCTTTTAGCTAATTTTTAACTAACTTTTAGCGAAATTTCAGTTAGATTCTAGCTAAATTCTAGCTAACCAAAGACAAATCGAATTCTTACACACAGTGGCAACGACGACGGCGGAATCTGTTTATAATATAGAGAGATATAGCTAGCTTTTAGCTAAATTACAGCTAAATATATCTAAATTTTAGCCAACTTTTAGCTGATTTTCAGCTCACTTTTAGCTAACTTCTAACTAACTTATACGTAACTTTTTGCTGACTTTTAGCTTGCCAGATGCTCGTTTCACCCATGTTCACGTGGATCTCATGGGCCCACTTCCATCATGTAAAGGGTACAGATATATCCTATTAATGATAGATAGATTTTCAAGGTGACCAGAGGCAGTTCCGCTGCAAGATGTATCCGCTCCCACAGTTGCACGCGCTTTTTATGATAATTGGGTGGCGAGATTTGGCGCACCGGTGATTATTACGAGCGATCAAAGGAGGCAATTTGAGGCGCAGTTCTTCAAACAGCTGTTAAATTATATCGGGTGTAAGAAGGTCAGGACGACACCATATCATCCAGCCTCCAACGGTATTGTCGAGAGATGGCACCGTGTTCTTGAAGCCGCAATCATGTGCCACGCAGAGACCGCTGAATGGACCAGGGTCTTGCCTACCGTAATGCTTGGTCTGCGCACGCGCTTGAGACTGGATACGGGGGCAAGCCCAGCCGAATTTTTATACGGTACGACGCTGACTGTACCAGGTGATCTCTGTGAATTTCGTGATATTAATGCGCATGATGCAGGCGAATTCCTTGTTGAATTCAAAGATTACATAAGGCAAATTAAGCCAGTGCCTGCCACGCACAACTGTGCAATAAAACCTTTTGTTTTTAAAGAATTGAGTCACTGCACCCACGTTTTCGAAAGGGTGAAGGCGGTTAAACCGCCACTTACGCATCCATATACGGGACCGCATAAGGTTATAGCGAGGCATGACGGTGGTAGAAACTATACAATCGAGAAAAACGGCAGGAATGTGGTAGTAACGGCTGATAGATTAAAACCAGCCTTCTTCCTGAGAAGTGAGGAACAGCTTACACCAGTCGAACAACGAGTGCAGGAAGATGCTCTAGACAAAGAGCAACCACCCACGCCATCGTCACAAACCAACAACACCTCGCAAACCTCTGTACACAATCAAACGTCGGTTGAGGTGGAAGTCCACCGTAACGCAGAAGATGCGCGGAGCGCCGTCGAAGAGCGGTTAGAGGAAGTCTCTGACGAGATTGGTCCAGTAGACGAGGCAAACCCAGCTGAAGTTGGCCAGCAAGATTACGATCAACTGACAATGGTCAGTCAGCCGGATACTGCCAATAGTGTACAGAATGACGAAGGCAGGAGCATTGAAGATGCAAGTACGGTTCCCCAAAGGCAAAAAAAGGAAAGATTTGTGCTTAACACCTTAAAAAGGAGAAAAAGAACTGATAGCATCCTTAAAAGAGATTGTAAAGAAACCGCTATTAAAAAAACAGTTAGGTTTGACGTTAGCGTTAACGTAGGGAACCATGCTCCACCCGCTTTTGTATCAGTTTTGTAATAGTTTTAAGTATCGTAAGAAAGTAAAGAATGATTGAAATATGAGTAAGGATATGACACTGATTGTACTATATTAATTTATTATGTTTTTTTATCTATATATGTTGTTTATTATGTGCATTAATAATTTTTTTTTTCTTTTCCTTTTATTTAGGTAGCTTTGGCTCGTTTCTACTGGACTGCGTTTCACTTTTATAGGAACACCACTGTGACCTTATTTCTAATAAACTTTAGTGTGCTTCCTTTCTCAGTGTTAGTGTACCTGTGTTCTGCAGCGATGGAAGAAGTGTCAAGAATCAAGACAGACCTCTCTCGCCGTATTACGCAAACAACTGACATGGCTTTCAAACATGAAATGAGGCTGGTGGAGATTGCTTTTGAGGAGTTCGAGGAGCAATTTCGGGGTTATTTTACAACCCGCGAGAACGCCCTACGAAGGGCAGCCCAACGCAACATGATGGTGGCATACGAACGGGTGGAATACCGCGTGCCCACCCTATTTATCGAGGACCAGCCAGTCAAAGAGCTTTTTGTTTTCAATCTGCCAAAGAACTCAAGGAAGACGACTGTAGATAGATTGCCGCGGGAGAGGGGTCAGAAGAATTTTGATATTAAGAAGGTGTACAACAGGGGTAGCCAAGCATCGGCTATCTTCACCTTCGGGAGGTTCACTTCATGTGTCAGTTTCCAGGGCAGCGCGATGATGAATAGAATTTCTTATGAGACACGGAACGCGGAGGGGAACAAGACGCGAACCAAATATGTAAGGGTAAGACCACACCAAGAAATTGTGTGTCAGAATAAGGCTGAGGTGATAGTCAACGACTCAAAAGGGTCGCCTGATTCGCCGATTGTGGCTCTCCGATTTCCGGTCATATTGGCAAATATATTAGGCAATTTAAGTAACGAGGACAAGTATGGTCTTATTAATGCTTTGAAGGGACACAGGGAGATCGGATACCGCCTGGGCACACTGGAGTTTGACGCGGATAACGAAAGATACCGTGGCGCTGGCGGATGGAGATATGCCTGGCAGGATGCTGGAGAGTTTTACTTCTCCAGTATCCACATAAAGAAACCGTTGGAGGTCAACCTCGTCGAGTTCCTGAGTGGGATCATGGAGAAACAGAAGAGGGCAGATGGAACAATACCCCATCTGGATTGTTTGGACCTCCGTGGCGTTAAAGTGACGCAACAACTGCTTGAGAGGTTTAGCCGGGCCTTCAACGCGAGCAACGTCGTCCTTGGAGCGGCCACGGGTCCTCTCGAGGTGAAATTCCAGAGGATGGAAAGTTTGAGCGTCTATGCCAACAACATGATTAGGCTGAAGGAACTCAGCGGAAACGGGCTTAAAGGCCTAACTGTCTTGCGCCTGGTCGAGTGTAGATCACTGGTGATCGAACACCTTTTCGAGTTCCTGAACAAGAACGACACTCTCAGGGAGTTATATGTGCACGACTGTAACAACATCGATAAGGAGGTGCACATATGGAGATTACTCGATCGGTTCTTTTTCAGCGAATGCAGGGTGAAGGTCAAGGTCTTTCATTTTTCATACAGCAAGTTCCCAACGGAGAAGCTTCACGGCCTCACCCTGGAGCCGTTAGGATTCGGGGACACCATTAGCCTGCACTCGCTCAGGATGCAGTACCATGTGGGGATCCAGGTATCTCTTCCATCCCTGAGAGAGCACAAGATGAAGGAGATCACCATACATAACTCCTTGGGTAAAAACAACAGGAACAATAGGCAGTTCGACCTAGACATCGTCCAGAGGTTGATCTCGAACTACCCACAAGAGTTCTCCTTCATCATAAGGAAGTGTAAGGTGAGGATCACCGCGGATCTCCACAGGTTTTTAAAAAATAAAGGAGCAAAGATCATTGAGGGTGGGGACCTGCTCCACATCACCTACAGGTGGCCGTACTAGGCCGAAGATGCGCAGAACACAGGATAAGACAAGACTATGAACTCAGTGTAGTGATAGTGCGTATGTGTGTGAGAATGCTAGAGTAAATGTGACTTACGTCAAGAATGTATGACGTGCAAGCATATGTTATATATTATTATATATTTAATGTTAAATGACGTTTTTTTATGGTTGGCAATAATGCAAGTTCCCTATTATTCAGCGCGTTAAGCGCGAGTAACATATGTTTGCACAGTGTATGGTAATTGTTGTAAAAACTTAGCGTATTAAACGCATAAATGTGATAATTTTAAAGACTAAGCGTATTAAACGCATCAATGTGATAGTTTTAAAGACTGAGCGTATTAGACGCATAAAATGTGATAAAAATTAGAATGTTATATTGATTATATGAAATCTTAAAAATATGTATTGTAAAACATAAAAATTAACATGTTTAGATTCCAAAAATAATTCAATACGGTCGTATAAAATAAAAGCATATAGATAATGTAAAGATTGCTATAAAATTGTTAAAACTAATTAAATATGTAAATTCAGTAAGAAGCATAGTAAGTGCATTCATGCACGCAATAATATATAAAACGCATAAGTGTAAGTGAGCACAAAGTAATGCGCGTGAGCAAGTACTATAAGTACAGTTATGTAATGTAAGTGCATTAAGCACAGTTGTATGAATAAGTGCAATTAAGCACGGAGTGTAAATGAGTATAAAGTGCAATTAAGCACGGAGTGTAAATGAGTATAAAGTGCAAGTAAGCACGAGTAGTTAAGCGTACAGAGAAATGACATTTACGTGCGAGCAGCATATTTCGTAATAATTTTATTGTTTAAAATCAGCATAATAAAAATTTTTTTTTTTGTAAATGTAAACAGTTACCTAGGTATAAAAGCAAATATGTAATGTAAAATGTAAATATCGAACGTAAAATGCATAATATAAAATCCATGGAGTCAGATAAAATGTCAATAGCTAATGTTACAAATATGGTTACGCATGGAATGAATGGAAGTACGTTACGCACGGAATGAATTAGAGTACATAAGTGCCAGAGTACGATTAATCATTATTGTAATGCAGGTAAATGCAATTGTTAATAAAAAAAAAAAGAGGGGGAGTATTGTGGGGATATATACGTGTCAAGGAGTGTGAGTAACCAATCATGTACTCTATGAACAACCCTACCCCCTAAAGACGAGTTAACGTGTTAGCATGAGAGCGTCAGCTCTCTCACTGGACTACCGACTGTATCCCTGGCTTTAGCAAATACAACGCTTAACCATTTTTCTCGAGTATTCATTCAACTTAATCTTAAAACCTCTACCTTCTCTCATCTATACTGTGTGACTTTTGGTTGGAGTCCCAGGCCCCACACTGTTTATAAGTGCAAAATTTAGGACATTTAAAACAGTTATGAACAGTTTTGAACATTTTTAAACACTTTCAAAAAGTTTTAATAAGTTCGAAATGATTTCAAACGGTGTTTAATAGTTTTGAATTTTTTATGTTAAAAAGTTGTAGATTATTTTAAATATTCAAAATATTTGAAACAATTTTAAATCAATATGAACTATTTTTTATTAACTTGAACAGTTTTAAACAGTTTTAAAAAGTTTTAAAAAGTTCGACATGATTTCAAACAGTGTTTCATAATTTTGTTTGTAAAAATTTTCTTATATATATTAAAATTTATATAATATATACGAGAAAATGTTCACTTCAGTTTCAAATTATTCTGTATTGTTCAATACTGCTCAGAAATGTTTAAAACTGTTTATAACTGTCCCAAATTTCACATTTATAAACTATTTTGAACAGTTTTAAACAGTTTTAAACATTTTTAAACAGTTTTGACTAATTTTAAATTATTTCAGAACGTAATGCACATTTTATATTTGCACTAGGGATTGGAGATATCATCTTCTCCTCTATTTTATTGCCAGTGGGTCTCTTGATCGCTGTGGACTGAGACCCGTAATTTCACCTTACTCATGTAATTTTTATAGGCCAGGGAGAATTTGTAATTGATTTTTCCTGGTCTCCTAGTTCTATTTCACAGAGAAAAATTCAGAAAAATTTTTCCAAAATTTTCCCGGGGATTAAACTTTGGATTACCACAGCATGAGCCAAGAGCCTTAGTACCTGCGCTACCACCTATTCTACTTATAGGTATGAACTTATTTTAAATAAATGAGAATCGGAAGAGTGTAAATATGTTTAAATTTAAAGAAAAATCTGAGGAAAATCATACCTACTGAAAATATTGTATGAACTCTCATGTGAGATCTCATATGAAATCGCCCATGAAATCTCATATATACAGCGTGACAATTTTGCCCCGCACACCTATTTTTTTAACACTTACATTAGTTTTAGTTTCCGAAATGATTGGTATTTAGATTTTCGGACATGGCAAATTGATTAATAACGATTAAAACAATAAAAAAATTTTATTCAGAAAAATAATTTTTCTTATTCTTTCAAACGTATACGAATAGCGGCTTTTAATTTTTTATCTTCAAATTGAGTAATTTTGATAACAGTATAACTATTTTGCAGCGATGTTATATGACTAAAAGTAATTTTAATTTTATTTTCAAAATGTAATAATTTGAATAGTTTTATCCATCATGAAAATCGAAGATAATCAAGAGGAACAAATGGAACTGGAACTTGACTGAAGTGAGACGATCGCAACTGACATTTAACCCAACTATTGGTAAAGTGGGTTATGTAAATGCTATTATTTACGAAAATGAAATTTCAGTTTTTGATTTTTACATTTTATTCTCAAATACAATTAATTATCTAATTTAAAATTGAATTTATATTATAAGATAATCCTTCACGCATTTAATACATTTTTTAGCTCAATATGTAGTTTTTAGTGATTCAATATTTGAAATCAAGAATCTCTTTTTATAGATTATTTTCATTCAACTTTCTCTTGCTGTGTCAAGATTCAATGATTAAATTTTAGAAATTATTTTATAACAATACATCTCAGACAAGTATCATAATTAATGTAAATTAATATCAAGATAATTATGAATTAATAAGAAATAATTTTTGTGATCATTAGTTATTATTAGAAAATTAATTATTGTTGTGTTTTTATTCTAATTTTGAATTTTTTACATGAAAAATTGAATTTGCTTTAATTGCGTACATTAATACAATAAATTAATATGAATATTGCTTAACTGTAAAGTTCAAATTTATTATTGTAAATGAAATGCATTAAAATATCTATTATTATTTTTACTAGCAAATAGAAATTTATTATTGAAAATTTTTAAAAATCAAGCATTACAACAAATATTAAACAAACTTGTTTTAAAATATCATAGATGTTACACTTTTTCTTAAAGTAATTTTTTGCAGTAAATAAATCTTTCAAATGAATAAATTAATCTTTGGGAGTCGTCCGTGGTTGTCAGCTAAGGTATACTGAGTTTTGTTCAATCTCGAGATAGCAGGTTCTAAAGAATTTTCTAAAGAAAAAATTCGAGTATTTTTCAAAATTTGATTAATTTTCAAAATTCAAGTAACTTTGAAAGTTCAAATAACTTAAAAAATTCTTGTAACTTTGAAAATTCGAGTAACTCAGAAGGTTCGAGTTAATATTCGACTCGAATCCATCAAGTCGAGTAATTTATTCGAGCTATTCGTACATTACCCCTAATTAAAAGATTATTTACATAGGCGAATAATCTTTACATACTGTTTTTTATTTTGCGCGCGTTGAATTTATTTTGCGCACGCTGAATTATTTTGCGCAGATTCGACTCATAATGTGCCAGAATCCAATATTTTTCGTACGCTATGCAGGCAACAAAAATCGAATATTGCGCACAGAGTGTCAAAATAATTACTTTCTATACAAGTGCGAGAAAGTGATAATCTCGTGTGGACGTTTGCACCCGAGCGAAGCGAGGGTGAAAAGTTCTCACTAGGTTAAAATCACTTTTCGAACAAAACTTCTTCGCATGACGTGTAAAAAGCTTGTTTTTGAACACGCATTTTTATAGAAGCGTACACAAAAACTAGTTTTGCACACAGAGTGCGAAAAAATTAATATTAGTCTTACTGAGTGATAAATTTTAAAATATGATGATGATGCAGTTTTTCAAATACTTTTATTGTTGCAAGATTAATAATCATAAAAGTAACCATAAATTCATATAAGTAACAATGATAGTTAATTATTTATTTCTCTTGAGATATTCACTTTTTATTTTCAAATTACTTTATCCAGAGAAAATGAAGACTAGTTTGATAAAAATTGAAAACATTGAAATAAAATTTGTATTCTGAAATGTAAAAATTATTTTTATGGTTTAAAACATTTTACAATTTAGCTAAACTCTTTTCGAAAAAATTTTTAAATTTTTTGATTTTTTAATTATATTTTAATCTTACAATTATTCACTTCGCTGAAGACAAATTTATTTAATCATAAATATTTAGTGAATAAACTAATACTATAATATACCTTCAATAAGATTGTAAACAATATTCTGTTTTTTATTTACCCATCCATACAATCAATTTTTGAGAACATATATAAAATTTCTGATTTTATTGATTCAATTGTGAATTATAATAAATTTATAAAACTTACATTACAAAAGCTATTTACTATAAGCTTTATAATAGCATGTTATTTTTTAAATATTCTTTATTCATAATAATGTTATATTTATATTACCTTAATGTAAAACATTACTATGATGAATATTTAAAAAATAATATTTTATATTAAGGTAATATAAAACATTAAATTAACGATATTGAATTTCAGGAACAATGTGTTTTAGTAAATTTTTTTGCGAGATTCATTAGAGAATAGTAACCATATTTCATAAAAAACTTAAACAAATTTCTAAGGAGACTTACTTATTTCATTTAATTTTTTCGTGGTTTTCACTCTTACCCGCAATTGAGGCTTCGAGTATCTGCCCACACTTTTATTTATTCATTCAGCTATTTTATTTCAATTCCATAATAAGATTTTGAAATATAATAATTAATTTATAACGAAAGTGAAGGTTCTATTGCGGCAAAAGTCGAACTTCCGACAAATTGTTATAGGCGCAATGCTAACCATGGTTGAATATTCTCCATTGCTGCAATTGATATTCTTTTACGGCTGAAATTTCTATAATTTACATTTTTGCATACATCTCTGAACCTTAGCGAAGCATTAAATAACAACTTGTAAAAAATTTTATAAGATATTGTGGCGCCTCTGTTCAGCGCGCCATCATCAGAACCAGCAACAGCGCCGACGCGCGCAGAGCCTCACCATCGAAGGAAACAGACGCTAGCGCCTCGCACCTTCTTCGAGTAACAAGAGCTTGAACGCTCCTTCCTTCTTCTTGGTCGAGCGCTCAAGCTATCAACATCGATCACGGATCAACGTGCGAACAGCCATTTTGTGATTTCATTCTATCGAACACAAGTGAAATTCTAATCCATTAATCACGCCCACACTAGTGGCGAATCAATTGTGAATATTTAGGTTAAATAAAGCTCAACTCTTTTCACTTTTGTGAATCGTAATATTTTCAGTGTTATTTCATTGTGTTAACCTTAATCTGCACTTTGCACGAGGCCACGCGTTTGAGTGCCTAGCTAACGAAACGCGTGTGTTAAATTCCATTCGACCAAATTCACTTGTTTAAGCAATTATCTTAGAACACGCAATCTAACAACGCAACCTTCTGCATTAACCTTTAAAATGGTGACCACCGTCGTTCAAGTGAATTTTGTGCTTCGAAGTGACTACAACAAAAAAACTCACAAAGAAAAAGTGTAAAGCAAGAAACAATAAAAAAAAAAAAAAAAAAAAAGACAATCGTGTACGCATATTCGTAAGAAACAAAAAAAAAACATTTTAACAAAAAAAGCGCGCAGTGAATCGCAAGCATGGTGTGCACAAAATGGCAGAGTCTCTCCCGCCACATGGCACGATTACTTCTACGCCATTAAGAGCGTCATGCAAAAAACGGTCAGGCACATCGGCGAATTTAACTGAATTAGATGACACATCAGACTTAAACGCTACTATCAAAGCGTCACCAAATCTCTTCGACAACGACGACGCGTCCATAAATAGCACACAAAGCTCTCACCTCGTCTCTACTGACAGTGAAAACGAACAGCTTAACTCACTAAGCAACATGCCAGACACAGTGAATGCCATGTCACAAGTCAAATTGCCTCCTTTCTGGCGCGAACGACCTCAATTGTGGTTTAACCAAATCGAATCGGCATTTCAAGTTCACCGAGTTACATCAGATACATCTAAATTTCACTTAACAATTACAGCGCTCGACCCAACTGTTCTGCCAGAAATTGCAGACATTCTCGAAACGCCTCCAGAAGCAGATGCTTATAAAGCTCTCAAAACTCGCATCATTGAGCGTTTCGCTGATTCTCCAGACAAAAAGCTAACAAAAATGCTCAATCAACTTCAATTAGGAGATAAAAAACCATCGCAACTCTATCGGCAAATAAAAGAATATGCAGGAGACAATGCATCGCAAGAATTACTCCGCGTCAAATGGATTGACTTAATGCCCGCACAAATCCAAGGACTACTAAAAATCTTCAAAACAGAAGAAACAGAAAAATTACTACGTATAGCAGATGAACTTGCAGAAAGCCCATTTGTGCCTCATGTTCATTCTGTTAGTCACGACGCAGTGCTCGCTGTTCAGAATAGAGCATCAGATTTAGCAGAGATAAAACTGCTCTTAAATCAACTAATTTCTGTCACTAGAGAAACTTCAAACCAAATGAGTCAATTATTGACAAACGCTAACACTTCTCACTTTTTCAGAGCATCTAGGTCTGACACCAGGCAGCAGTCCAGAGACAGGTCCAACTCAAGGAACAGGCCTCACTTTAATGGCATTTGCCATTACCATATCAAATTTGGCAATGCCGCTAGAACCTGCTTGCCTCCGTGCGCCTTCAACTCAGCGAAGCCAAGCAGCCAGGGAAACTAACACCGCTGCTGTCGAGCAACCCATCAGGCAGCAGCTCCAATCTCGCCTCGGCTTCTCCAAAACACACATGGTCAGAAAATCGGCTACACGTCACAGACTACAACTCAGGCACACGCTTTCTGGTCGACAGCGGTTCAATCGTATCTCTACTGCCGGTCAATGGTAAAACCCCCAAAGAGGAACCTCAGCAATCATTTTTAGCTGCAGCCAATGGCTCACCCATCCTCACATACGGTCAAAAAACCATGCATCTCAACATCGGTTTACGTAGAGTTTTCACTTGGTCTTTCTTTTTTAGCTGACATAAATGCTCCAATTTTAGGCGCAGATTTTCTAGCTCACTTCAGCCTGCTACCAGACCTCAAACGTGCTCGCCTCATCGATGAAATGACGTCATGCTCAGTCTGTTGCGAATTGCTAAGCACGCAGACTCACTCCATCTCGATGCTCTCTCCGCCTTCAAATATATTCGGCGACAAGAGTGTACAAGACTTGGTCACAGAGTACATGAAACGTTTTCTCAAGGATCAAAAGGGAATCTCAGGTCCCTCTGCTTCAGTTCAACACCACATAGTAACAACTGGTCCACCTGTCTTTGCTAGACCTCGACAACTTATAGGTGAAAAACTAGCAGCAGCCAAGGAAGAATACCAGTCACTACAGCTTAATGGCATCATTAGGCCTTCTAATAGCCAGTACGCCAGTCCGCTGCACATGGTAAAAACCAAATCAGGCAAATTTCGCCCCACAGGCGACTACAGAGCTCTCAATGCACAAACGGTACCAGACAGGTACCCTCTCCCACGCATCATCGATCAGCTGCTCCAGCTCAATGGTAAAAGCTACTTCTCCACGCTCGACCTATCAAGAGCTTACTTTCAAATTCCTGTAGCTGAAGAAGATGTCCCCAAGACAGCTATTACGACTCCTTTTGGGCTCTTTGAATTCTTAGGAATGCCACTAGGGTTACGCAACGCAACTCAGACCTTCCAACGTTTCATGCACAGCATCTTAGGTCATCTGAGCTTTGTAACCATTTACCTGGACGATCTATTAATCGCCTCACCTTCACTAGAGCAGCACATAGAGAATCTACGTACTGTCTTTGACGTACTTTTACTCAACAAACTCAAGATAAACTGGGATAAATGCAACTTTGCAAAAACAGAAGTAATCTTTTTAGGATTCAAGGTAAACGCAACCGGCTTTTCTGCACCTCCTGAAAAGGTAGAAGCCATTGCTAACTATCCGCGTCCGGAAACAATATGGGATCTCAGACGCTTCTTAGGAATTATGAACTATTACAGAACGCTGATCCCTCACGCAGCTCACACACAAGCTGTTCTTAACAGTCTCATCAAAGGATCAAAAAAGCGAGACAAGACGAAAATCACATGGGAATCACATCTCATAACAGCTTTTGAAGACACTAAAAAAGCTCTCATCAACGCTACAACGTCTAGCTTTCTAGACCACAACTCCAAGATCATCCTCACAGCAGATGCTTCCTCGACTGCAATTGGAGGTTCTTTAGAACAATTAGTCGACGGAGTATGCAAACCTTTAGGCTTCTTCTCTCGCAAGCTCTCTGCGGCAGAAAAAAATTACAGTCCGTACGACCGAGAACTACTAGCCGCCTTCGCATCACTGAAATTCTTCGCTCACATACTCGAAGGGCGTGAATTTATTATCAGAACGGATCATAAACCACTCGTTAAAGCTTTTCAGCAACGTCCAGAGAAAGCTTCTCCACGGCAACTACACCAGCTGGACTTCATAAGTCAATTCAGCACCACGTTTGTTCACATAGCTGGCGATGACAACGTCGTAGCAGATGCTCTATCTAGAGTATTTTCAATCAACATGCCTACCAAGCTGGATGCCGTAACCATAAGCGAAGCTCAACAACAAGAAGGAATTGCACCAACATCTGGCTCAGCCTCCTCTCTCCAGCTTCAACCTCTTAACATAGACAACGTTCGCATTCATTGTGACATCTCGTCAGGAACGGTTCGTCCTTACCTTCCACCTTCACTGAGAAAAACGGCTTTTGATGTCGTACATGGTTCAGCCCATCCAAGCGGCCGCATCACATCAAAACTGCTGAAAGAAAAATTCATCTGGCCAGGAATAAGGAAAGATGCTCTCACATGGTCTAGAGAATGCATCCCATGCCAACGCGCCAAGATTCATCGGCACACAAGGACAGAACCTCACCACATCCCTGTGCCAGAAGCGAGATTCAATCACGTGCACCTCGATCTCGTCACAATGCCACTGATTGGAGAATACAGGTATTGCCTAACAATCATTGACAGATTCACCAGATGGCCACAGGCTATCCCTCTCAAGGACATGTTAGCTGAGACGGTAGCCGCTGCTTTCTTCTCTGGTTGGATTGCATTTTTTGGAACACCACTTACCATTACCACAGATCAAGGTACTCAATTCGAGTCAAACCTCTTCACTGCTCTTGCCAAAGCCATGGGATCTAAGAAAATACACACCACACCGTACCATCCGCAAGCCAATGGTTTAATCGAGCGATGGCATCGTACTCTCAAAGCTGCCCTCATGTGCAGCCCTCAAATTCCATGGACAGAAAGACTACCAGTAGTGTTACTGGGTCTCAGAACGGCCTACAAGGAAGACATCAAAGCTTCTCCTTCAGAGCTTCTTTTTGGCACAACTTTAAGAGTGCCAGGAGAATTTTTTGTAACGCAGGACTCACCCATAGACTCCACATCATTTTTGGATAAGCTACGTTTGCATTTTGCCTCACTCAAGCCAACACCCACTTCTCATCATACTGTACCAAGACAATTTGTACATCCAGAGCTTAAAAAATGCTCTCATGTTTTCAAGCTCGTAACAGCAGTCAAACCTCCATTAACTCCCCCTCGTACAGGACCTCATAAGGTCATTAGGAGAGTTAATGAGAAGAATTACATCATCGACGTAGATGGCACTCCAAAAACAGTCTCCATGGACCATCTCTATCCTGCATTCATCGCAGTAGATGAGCCTTCAATGGCACAGCAGACTACAAAAACACAACAACGAAGAGTAACTTTCAACATACAGGATCCAACACCATCTTCTTCTGAGACACCTTCTGATCAGGTGCCTTCTAGGGGAGGAGTGGTTGTGGCGCCTCTGTTCAGCGCGCCATCATCAGAACCAGCAACAGCGCCGACGCGCGCAGAGCCTCACCATCGAAGGAAACAGACGCTAGCGCCTCGCACCTTCTTCGAGTAACAAGAGCTTGAACGCTCCTTCCTTCTTCTTGGTCGAGCGCTCAAGCTATCAACATCGATCACGGATCAACGTGCGAACAGCCATTTTGTGATTTCATTCTATCGAACACAAGTGAAATTCTAATCCATTAATCACGCCCACACTAGTGGCGAATCAATTGTGAATATTTAGGTTAAATAAAGCTCAACTCTTTTCACTTTTGTGAATCGTAATATTTTCAGTGTTATTTCATTGTGTTAACCTTAATCTGCACTTTGCACGAGGCCACGCGTTTGAGTGCCTAGCTAACGAAACGCGTGTGTTAAATTCCATTCGACCAAATTCACTTGTTTAAGCAATTATCTTAGAACACGCAATCTAACAACGCAACCTTCTGCATTAACCTTTAAAATATCCTGTATTACCACCTGTAGGAAACCCAAGAGGCAGTATGATATCCTTTATAACATGCTTCAGAAGGTTTCATTGAACATCTTACAGCAGAATCTATGGGTGGTTCTGTAGTATATCTTATATGATATTTTATAAGATCTTGTATGATATTCTGTGGGAACTTTCGTGAAAAAGAAAGTGGCTATATGATATGCTCTGAATTATCTTTCAGAAAGGTTCATTGCGAATCCTATAGGAGAATATGTGGGTGGTTCTGTAAAATAAGCTACATGATATCCTATTTGATCATGTATGAGATCCAATAGGAACACCTGTAAAAAAAAACTGTATGATATCCTTCAGAATATCCTCTAAAAAGTTTCATTATCGATCCTATAGGAGAGTCTGTACGTGATTCTGTAAGAAAAGCTATATGATTTAAATATCCTTCAGTTCTCTTACTGATATAAACTTTTCTTACTGATCCTTTCAGAGAGTCTGTGGGTGGTTCTATAGGGCATCCTATATGATATCCCATATGATCTTGTATGGTACTTTGCTGCAACTAAAGTAGGTAAAACAAGATTATAATTATATCCGCGGATCTGTCTTTCAGAAAGTTTCATCACAAATCCTATAAGAGAGTATAGGTGATACTCTAGAACATCCTGCATGATATCCTATATGAAGTGTATAACTGCAAAGGTGGCTACCTCTATTTTTTTCAAACTCATTTTTATTGTATTTTCGTATCTAGAACATTGTTTTTTATACAAAAATGCAATAAAAATGAATTCGAAAAAAATGGAGATAGCCTCCTTACCAGTTATACGCTTTGTATGATGACGTATGACACCCAGTATAAACTCCTGTAGAAAAAAATCTAGAGGCTTTATGATATTCTTCAGAATATCTTTCAGAAAGTTTTCTTACCGATCCTACAGGAGGGTCTGTGGGTGGTTCTATATGATATCCTAAATGAAATTTTATAAGATGCATAATATCCTGTAGAAATTTTTGTAAGAAAAAATAGAAAACTGTATGATATCCTCGAATACTATAGGAGGATCTGTGGGTAGTTCTGTAGTATAAGCTATATGAAATCCTACTTAATGATGTATGAGATCCAATAGGTATAAAAAGTATAAGGCTGTATAATATCCTTCACAACATCCTCTGAGGGGCGATTCAACCTATGCTACATATGTATGTATCACGGTGATATGTATGTACGTTCGAACGTAAGTTGGTAGCACTGCTAAGACAAGTCGTCGCGCGCATTGAATCGTCTGTCGAACCGTCAAGACCTCAAGTCTCCGTTTCCATGTAGATACAATTTTTGCGCGCGACGACTGGTCTTAGCAGTGCTACCAACTTACGTTCGAACGTACATACATATCACCGTGATACATACATATGTAGCATAGGTTGAATCGCCCCTCTGGAAAGTTTTATTAGCGATCCTACAGGAGAATCTGTAGTTGGTTCTATAGAACATTCTACATGATATCCTATAAGATCTTCCAGAATATTCTGTTTTATGTAGTTATGTAAATTATGATTTTGTAGGATATCCTATATAATATCCTGTGTGATCTTTTATGACATACAGCAGGAATTCCTTTAGAAAAAAAAATTTTTGTATAATATTCGACAGAATATACTTTGAGAAAATTTGTCATCTATCCTGTAGGTGAATTTTGTCGGTGGTTCTGTAGGACATCCTACATGATATACCATATGCTCTTGTATGATACCCTGCAGAAATTCATATGGAAAAAAACCAAATATAATATTATATCTTTTAAACTGTCTTTCAGAGAGTTTCTACACAGATCCTATAGGCGAGTCTGCAGATGGTTCTATTGGACAATTTACATAATATTCTATATGATTTCATTTAATATATTGTCAGCATTTTTGTAGGTAAAAACTTGAGGCTATATGATATCCTGTGAAATGTATTTCGGAAAGTTTTATTACATAACCTATAGTATATTCTTTGTGTAGTACTGCAGGACATCCTGCGTGATATCCTATGTGATCATGTATAAAATCCATTAGGAACTTTTGTATGAAAGAAGAAAATGATATACTTTTGAATATCTTTTATAAAATTTTATTACTGATTCTATAGGTAAGTCTGTGGGTAGTTCTATAAAACATCCTGTATGATATCCTATAGGATCTTAAAAGATACCCTGTGGGATTTTTTGTAGGAAAGAAAGTAGGTATATGACATCTCCTAACCTGTCTTTAAGAAAGCTTCATTACAAATCCTATAGAAGAGTCTTTGGGTGGTTCTATAGGATAAGCTATGTGATATCCTTTAAAATAACGTATAAGATCCAGTAGGAACTCCGATAGGAAAAAAAATAAAGGCTTTATGATACCCTTAAGAAAATGTTTCAAAAAGCTTTATTTCTGATCTGTAGGAAATGAGTAGGTCGTACTGTTAGACATCCTGCATGATATTCTACGTGATCATGTAGGACATCTAATAGAAACTCCTGTAGGAATAAACAGAAGCTGTATAGAAACCTTCAGAATAACTTTTTTACTAATCCTACAAGAACATCTGTTGGTGGTTCTACAGTGCATACTTCGTGATATCCTATATGAGCTTTTATGATATCCTGTAGGAATTCCTATAGGGAAAAAACAGAAATTCAAATGATATCCTCTAAATTGTGCTTTTAAACAGTTTTTCTATCGATCATATAGGAGAGTCTTTGAGTGGTTCTATAGGACATCCTGCATGATATTCTACATTATCATATATGACATTTCTTAGGAACTTCTGTAAGAATAAACAGAAGCTGTGTGGAATCCATTAGAATATCATACAGTAAGTTTTATTACATATCCTACTTGATCTTCTGTTGATAGTTCTATAGTACGTACTTCATGATATCTCATATGAGCTTTTATCATATCCTGTGGTAATTTCTGTAGAGAATAGTAAAATCTGTGGGTGGTTCTGTAAGATATCGTATACGATCATGTATGTCATCCATTAGGTACTCCTATGGGAAAAAATAAGCTGTATATAATCCTTTAGAATATCCGTCAGAATGTTTCATTACTTTACTACAAGAAACTCTGTAGGTGGTTCTATAGGACATATTGCATGATATGATAGCTTATATATATGACATCTTTTAAAGCGTCGATCATAAAGTTTCTTTACAGATCCTATTAGAAAATGAGTTGTTCGATATGTAGGATATTTTATACTATCGTGTATGACATCTGGTAGAAACTTCTGTAGGAGATATTGAAATGCTGTCTGATATCCTCATGATTATCCGTCAGGAAAATTTATTACTGATTATAAAGGAGAGTCTATGAATATTTTCGTAGGATATTCTACATGATATCCAATATGATTTAGTATAATTTCCTGAAGGAAAAAATAAAAGACAATATATATGATATCCTCTGAGCTGTCTTTCAGAAAGTTTTATTACAAATCCTATAGGAGAATGTAGGTGGTATTCAATAAATACAATTTTTATTTTACTGATTTTCATAAATGAATTTTAATAAACACCTTAATTATTATTTCCCAGTCTGAAAAAATTTTTACATATATTTTGCATCAATACTCACAAAATATGTTTTCCTTTGATTTTTGACCTGGCGACCTAACCTAACAAAGCTTCTAATATCTTAGAATTGCTCTAAAAACTCGCCAGTTGAAGGGATAAAAAGATATTTAGTAAAAAGTTTTGAAAAAATGATCTTAAAATGTAAGATTTTCCCCCGATTTGTTGGAGTGGGCGCTATATTTAAAAGTCGAAAAAACCACTTTTTTAACGGTTTTTCAGTGGTTTTTTTTGCCACTTACGCCTTATCTAAGCCAATTTTAATAAATTGTTAAATATATTTTTATATTATTCACTGGAAATTGAAAAAGAAAATGTAGTCTGCTTTAAGCATGTCAGAAGTACTATATTTTCTTCTTTGGTGTTTAAATAGCCATTTGTAATCTTCTTATCATTGAATTATACATATTTTTGTGTATTTTTTTTGTAGAATGTAGTGGTATCATAAGAATTACTTTATCTACCTTATGGGAGGGTCCTAAAAGCAAAAGATAGTCTTTTCCGCTTTTTTTCAAAAGTTTTCGCTGTATCTAATCTTAAAATAAACAGATAATAGATTAGTTGTATATTTGTTCGATTAATTTAATTTAATTTTTTTAAATGTGATTTCAATGTAAAAAATGATTTATCAGTAATATTTCCCAATATCTTTTATACATTCAAAATTTACATATGAATCAAAATTTATTTTCAAGTATGATAGAGAGAGAAAGTAATTTCTAATCTTTCTTTTGGCGTTTCATTGATATATTTTGTGATTTTTTTTAAATTTTATTTAATCAACGAAAGATTTTTTCTTCAAGTACCTGTAAAAAAAATTATTTTCAATAGCTTCCACACTACTTAATAAAAAAAATAAATTGTATGGAAAATTTAAGCAAATTCATCAAGTACTTTTTGAGTGGCTAAATAAATACAAACATTTTTTTCAAAAATTTCAAAACGCTCTAAAATTAAAACTGTGCTAAGAAAATCAATTTTCATAAGTTTATTTTATTTTTGAGATCGAAAATTATTTCCATGCAAATCTTTAAGCACATTTATACATAGTTTACAAAAAATACCAAAAAAAAAAGAAAAAAAGAAATTATTTTTTCTTCTATATGACTTTAAAATTAAAACTACGTTAAGAAAACCAATTCTCAATAGCTTCCTTCCAAGTTAAACAAAAAAATAAATTATATGCAAAGAGTAGTTTGACTCCAATTTACTTACTTAATACGCGCGCGCACCCACACACACACACACACACACACACACACACACACACACACACACACACACACGTATACATACATAAAGACATTTTCTGAAAATCACTTTTTTCGACTCCGTGAGTCCAAATATACACAAATTAGTGAAAAAATAGGAAAATAATTTTTTTTATCGATACATTGCTTTCTCTATGAGAAAGCAATATATATTTTAAATTATCCAAATACATCAAGTTTACTGTAAAAACTTTTTTTTAATAATCAAATTTAATATCTACCTTAAAAAATTGAATTTGATTACTTGAATTCAAGTACAAAATATCACATTGAAAGAAAGAATTCAGTTAGACAAACTATTATTGAAGCTGTCACTTGCACAGTAACAATTTTGATATATTCTGTATTTACTATTATTCTGCGTATCTAATGCAATCGTAAATATTATATTTCCACACTCTCGTTGTACTGCATATTATTATTATTAAAATAATAAATATATAATAAATATATATTATATGAATGAAAATGATACTTGATCTCAATTTTATTGTACGCATACTTCGCCAACGGCGAAGGACGTACGTGTTTGATTGATGGTGTGAAATTTTTTTTCAGGTTCAATTTTTTGTAGAGTTTTTTTATTCAATGCTAAAAAAAAACAGGACGCAAAATAAATATTTTTCTCACAAGTCGAGTTTGTCACGATTACACAAAATATTTCGCATTCAAAGAATGTAAAAATTGTTTGGTAAATGTTCAGCAAATGTAGAAGGCCTGTTTGTGGACTCTCAGACTTTTACGTCCGCTATGAGTTCTTACGTCTTTACATGACCTACCTCAAGTTCTTACGTCCGCTTTCATCGTAAAAATTTGGGAGGTGTGGAGCAGGCATTTTACATTTATTAAACAGGTACTAAAAAGCAATTTTTAAAATATTACTTATACGTATCCAAAAATTTTTTTTATCATTTCCAATGTTTATTAATAATTTATTTGTCTAGAATTATAAATTGTTGTAAGACTTAAATTTATTCAATTCTGTTTATTTTCATCGTCTAGCACTAATTTTACAATTTTAACAATTTTTGAGTTTACGATTTTTTTATGAGCATCTCTTCTTACGTTTTGTACTTATTATTTCAGAATCAGATTTTCCTTGAATTTTTTAATTCTATATTCGGTAATATTTATGACACTTAACAAATTAATGATTTAGTCAAGTTAAATTCAAATATTTTCTCTTTTCTAAGAATTAACAAATAAATATTTTTGGTATTAAATACTTTTTAATCAGAGTATTAACAGTAAACATTTCTGCGAGTATTCATAGGAGGATGCCAAGATAATCATTAATGTATTTTATGAGATTTTTATGCAAATAGACACAACATTGTTTCTAAATGAAAAAAATAAAATAATATTCTTACAAATTTTAAAATAAACATAAATTAAAAACAATAAATTAAGAGAAATCTCTGAAGTATTTCTTATTATATTACGTTTACTGGATATATTAGAATCATTTTTGTGATATCATTTTTATTTATTGGCTTACTGTTCGGTATTATTCTTTTGTATTTTGACTGTAATATCATTTTGTATACAATATTATTTCATACATTAGTTTTACTTAAATATTACTGTATTACACGCCTTTTTGTATTTAAAAATGTCAATAAATAAATATCTATCTGTTTAATAATTTTCACGTTCTCGTTTTTAGAGTGAATTCCCCTACATTCTTTTTTTTTATTCATTTGAAATAATATGTTCTTTAAGTTATATAAATTATTTCAATGATGAGAATTGTTGCTTTTCGCTATATTCATAGTGATATGTCAATTTATTTAATTTGCAATTCATTTTCTGTAGTGTGTCAGTTTAGTTTAAGATTATATTATAGTTTATATTTTAAGAAAGTATAAATTTGTATTTATAAATTGCAATTGTGCTATTATGGCTCAGATTGCGAATCAAAATGGTAGAGTCGTTCAGTGGAACAGGATGCTGGAAATGATTCATAGGACTCAACATGGTGACGAAATTGATTATGCTGCAGCAATGCGTTTATACGAAGCTCAATTCCCAAATGAAAATTTACCGAGTCGATGGGCTTTTATGCGGTTAGTAAAATGATATAAAATCACACTATCTTCACGTAATTTAAAGATTATTTACATATTGAAAACAATAATTTTAAAGTTCAGGTTATTATTATAATTCATAATAATCTATGACTTTACTTAAAAATAGAGTAGTGCAACGATACCGGGAATATGGACGAGTGGATCCACCGCCGGTACCAAGACCAAGACCTATACGCAATGGATTCTTAAGACAGGCAGTAGAGGCTGAATTTACAAATAATTCAGTACAAAGTGCTCGAGCAGTAGCAAGACGTTTGGGTCAGTTTCTTTAATAATATCAAATTTTATTATTATCTTTTATAATATTAAACATTGTTTCCATAAGAAAGTTATATCAGTATTATGAGGCTGTTTCAGTATATATTCGCGTTAAAAAAAAAACGTTATTAAAAACATTCTATTAGGAAATCCATTCAATAAAACAAATACAATACGATAAAAATAAATTTTGTATATAAAAGATAAATATTTTTTTCAAAATTATCTAAAGTTTTTAAAAATTTTCTGAATTTTTAAAAATTTTCTGAATTTTTAAAAATTTATTATTTTTTTCACTTAATTTGACATTGTTGTATTTGTTCTTGTTGCGGTGCTAATGAAGGTTTTCAGTATATTTGTGAAAAAAGCACTAGTAACGTACAGTAGTGCTTATTTTAATCGACCAAAACTGAGATTCGAATTCATGCCATGGAATTACGAATCTATCGCTCTACCGAGAACTCTAAGCTATTGAGAACCTCTTATTTATTATTTGATAATATTTTTATTTTTTCAAAGTCCAATTTGATTTTTTCAAAATTATTTATAATATCTTTGTACATCACGCAGGTGCTAATTATGAAACTGTCAGGCTCATCTTAAAAAAGGACTTGCAAAGATTTCCTTATAAATTGCAAAAAACACAGGCATTACGTCCAGCTGACTATGGAATGAGGCTACAATATGGACAGCAAATGATCAGAAGATTAAGGAGGGATTCTGATTTCTTAAGACGTGTATGTTTTACGGATAAAGCCATATTTACGCAGAAAGGGTTTGCTAATAAGCAAAATTATAGAAATTGGGCTGTCGAGAACCCAAATTGGCATCGTCAAGTGGAGAATCAAGACCGTTGGCGTATAATAGTATGGGCTGGCATAGTAGGAGATGCGGTCGTTGGTCCATTTATTTTTGAAGAAAATGTCAACGGAGCATTATATTTAGAATTTTTAAATGAAACACTACCTGGGTTGTTGAGAGAAAATGCAATACGCATGCAACAAATGTGGTGGCAGCAAGATGGAGCACCATGCCACAATACCAACGCCGTTCGGGATCGCCTTGACCAATATTTTCCTCGAAGGTATGTTATTATTCTTTTTTTTAATTATATATCTGAGATTCCTATATTTTGCTACCATCAACGAAATAAATTTCAGATATATTTGTAAGCAAAACACATATAATGCTCAGTGTACTTGTATCAATTGCACGAGACTGGCATTCGAACTCGTGCACACGAGTAGTGAAATCATACCTCATTATATTATTATTTTTGTTACTCTATTTTTAATTTTTTTCACGTCGTAGAGATGTACACTTGGCGGAAAGGATATTTTTCCGAATGTGTACCTCAAATGGCAGCGCTGCATATTTTACCACAGACATAAGAAAACTTCGAATTATGCATTGAGTTTTGCATCATGATTATTTTGTTTTTTCTTATAGGTTATTCATGCAAAATTCAAATTATAACAACTTAAATATTATTGCCTATATAATTTAAATTCATAATATTAGATTCTATGTGATTATTGAACTAAGAAATAAAAATTTTATTTAATAAAATAATAATTCGGATCATGAAAAAAGAAAGTAATATTGTTTGGTTACTAAAATTATGTCATTAAGTAATGAGTAACGATGATGTGAAATTTGCTCTACAATTTGAAATTGTCTTATGCCTGTGGTAAAATATGCAATGTTGCCATTTGAGGTTAACATTCGGAAAAATATCCTTTCCGCCAAGTGTACAGTGATAGTTTTGATGCATTGTTTATTCACAGGTGGATTGGCAACAACGGGCCATTTATCTGGCCCTCACGCTCACCTGACCTAAACCCTATGGATTCCTACTTATGGGGTCATTTAAAGAATAAATGTTACCAAGAACAACCTACAACGAGAGAAAATATGATTATTAGAATCCGTGAAGCGTGCAGAGCAATAACACCAGCTGAACTTGTTCGTGTGCGTACTCGTTATGAAAGAGTATTGCGTTGTTTGATTTAAGAGAATGGTGGACATGTAGAGCCATTATTACGATAAGAAAATGAATAAGAAATAATGTAGTTTTTCATGTTATATGTATTTTATTTTCAACATTATTTTTATTATTGTTCATCTATACATAATTAAATTAAATCATTCCTGTTTTGTATGATTTATATTTTACTCCGATTAATTCGTAAATAAAAAAATGTTACCCACAGTTCAATTTATGATTTCATGGAATCAAATATTTGTTTTATGATTAGTTATTTTCCAATTTTCATTTCTAATTTACAGATACCTATTATAATTGATTTATATAAATTTGTTGTCAATTTATTCGAAAAATGAATTTAAGTTGGCTCGTGAGAGTAGCACATAGAATGAGCAGATTCGTACTTTTTGTACAGCTCTACACCTTATCAATATTTTAATTACATTTTTCTTATATTATTTTAAACCAAATATTTTAAATCAATGATAATTTGATAATTCAATAGATAAAATAAATATTATAACTACAAAATAATTAGTTTTTTTTACACAGGGTGCGTACAGTGGGTACTTTACTCCCTCCCAGCTAATCTATTATTATTTTCACATTATTATTATTCTACATTATATATATAATTAAAAAAATTTTTTAAAGATTAACTTTTTTTAGCATGTGATATCTTTCGTATGCATATGGAGAAGAACCACTCTCAGATGTCAATTGCTTATTGCTACTAACTATTAATAAATTATATCAATAGAAAAGTGTACAATATAGTGTCTTGACCCACTTTTATCATAATTATTATTCAAAGGTTAATTTATTTAATTAGTGATTTTCAAAACTTTAAATCAGTCTTATTGTTGTTGTTGTTTTCATCAAACTTACAACAAAAATGCTTAACTAATACATTCAGAATACATACAAAAACCCATTCTAAATTTCTTAAAAATAAATTATGTATTTATGATATTTTAAAACAAGTTCAATTGATATGTGTTGTAATGCTAAATTTTTAAAAGTTTTTATTTGCTGGTGAAAGCAATA
Source organism: Anastatus disparis (assembly GCA_017163975.1). Lineage (NCBI taxonomy): Eukaryota > Metazoa > Arthropoda > Insecta > Hymenoptera > Eupelmidae > Anastatus > Anastatus disparis. Next base: position 4,788,801 of record JAFFSR010000074.1, read on the forward strand.
ATTGATATTTTAATACATTTCATTTAGAATTCATTAAAAAATATGAACTTGATAACTGAGCAATTTTTATATAAATTCATTGTCTTAATATACGTAATTAAAGTAAATGCAATTTTTCATGTATGAAGATCAAAATTAGAATAAAAATATACAATAATTAATTTTTGAACAATAATTAATCATAACAAAAATTATTCCTTATTAATTCATAATCATCATGATATTAATTTTAATTAATTATGGTACATGTCAGAGATGTAATATTATATTTTCATTCAACTCTTCAGCACGTAAAATTTTATTAAAATTTTAATCAGTGTATGTTGACACAGAAGAAGAAAGTTAAATGAAAATAATTCATCAAAAGAGATTCTTGAATTAAAATATGGGATCACTAAAAACTGCATATTATGCTAAACAATTTATTAAAAAATGCATATAGTATTTTTATAATCATTGTATAAATTCCATTTCAAATTAAATAATTAATTGTACTTGAAAATAAAATGTAAAAATCAAAAACTGAAATTTCATTTCGTAAATAATAGCATTTACATAACCCACTTTTCGAACAGTTGGGTTAGATGTCAGTTGCGATCGTCTCACTTCAGTCAAGTTCCAGTTCCGTTTGTTCCTCTTAATTATCTTCGATTTTCATGATGGATAAAACTATTCAAATTATTACATTTTCAAAATAAAATTAAAATTACTTTTAGTCATAAAAAATTGCTGCAAAATAGTTATACTGTTATCAAAAGTACTCAGTTAGAAGATAAAAATTTAAAAGCCGCAAATTGTATACTTTTTGAAAAAAAAAAATTATTTTTTGAAATAGAATTTTTTTGTAATTTTAAACGTTATTAATCAATTTGCCATACCCGAAAACATAAATACCAACCATTTTGGGAACCAAAAATAATGTGAGTGTGAAATAAAATAGGTGTGCGGAGCAAAATTGTCACGCTGTATTCGTTGAATTTTGAAAATAAAATAAATTTATGTGAGATCTTATGTCAGATCGCACATATATTTATTTTATTTTAAAAATTTAACGAATATACATTCGATTTCATATGCGATCTCATAGGCGATTTCACGTGACATCTCATATGCAATCTCGTGTGCGATCTCATATGTGATCTCACATGGTAACTCTTATATATTTTCTTCAATTCAAAAAATTTGAAAAAGATATTTATTACTTTTTTATTTTTTTCGGCTTGTTCTTTAAATTTTGACAAATTTTGACATTAGCTATATTAATACCATTATTTTAGTTAAAATAAAAAAATCCTTTAGAGCGGTTATTTTTTTATGAACTTGAATCGCAAATTATATATCAAAGTTGCCAAACCTAACCCCGAAATACTATAAATTGCTAATTTGTATATAACTTTTTAAGTATCTGGTAGATTTCTTTAGTTGTTCGCACTCAAGTTGAATCCTACTAATTTTTTTATTGAAGTGAAACATAAACTTGGATCAGAAATATTATCAGAAGGGGGAAGCATCACCATGCCCTCAATTTATATAATTACACTAATATTATAAATACGTATTCGCACACTAGAACATCATCATATTCAATAAATTTAGTAGAGCCATATGACCCAACGTATCTTGCCCGGGGTTAGTAGTAATTTTCGTTTTTGCATGGTATTTCATGGCGTCACTTTCCAATTAAGGATCAGCTTCCAACTAACTTTACTGATCGAAAATAGCTAGAAAAGAATTTTGACTAATGTACACACTTCCGTTTCTCATACGATAAAATGAACAGATATTCACAAGTGAAAGCAATTATGATATGTATTTTTATTAAAAATAAATAAAATTACTTTTTTAGCTACTTTTGATCAGTAAAAAATGCCTAAAACCTCGTCTGAAACTGACCTTTGACATGTAAAATAGTATAATGCTAAAATATGTGTATTACCTTACTTTTAACGTTTAGACTTACATTGCATACAAATATAATTCTTATTATGAAAACCATGTGAATAGTCTGTATGAATATGATTATATATCATGGTTTATAATTATATTCGAGCACGATTTTGAAATTGTTCAGATTACGGTAGATTCACGACTGAATCATGAAAACAAGCAATAAGATTGCGATAATACTTTAAAATAAAAGTAAAATCAATAATTCTTGAGTCAGAAAAACCTATATTATTTAAATCAGTAAGACGCTATTGTAAATGATATGTAAAAATAATTTATCAGTATGATAAAAAAAAGATAATAAGTACTAAGTCTCTGTCAGTTCATTGAAGGTAGTTTGTCATAATGTTCTAAGACATAAATGAAGCTGCAACTGTTTTTACGGTGACATGCAAATTGTGTAACAATTGGTAAGACGTGTTATGCCGTAAATCTGAACCAGATGCAGCGTGCGTCATAGAACGACACTACCTATTGATTAGAAAAACTGTCATTAATCAGTGAACCGACCCCGAGCCTCGTATACATGATTTCGTCTGTGATATGAAATTAGTATCTCATTTTTTGAATAAACAAATTCTGTACAAACCTTTGTATACGAACGGCATCGCTCGAGACCTCACTAAAAAGTGATGGCCTTCTCGAGTGTAAAAGGCGATATGCATAATTGTAGTGACTAGTATCTTAAATATTACCTGTAAATAACGTCTAAATCTTCGTAAAAATTTTGTTTCTATTATTATCCAATCGCCAAGTATAATTACGCTCGCATATAGTTTAAAACTATAATCCATATTAGCATGCTTTAGATAACGATTGTTTTGTAGATATAGTGTAGAATCATTTAATCGTAATTTCATTAATATATATAATATATAAATAAATTGAATTATAGACCAAAATTTAGATTTTATATTTGTTGACATTAATTACAACTATAAGTGTAAGAAAAAATTTTATTTTAGTTCACACGAGATCTCATATGAGATCTCATGTGAAATCTTATGTGAGATCGGGTTTTGGGAAAAATTATACTTTTCGCACATGAGATCTCACATGAGATCTCACGTGAGATCGGGCATCAGGAAAAATAAAATTTTGCGGCACATGAGATCTCACGTGAGATCTCATATGAGTTCTCATATGAGATCTCGTTTTATTTTCAATCGTGAGATCTCATGTTAGATCTCGTGTGAGATCTCATGTCATTTTTTTCAGTAGGGGTATAAATAGATCCGAAAAACAATTTTCTAAAACAAAGATTTTTTAAATATATAAAATTGATGCAATCAACTATAAAATTAACAAAGTATAAGATTATAGGTAAAGTTAATCAACCTATTGAGATAAGAATTTGAGACTTCAAAAAAGGTAAAAATACGGCGAGATAGCTATGAAAAAAAAATAAATGTTATACATTAATCATAAAACAAAAAAAAACCTTTCATAATACCTCTGAAATGAGATTCATTATAATTAAGTTTTATAATAAAAAAGTGAGAATTTAATCATAACAAAAATACACTTAAAAAAGTATTGAACTCGATAATATGTGGTCAAATACTAATACGATTTAAAATATTAATGCTTACAAATCATTCCGTACATATATTTTGATAATAATGAAAATCAATAAAAAATTTCTTTGTTACAAGAAGAATATAAAATAAAAGCCATGTCAAATGTTATTGAAAATATCAAACTATCTTAAAGAAAATTAAAAATGATACAACTAAAATTAAAAAAATTAACATAAAACTAAGAATAAAAGTAATATTATAGCTATAAGCTTGCCAGACCCACTCCTCAAAAGTTAAATCTTCTAAAATATATAGAATTCATGTTTTGATAATATGGTAAATACTTTTAAAACATCCATTTAAAACATTTTTTAGGGTTAACTTTTTAGAATGCTTGTAATTGAATTAAATTTTTATATTAATTTTCAGAATTTTTTATTCGATGAATAAATAATCTAATTCGAAACCATTCATTTATTTAAATTTCGTAGGGTCAGCCTGGCAATTTTATAGCTATAATATTACTTTTATTCTTAGTCTTATGTTAATTCTTTAAATTAAAGTTGTATCATTATTCTCAATTTTGTTAAAAATAGTTTTATATTTTTAATAACATTTTACATGGCTCTTATTTTATACTCTTTTTTTAACAAAGAAATTTTTAATCGATTCTTATTATTATCAAAATATATGTACAAAATTATTTATAAGTTATCTTTACTGTGTCTATACTTTGCGCTATTTTACAATTTTAAAAGTATAGAATAGTCATTAAAATATTATGTTGTTGTCGAGATTGTAATAATTGTTATTGCGGGCTACCAAATTTACGTAAGAAATAAATGACACATTAAATAATGTTATTCAATGACGTCTTTTAAGAACGTTATTTCATTAACGTGATTTGATGTATCACAAATTTAAATGAAAACATTGTGATACATCAAATCACGTCATTATGTCATTTAATAACGTCTTTTTATAACGTCATGTAATAACGTAATTTGATGACATCTTTTAACCTTTAGAGGAAGGGGAATTCGGAATTTTCGATTTCTTAGTATTTTCTATAAAAACACATAATATGTGTCTGTAATATTGGGAAATACTCATATGTAAAGTGTCTATCCATGGTCGAACCACTATAGTGGCTTTCCCGCCCCCTAAAGGTTAATAACGTCTTTTGATAACTTCATTTAATGACGTCATTTTATGATGTCATTTAATGACGTCATTAAATAAAGTCATTAAATAAAGTCATTTTTCTATAGGGCAGAGATATTTATTTGTATAAGTCGAACACCCTATTGAAAATAATGACATATTTTTATAACGTCAACAACAGACATATTAGTAAATGACAGTCTGCTCCGAGCTCGCCTCAAGATAAGACGTGTATTTATTAAGGTCCACTTTAGGTCTGTTTACTTTATAGATACAAAGCCAAATAAGTGTTATAAATCAAAGTATAGTGTTCGGTTAACATAGGGGGGCCTTGTGCTCCTACCTATACGTACAATTACAAAAAAAAATACAAAAAACATCATGGAGACCTCTGGTAGCAGGAGTTTTCCATCTCAAAGTTCAAAAGTAACCGAAAAAACCAACGTAATGTCTCAAACTTATCATGTTAAACCATGAAGAACGTCCCATCAGAGAACAGGCTATCATACTGGATGTAGTAGAGGATGCACCCGTAAAACAATACGCAATCGCAGCGGCAAAACTGATGAATCCAATGAACATTATCTCGATTTCAAAAATCTCGCACTCAAGAGTTTGTTTATATTTGCGGTCACAAGAAATAGCCGACAAGCTAATTGAGGATCACCCCATCATCGATGTAAACAAACATCCATTACAAGTAAGACATTATTCAGCCAAAACAAAATGTATCATTATTTCTAACGTTCAGACATCAGTACCAAACAGTGTAATTGAAAAGAAACTCTTGGAATTTAACGTTGATTTAAAATAAAAAATCACAACAATCAAAACAGGCTGGGCCGATATTGGCTTTTCTCATATTAAAAGTTTTCGAATACAAATATATATTGATCAAGACAACGTAAATAAAATGCCAGAGTTTACCTTAATTACTCACAACGGAGTAAATTACTGGATATACCCTTCAGCAGCAAAGCTTATGTGCTTCTTATGTAAGGATGAGGGTCACTTAGCAAAACATTGTAAGAATAACGAATCATTCACACAACTGCAGGAAAACAGTGAGGTACAAGACTCAAACACCAGTCTGGGCAGTCAGACGGAGGCGGCAACGATTCAACAGTTCCCCTCTTTGACACCTCAAACTCATGATCCCTTTAAGGTTCCTGCAGTCAAACGACCACACAAAACATCTATAGCTTCCACTGATTCTCTCAGTACTGCCAATTCAACTTTTATTTCAGATTATAATAACGACATATTAAAAGTGATTAAAAAGGGAAAAAACAATAAAGTGATTCTCGTTAAAAACAAACTCCCACCAACCTACGAAGAAATACAAGCCAACCTTGAAGACGCATATAACTTTATAAACGAAAAAAAAATCAGAATAAAAATATCCGTGGCTCATTTAGCAAATTTCCTAACTGAAACCTACGGCAACCCTGACACCAAAAGTTCCGCTTTAAAATACACACAAAATACGGAAAATCTAATTATAACTCTAAAAACAGTATATGGCCACATACCAATAAAAAGCTTAAAAGCTAGAATAACAAGAATAATTAAAAAATTGGATAACTCAAACGACATAAATAATAACAGCGAAGAATTATCGTCCTCTGAAGATTAAAATATCAACTCACTATCAAATACAAAAGAACGAAAATGGAATATAAAAATCTGAAAATTTTATATTGGAATGTAAGGAGTATAGTCAAGCATAAAGAAGAGATCGAAAACATTTTAAAAGAAACAGATGTACTTATCTGCGTGGAAACTAGTGATGGGATTATTTTCGGATTTTTGACTGTTCGAATTATTCGAATAAACGGATAATACTATCCGGGATGAAATAATCCAGATGGTCAAAAAATATTCGAATAATCAAAAAGTATTCGGATAATCGAAAAATATTCGAATAATAATTTTAATCGAAGTACATGCGAAAGTACATACAAATTCAATTGTGTGTGTAGTTGTGTGGGTGTGTGGGTGTGTGGTTGTGTGGGTGTGTGGATGTGTGGATGTGTGTACCGTCAATTCTTTGAAGTTCGAATAATTAGACTCGATTATTTATTATTCGAATTGTCATTATTCGAATACTGATTATTCGAATAAAAAATCCGAATAGTCACTATCCGGATTACGGATACCTTTCGAATAAAAGAATTCATTATTCGAATAATTTTTATCCGGATAGTCCCACTCCTAGTAGAAATCTGGCTAAAGGAAGAACATAAGCTTAACTTTGCAGGGTTCAACATTTTTAGACAAAATAGAACATATTCACGAGGAGGTGGAATCATTTTTGTTATATAAAAAAGTATCGCATACAAGGTAATAAAAGACATAAAGGCATCTGATGAAACCTTCGAAATCTGCAACATCAATGTGAACAATATAACACCAGAATTTAACATATTCGCGTGCTACAGAACCCCCGGTTAAAATACATCACAAAACACATGGGATGAAATTATCGACAGCGTCAACACATCTCACGAAAACTGTTAATTATTTGGCGACTTTGGCGCACATAATATTAATTGGAACTGTTCTCACAACGATATAAACGGCATTAGATTACAAAAAGCTATCGATGATTCTGATCTATGTCTTTTAAACTCTGAAAGCATTTCTCACATAAATTCTTACAGAAATAAAACGTCAAATATCGATCTAATATTCTCAAGTAGCCTATTTTCACAACTTATAATATTCAAAGTCAAAGAGGAAACATGGGGCTCTGACCATTTTCCTATAACTGTAAATATAAACAACTTAAAATATCTTTATAAAAAAAAAACACAAAAAATCTATTCCAAACGGACCGATTGGGAAAAAGTCAACGCGAGTCTCTTGAACGTTTTTGAAAAATTTTATACAAACGAATTTCATTCTGCCCCCGCCGACATGAAATATAAAATTTTTTTCGACACTGTCTCAAAAAACATCATTAATTTTACACCAAAAAAAAATCAAAAAACCAAGCTTCATATTCAAATCCTGTTCCTTGGTGGAATCAGGAATGTAATATACACAAAAGGCTTAGAAAAGCGGTTTACTTAAAATGGCACCATACTCACAAGCTTGCTGACTTAATTGAATATAATAGACTATGTGCAGCCTTCGAAAAAATATGTAAAATAAAAGAAAATAGAAATTCAAAATATTTGTCGAGTCAATAAATTTTTAAACAAATATTGAATACACTTGGAAAAAATGCAAAATCCTTAATAACAAATGCAAATTATGCACTTGATAAATTAAGCCCACCGTTTGTCCCGACAAACCCAAATTATATACCTATATGTAAAAAAATGATTTTCTCGATAACCCTATTAATCTTAACGAATTCAACATAGAATTAAATTCAAAAAGTATAAAAGCCTCTTCAGGCCCGGACGGTATAGATTATCTCATTCTTAAAGCGTTACCACTTAAATATAAGCTACTTCTCATAGATATATTTAATGAAATTTACAATACCAACCAATTTCCAGACACATGGAAAAACTCTTTCATACACTTCATTAAAAAAACAAATGGCATAAACTTTCGACCAATCTCTTTAACTTCATGCGTCTGTAAAGTTTTAGAAACTATATTTGAAAATAGGTTGTTCTTCTGCTGTGAAAAAAACGACTTAATACACCCAAGTCAAACAGGCTTTCGTAAAGGTCAAGCATGCACAGACAATGTTTCAAATTTAGTTTTATACGCATTAAAAGGATTCAAAATCAAAAGAGATACATTAGCGACCTTCTTAGATGTAAAGGGAGCCTTTGACAACGTTGTTATTGATATTTTATTAGACAAGCTAGCAGCTGTTGGCTGTACTGGCAACTTAGTTAAATTTATTAAATTTATATCTTATGAAAGAAAAATATTTCATGCTGAAAGCAAAGGCAATCACAGACTCGTTTTCAAAGGTGTCACACAACGAGGGGTATTAAGCCCTCTCTTATACATATTGTATGTATCCCAAATTACTACAAATCTTCCTAAAAATGTTAAAATATCCCAATTTGCCGACGATATATCAGTATACACTAAATATGGATCTCTCACCCTGGTAGAAAATTAAGGATAAAGATATGCTCGGATAACTAACTGTTGGCTATATCTCGTCGCTACGCAGTCGCGATAAGTGACCGATATATACACGATAATATATTAAAGACTACGGAGTTGATATAAAATATAATCACTAAAATAATTAAAATTTTATCTATCCGATTTGAAATAAATTATAAATATTATAATATTCATTATTACAATTCATATGAGTTGTAAATAATTTTTAATTAAAATCGTTTATAGAAAGCGAATCTGTATATATACATGCTGCTCGCGGTGGCGCTCGTTTGTACAATCGTACAATATATCCTATAGTTGTGAATACTGAATGTTAGCTGCGCGCGCATCACTCGACGCTTCGTCTTCTATAAGCATCTATCTTCATCACTATATGTGCAGGTTAGATTGACTTAACTTAATTTTAAAATTATTAAAGATGCATATACTGTTATTGTAATAGCGTTAAAATTTTCTGTTCTTTGTTGTATAACTTAAATTTATTTGCGAACATACACAGTATGATTATGAAAACATATCCATGTAAAATCAGTGAGTGCGAAGTGCAAGTGAGCGAGTGCATAAGGAAACTTAGTGTGAGAGAATACATTGTAAAAAAAAATAGCGAGAAATCACGTCGCTGGTCGACGATTTTAATGCGACCATGCACCGTCGATGTTATTTAACATCGTTGAAGCGCGATATCTAACTGATTTAACCAAAAAATCTTGTATTCAGTTTACGTGAAATCACGCAAAGCACTTAAAATGTCGCCGTCGAATGAAGTTAAATAACCTTGACGGTGCATGATCGCATTGAAATCGTCGACCAACGACGTGATTTCCTGCTATTTTTTTTACAGTGTAAGACTGTCCGTTTAGGAACTGATAAGGAAACAAGGAGTGAACAGCCTTTCTCTTTCTCACTAATTGTGTTCCCATATGCGGGCTCACTCGCACTTTGTAATATGCTGCATATGATTGCGACTGCCCATAAAATACGGGATGATATACTGAAAATATGCTCAACTTTCTACCAGAGCACCAAAAGCAAAAACCTAATCGAGAAATCTGTAAACTGTATTTAAAATAATCTATTCCAATTAGGTCTTGGACTCTGTTACAATAAAACTGTCATTCTACATTTAAATAACAGAAATATCTCTCCGGGTAACATTAAAATCGCCATTGGTAACAGCCTTATAAAATCAACAAATCACACAAGATTCTTAGAAATTACAATCGATTACCAAATAAACTTTAGCAAACATGTCGACCAAGTTTTAAAAAAGTGCTCGAAGGCAAGCAACATCATTAAATTCTTATGTGTCACATGATAGGGATCAAACCCACAAACTCTTATAAATCTCTGTAAAAGCTATATACGCTAATAGATTTCGGTATACAGATCTATTTCGCTACTAGACAAAACTCCATCCAAAAACTTGAAAAAATGCAACTTCATTGCCTAAGAATCGGGCTAAATCTCTTACACAATCTCTCATCACAAAAGTACTATCAAACAATAGTCTCCCAATAAACCAAACGATTCACACTTTTCACGCCAAGCTTAAAAAAAATAAATGTAAAAGAAGAAAACTTATTCAATACGCCATAGACGACTGTTTAAAAACCAAAAAAAATATTCTATTTCATAAGAACAAATTTCACATTTACAACTTTGATTTTTAAGATATTATATCCAAAATTCCAATTAACATTAACACAGGTTACAAACTCGAGACATCAAAAAATCCAACATCTGATCTAGCCAAACTAACTAACAAACCAAACATCATTAATATTTACACAGACGGGAGTAAAAATACGCAGAATAATTCAATAGGTTCCGCTTGCCTATGTAAAGAAAAAAACATCGAAATTAAAAAAAGCCTTCCTCGCGCGTACACAAGACCTAAATCATATTATATGTGATTGTCCATTATACTCAAACCAAAAAACAACTTTAGTAAAAAAATTAACAAAACACAACATTTATCCACCGTATATTACAAACCTTTTCTTAGAGGCCAGCAAAAACAATGTAATAAAAGAAATTTGTAAATTCTTCCAAAATTGTAATCTCAATGTATAATGTTTATTATATATGTATAATCAATCAATCCTTTATGTTAAATAAAGGTATAGCTGTATGAACTTCTTCAGGCTTAGGTAAGCTTAAATAAATTTTAAAAAAATAAGTAAATGATGTTATTGAATGACCTTATTAAGTGACTTTTTGTTTTCATTCAAATTTGTTATACATCAAATCACGTTTTTTATCAACGTTATTAAATGACGTTATTAAATCGTCTCTAACAAAGAGTGGCACCCCTGTTGTAAAATACATTGATATATAACTGAATGACTTCAACCTGACTTTGATTTCGTTGGATATCCAGAAGAATTATCCAGTTGCGCATCACCCACATGGATTTCTAGTAAGATATCTAGTAAGACATCCAACTGGAAATCTCACAGGGAAAAAAAAACAATTGTGCTTACTGAAGACTGAAGTAAATTTAACCTAAGTACATCAGTAAGAAGGAGTTCAGTAAATATAACTTAAGTTGATTACATTATTTCAACAGAACTAGCAGTTCAGTAGAATCTATTTAAGTTAAATTAACTAAAATCTTCAGTAATTGTAATTGAGGAAGCGCCCTTTTAAGGTTACTGAATTGAGTATAGTAAACGCAACGGTTTTTTTTTCTTTGTAAACTAGATATCCAACTGGATATCCTAATAAAAATTCATCTGGATGATGCGAAACTGGGTAATTCTCCTGGGTATCCAACGAGATTCGAGTCAGATCCAAGTCATCTAGTTAAATATCCAGTTGGATATTCAACTACTTTTCTACAACAGGGACATTTCAATTTTCAGTCGAAAAAAAAGCATATTCAAATTGTCCTGCAAAAATAGCACACCTCAACGCTGTCTTTCGAACAATAATAAATGTTAGCGACGGCTCACGATGACAAAACGGTCAAATGTGCTAGTTTTTATATAATAAGCTTTTAAAATGTGTTACTTTTCGTTAGAGCTTTCTCAGATGTGCTAGTTTTCGCAGTGAGAAATGAAATGTGATAATCTTTATTAAAGCCAACCAAATGACGTCATTTAATGACGTCATTAAATAACATCATTAAATAACGTCATTTTATGACGTTATAAAATTACGTAATTATTTTTTAATAGGGCGAGATATTTGGGTACCTTATATGAATCGAACATCTAATACTTGGAAGAGGACGTTTCCCAGCCTAAGCACTCAATGGCAATGAGCTGGTGAACGCAGTTGCTCACGATCGACGTGGCACTATACCCAGTGGTATACTATAACCGGTGGACAACAATGGTAGTCATGCCAAAAAGTACTTTTTTCAACAAAAATTTTCTTTTCAAAGACGTAATTTTCTCAATCATGATGTTATTTAATAACGTCATAAAATGAAGTTGTTAGATAACGTTATTTTTCGTCTAAAATAATGACATACCAACTAAAGTCATTATTTTCAATAGGGTTAAGAGAAAATCAAGAAGGATAGCTGAAGATGAAGGGGGTGAAAGAAAAATGAAGGAAGAAAGAATAGAGAGTGAAAAAAAAGATAATAAAGCAAAATATAGTGAAACATAGATGAAGAGAGAAATACATGTATTAAAGCTAAAATAAGATCCAAAAATGAGGACCAAAAAAGGTGCTTGTATATTTTTTTTTCTTTTTAAAAAGATTAATATATAAAAGATATTGTCCTCTATATGATTAACCTTTTTTATATGGTAATGTCGAGGGAGCCCAGCCCGGTTTCCGTTTAACACATTACATCAGGCTAGACTATCAGACCCACCATACCAAAAACTTTGACTACCGGTGGATGGTCAGCCACTTTTGTGACTAACAATCAACCGATACTTAATGAGGTCGGATTTTTTGAGAGTCGCGATATAAATGACACATACACTAATTTTCTTTCGAAAAAAAAGTTAGTGGTACTAGGCCAGGATTTGAACCCATGCCCTCTGCGTTGAAGACAAGAGCTCTATCCATTACGCCACCGCGCTCTCGAAGTGCTTGTATATGATAACTACTCATTATATAGGACTCAATAAAATTGCTATTTTTATAACGAAAAAATGCGCAGATCCGTAGGAGTCAAGAACTGTAGAAAAAGGTAGTTTTACTTCAATATATAATAACGTTTAATTATATAGAAACTAATAGAAAAGGCAAATCTTATTGCAAGAAAAATTACACATACCCTTAGAGCATGTATACTATGAAGGAAGCATGCCGTGTTAAAAAGTGGTGGCGACTTTAAGTAGAGAGAGAGAATATTAACTTACATCCTATCTCTCTTGCGTAATGCTTCCGTAAGCACTGCACCAAAGAGACAGTATGTGAGTAGTTATTTTCTTTCTCTCTTACACCATCTTTAAAATAGCTACCACTTTCCCATATTACATGCTGCCTCCATGTATATATGCTTGAAACACATACCTAAAAAATGCACGAATCCGAAGAACCGGAGATTCGTAGAAAAAGGTGATAAATATTTTAATTACAATAATATTTAAAATTTACTAAAGAGTAAATTAACTTTTATATATTGAATTTAAATATACGTTATTGTACATGTAAACAAATATTGAAGAAAAGCTTAAGTTTATTACACATACAATATAAGGCTAATAAGTTTAAATATGTCATAAATGGAATGTCATGTAGTTCTGTTAGATTTCATGTATATAATTAACTTCACCGATTTTCAATGAAGAGAAAATATATGCAGTTTAATATTTAAAATAAAAGTAGCAAAAACAACAACAAAAAATGAATTTTAAAAATAGATTTACTTTATACTAAAAATCAGTGAAATCAAATAATATAAAGTAATGAAATAGAACCAGGAGCATTGAAAAAAATAGAAAACTTAAGCTTTGTTTCCAAGAATATTTCACTTTGAATAGTATATTTTTCACCTAGGGAAAGAAGTAAAAAATGTCCTAAATCGTATGTAAATTGTAAGGCACAATTTACAAAAGTCAAAAATTACCTCGACTTCATAGGTGACCGTGAGTATAACGAATAATTTCGAACTTGAGTATCGTCTGAATATTGAATTCAGTAGACATCAGCTAACAAAGTTTTAAAACGTGTAACGAGTTACGTGTAGCGTGTAATATCATTAAGAAACGGCTTTTATGTTTAGATTCTTGACCTTAATATATGATTATGAATTTGAACGATGAAATTAAAAATAACCCTTCTACTCGAAACATGCTTAAAAACAAATTTCGTGTTTATTTCTAATTATTATATCTTCACATATGTATTTTATACATACTAAATATTAAATTTAAATACACAATTATAAGATTAAAATAAAATATTTTATTAATTTTAAAATTCCAATATTTCGAAATAATAAATCCGTTATTTGCAATTACCCAACAATTTTATTTGCATGAAATGTAAATTCTTCATTATTATATACAATCTCATATTTGTTTTTTTTATTTCCATATCATTGATATTATAATTTATGAATGAGTTCTTCGTACTAATAAAGAATTATTATTTAAACAATTTAAATATTTTTTATTGATGATAAGTAAATTTTTTAATATACTTATATTTGTAATAAATCATAACTAAAAATGTCAATCGAATAACATTTTCATCAAAATAAATTCCAACGCTATGATTCTTAAAATAGAAATTTTTATATAACTATCATCCATTGTAATTATTATTTGTGTAATATATATGTAAGAATAATATATTTAATGAATAATCATTTTATTTGATGAACAGTTAAATAAATTTATAAATTTATTATTGTATAACATTACTACTATTTTATTAAAGTGAAGAATTCAGACTTTTTTTTTCTTACGTGAATATCTTTTGCATTATTTTCACATACATACTTACACATACACGCATGCATCTTAAACATACATGTACACACATACACACACGTACACATACACATATACACATACACACATACACACATACACATACACACATTTACATATACACATACACACATACACATACACACATTTACATATACACACATCTACACATACACACATACACATACACACACATACACATATCCATACACATACACACATACACAATATCCATCTCCCCGTTTTCGCCTCTTCACCTCCGTCTCTCCGTCTCTATTTCTCCGTCTCCGTCTCTCTGTCACCATCTCCGTCTCCGTCTCTCTGTGACCATCTCCGTCTCGGTCTCCGTCTTTCCGTCTCTATCTCTGCGTTTCCGTTTTTCCGTCTTCTTCCTTCCGTCTTCGTTTCTCCGTCTCTGTCTCTTCGTCTCCATTCTTCCGTCTTTGTCTCTTTGTCTCAGCGCTCAAAATAGCAGCCGCGAATTTGTAACTACACAGCGCTCAAAATAGCATCCGTAAATTTTTAATTACAGAGCGCTTACAATAGCAGCCAAGTTTTTTTAACCATACAGTGTTCAAAATAGCTGCCACGAATTTTCAGCTATAAGGCGCTTAAACGAGTTGGTGCGTTTTTCATCTTTAGCTCTTAAAATAGCAGTCGCGTTTTTTAAACCAGATAGTGCTCTGAAAAGCAGTCGCGAATTTCTAATTACACAGCGCTTACAGTAGTTTTAGCGTTTTTCTCCATCACAGCACTAACAATAGCAGCCATGTTTTTTTTAACCACACAGCATTTAGAGAAGCAATTGCGTTTTTTTAATGGCACAGAACTAAAAATAGCAGCCGTGATTTTTAACCACATAGCGCTAAACTCTACTTCATAATTTTTAATTTTTTTATATTTAATATTATATTAGAGTTTCAAATATGTTTGATTTTATTTTCTTATTCATTATATTTAATTTTTGTATCGTGGTTTTATATTATCTCTTTGTAAACGATGTTTCTAGTATAGACCATTTCATCTTTAACTTTTCTTGATTTTTCTGTTAATAATATTTTCAATTCTTTATTATTAATTGTCTGTTCTTGATTTTTCTGTTAATAATATTTTTAATTCTTTATTATTAATTGTCCTCAAAAGTGCCACGTATGACTACCCATGATTGAAAATTGGTGTTGGTAAATACACTCTGACTTTTTTAAATGATTGCCATTGCGACTTATTAATACTCATTGCATAAACAAGTTTCACAGGAAATTGAATTCTGGTCATCTGGAATGGCAGTACATCATTTGCTGATAAGCTCATACGTGGTAAGAATATAGTGCTCCCTTTTTTACTTCCTGTTAATATTTGTGCAACAATAGTAAATTTTTTATTTTCGTTAATCGGGTTGCGTTACAAAGTTCTTTATTCAAATTAACATTTCTCAAAAGCATTACTATAGCTCCTTTTTTAATTGTAATCTATGTGGAAGTAAACCGTTGAGCGTTAAAAAATTTAAAAATTGTTCGCAAAATTGCGTCTAAACTTTCGTCATTTACATCTTTTACAGAGTCAATGCTAAAGTACTCTATTACTGATTCATTTATTTTTGATAAAATTTTTTCATTGATTTCTGTTACATCTACGACTGATTCTATTCATATTCATGCAGGCCGTCACTGATCGAATTTTTTTTTCTCCTTTAAGTGATAAAAATACCTTTCAATATGTATACAAAGATAAAATTCACCTCATAGAAGGCTCGAAAATATGTTTTTTTTTGTTATAGCGTATTTAGTGTTGAATGTAAAAATGAAATTTAAAAAATTGAAAATAAACCTCAATTTTCAAATTGCCGTAGCTCCGTCAATTTTTAACTTTTTTGGATGTATTTTTAATGAAAATGTGCAAAATTTAGTCTAGTCTTAAATGCTATTTTGATTTTCGCGATATGAGTTGATCTTTCTGAGTTATTCATAAAAAAATCGAAAAAAGCGATTTTCTTCAAACGCAATTTTCTCAAAAACTATATTTTTTGTTGTTAAAATTTTTATATATTTTATACATAAAAAATACTAACTTTTATAGAAGGTGAGAATATGCCATTTAGCCTTTTTTTTAAACAGATTTTCAAACGTTTTTTTATATTTTCCATTTCAAAGCATTAATACCATGACGCATCATGCCATTTTTTTAACTATTACGTCTTTTTACAATTTGTTTATGCTTTTATTTAATAATTTATGAAAAATATTAACAAAAATCTTTAAAATAAACCCTTGATTAAATTTTTTTATCAGTTAGAACCGAAGTTATGATGATTTTAAGGGTGGGTGGGTGCGTGCGTGTGTGTGTATGTGTGTGTGTGTGTGTGTGTATGATGTCAGTTAATAAATTGTATCTCAAAAACTACTCGATGTATTTGCTTCTAATTTTGCATGAAATTTATTTTGTCTAACTTACTGGGAAGCTACTGATATTTTGTTCTTCTAGCGTAGTTTTAATTTTAGAGTCGTTTATAAAAAAAAAATTTGTATTTTTCATTTTTCTGTTTTTTTTTGTTTACTACTCAATGAATTTGCTTCAAAATTGGCTTGGAAATTATTTGCGATTGCCCAAATAAAATAAATTTCTAAAAACTAATTTTCTCAGCTTAGTTTTAATTTTAGAGCATTTTGAAATTTTTGAAAAAATGTTTACATTTATTAGGCCAATAAAATTTTAAAAACTACTCGATGAATTTACTTCAAATTTTCTATACAATTTAATTTTTCGATCAATTGGTGCGGAAGCTATTGAGAATTAGTTTGCTTAGCGTAATTTTAATTTTATAGCCATTTTAGTAATTTTAAAATAAATTTCGGCTTTTCATTTTTTTGTATTTTACGTAAACTACGCGAAAAATTTGTATGGAACTTATTTTCGACTGCCAAAAGAAGAAAAACTTTTGAAAACTTATTTTCTTAGCACATTTTTAATTTTAAAGCATTTTAAAAATTTTTTAAAAAATTTTTATTTTTAATTTTTCTTTCATTTTACGAAAACCATACTATAAATTTTCTCAAAAATTTGTGTACAATCAATTCGCTATTGTCTGAAAAAAATAAGCTTTTAAAAACCAATTTTCTTAGGGTGGTTACGATTTTAGAGAATTTTAAAGATTTAAAAAAAAATTTCGATTCCTTATTTCTTATTTTTTTTATTTTACGTAAACTACTTGATAGATTTGTTCTAAAATTTGCAGGGAAATTATTTGCAACTGCCAAAAGAAGGGAAATTTTCAAAAATTGATTTTCATAGGGTAGTTTTAATTTTAGAGCATTTTTAAAATTTTGAAAAGAAAATGTTATTTATTTAGCCAATTAGATTTCGAAAATTACTCGATGGATTTGCTTCAAATTTTGCATTTTATCTATGTTTTTGTATAAGTAGACGAAAAGTTATTGAAAATTGGTATCCATAGAGTAGTTTGTTTTATAGAGCCATTTTAAAAATTTTCAAAGAATTTTCGATTTTTCATTTATTTTGTATTTTACGTAAATTACTTGATGAATTTGCTTTGAAATTGGGATGGGAATTATTTGCAACTGCCAAAAGAAGTATGACTTTTAAAAACCGATTTCCTAAGCGTAGTTTTAATTTTTTTAAATTAAAAAAAATTTTTTTTTCAATTTTCATTTTTTATTTTTGTTTCCATTTTTCATAAACTACTCGATAGATTTACTCTAAAATTTGTATACAAGTTATTTGCTGCTGTCTTTATAAAACAAGCTTTTAAAAAATAATTTTCTTAGTGTAGCTCTTTGATCACTTCTTTTGATTTCTGATTTAACGCTTTTACTAACTTTTTTCTCACTTCTTCACTTCCTCTTTGTCCTTTTTTTCAGATTGATCCTCATTTTTACCCTATTTTCATCCATACTTGTCTTTCTCTTCCTATTGAACAATCACTCTCTAATATTCACTAATTTTTTTTTAATAAAAATTGTATTTTATATTGAAATCACATTTAAAAAAATAAAATCAAATTACTCTAACTTAATGAGCTCTGTGAGAAAGCATTGCACCAAAGCACTTGGCAGCGTTTTTGTTTAAAAGATGATATGAAATGTGTACTAAGAAAATTTAAAGAATGCCTAATTGGAGATAGTATTGATTTAAAAGTGATTTCTTTGACAGAAGAAGATTTATACGAAGAAATAACTTTATTAGACAATTTTATTTTAGATCTTGCTGGTCTTATATGCTTGAATGCGTCAAGTCGTTAGTGACAATGCAAAAGCGTATTTTTCTGTCATTGTGATTTCATCCCGGATAACAACTGATACATTTTTAATTTTTTTACCTCTTTCGCTGTTTGCAGTACTACTATTATTACAGTAATTTGCAGTACTACACTAGTATTATATATTGTGTCTTCAGATATGTTCAACGGTAATTTAAATGCTGTGCATACTGTCACACTGTCTTGTATTAAATTATCCGCTATATGGCATGATGCGCCATAGTATCAATGCTTCAAAATGGAAAATATAAAAAAAAACGTTTAAAAATCTGTTTAACAAAAATAAGGCAAAATAGCATATTCTCACATATTCTAAAAGTTAGTATTTTTTATGTATTAAAACATGTAAAAATTTCAACACCAAAAAAATATAGTTTTTGAGAAAATTGCGTTTGGAAAAAATCGCTTTTTTCGGTTTTTCATGAAAAACTCAGAGACATTAACTCGTATCGAATCGGCCATTGAAACTAGACTAAATTTCGCACATTTTCATTGAAAGAACGTCCAGAAAGATCAAAAATTGACGGAGCTACGGCAATTTGAAAATTGACGTTCATTTTCAATTTTTTAATTTTCATTTTTACACCCAACACTAAATACGCTGTAGCGAGGAAACAACATATTTTCGAGCTTTCTATGAGGTAAATTTTATCTTCATATACATATTGGAAGGTGTTTTTATCACTTAGAAGAGAAAAAAAATCGATCAGTAATGGTCTGCATGAATCTGAATGGAATCAGTCTACTATAAATTTATCAACGTCATCACTATTGTAAATTTTATCATCTTTACTTAAAAATATTAGCATATGTGCATGCGGTAATCCTCTCTTTTGAAATTCTACTACGTATGAATATGCAATGCATTTTCCCAAAATATGTTTTTAGTAATTTGCTCTCTTAATATTTTTAATTTTTGATAAAATACCTTAAGAACAATATCTGGTCTATCTATTACTTCTTTGTCCTATATTATTTGTGATTTCTTCCCATTACGAATTGCATGTCATGGTAATAAAAAAATCTGGTTTTCCAATTCTTCGTACTAATGTCATGAAATCAAGAAAATTGTAATGTAAGTAACGAGGATTTCTTGTAAAAGTTGATGGTAACATAAACATTTTTCCAATTTTTAAACTATCATTGATTTTTTTTTTATTTTTTAAGAAATTCATTACGCCTTAATAAACTTCTGTTCTTAAAAAATCTTGATTTTTCTTCATAAAATATAATCTTCAATTTATAAATAGAACCCATGCGTATAAGTGGAAATATAATCATAAGATCTGCGTATTTACTTATATATAGGATTCTTATTGGTTTTTCTGCTTTCGAATAAATACATATGTCTCTTTCAATAGGCAATCCATTTCCTACAAAAACTACTGCTACTTTATTACATTTAGCTTCATTATATCCATGCTTATCAAAGTTATCGTTTCGTCTTATAAACATTTTAACATCCCTAGGTATAGTTTCATTTTTAATAGATCGATTATCTTCTTCAATTCCTACTTCGTGCATCATTTTATAAGCTGCTGTGTAAGGATGATTTCTTCTGATTATAGAATCTAATCTATTCTATAATTTTATAGGACAATTCAGATCGTTTTCTATCCGGCATTTATTTGCTCCTTCGTTATCAAATATGTATAATTGTCCAAACATTCTTGATTAATTTTCATTAACGCATATGTATTATGGTATATTTGTCCACAAATACGTATAACTTGAGGATCTTTATTGAATAATTTATCAAATGTTGCACCAAAACTAGCAAATGCTAAGGTGTTATTATATGATCTTATGCATTTTTTAAAATTATTACTTATGATGGAATTTCCCGTAAGTAATTTCTTAATCTCTTAAGGATATTCTGGGTCTTCTTCTAATGTTATATTTCCTTGTTTACAATATAATGTAAATTTCTTATTGCTTGATATTTCGAATGCAAAATGTCTAGCACCACAAAAATCACAAATAAAATTCAAATCACCAATATTATTTTCCATGATATAATTTTCATTATTATTGGTCAATGTATATTAAGCTATTTGGTAATAATTTATATCATTTTGATTTTTTTTTGTTTTGAATTTATCTTTTTTTTATAACAATTTTTATTTTTTACTGAAGGAATGTAATTATCATCTTTGTTTTTTAATGTTTTTTCATGAGATTTATTTAAACGTTTTAATATCTTTTGTTTGTTTTTCAATTAATATTGTTTTCTATTTTCTAAAACTTAATCTTTATTATATTTATAATACGATTTGTCATGAATGCGTCTACCATAGTTGTGATTTTGTTGATATGTTAAATTCTTATTTTTGTTTGAGGATTTTTAATTGTTTTTTATAAATTCATTTTGGTTAGAAGTTTGATTTTTTGTTGTAAAATATTAATAATTTTTTATTTTTTAATGGCAACTTTAATAAATTATTTAAATTTTTTATCTATTTTGAAATTCTTTTCAAGTTTCGTAATTACATTAATGTTTTGCAAATTAATTTGATTCTCATGTTGCGTTATATTTAAATTTTTTAATTTCTCAATCAAAACTTTTGTTAATTTTAATAATTTTTTAACATTAAATTTATTTTTGAATGTCAGAATTGGTTCTTGTTCAATATCATTTTCAGATTCTTCAATGTTATTGTATATAATTTTTTTACAATTACTGAATTGAAATTATTTAATATAAAAATTTCAAATACTTCTGGAGAATTATGAAAAATCCTGAAATGAAAATTTTAAATGTTATTTATATAGATAATAAGAAATTCTAATAGATAATTATTCTTAAGATTTTGATAAATTACCACTTATTAAATACATAAACATAAAAAAACATAAACATCATAAAAACAAAGTTCAATGTTCATCATTAAACATTGTATATTTGAAGTTTTAAAATTAAGTTTTTTTAGTAGTTCATTTTGTTTTGTTTATTTTTTTTCTTATATAAACATTTCTTCTAAAACTTATTTTTCATTAAATTCAATATTTATAGAATCAATTAATGACAAAACATCTGGCCAAAATCTTTTCTTTGCTGAAATTTTTTTTCGATTTTTATCCATACGATCTCAATTTACCTCGCTCCTAACGTCGCTTGGTTAAATTTTTATATATTATATTAATATGTATAATTTAGCTAATTTTAAAGTCAAAAAAATTGCTTTAATTTATAAATTTTTATATTACAGTTCTGTTTAAAATTTAGTCGTTATATATTTGAGAAAAAAGGATTAATTGAAGTTCCAATATGCATAAAAATTGTTTAAATACAAATCATATCATCATGATGAATTAAAAATTTGTTTTACTCAATTTTATTTAAATTAATAAAAAAATATGGTAGGAATTTATTCTTTTCAATCATGTGTTTCAGACAGAGAGACGGAGATGAAAAAACGGAGACATAGGAACGGAGAAGTAGGGTCGAAGACAAGGAAACGGAGACGGAGAAACAGAGAGAAAAAGACAGAGAGACATAGACGGAAAGACGAAAACGGAGAGACGGAGACGAAAAGACTTAGACAAAAGGACGACGGGACGAAAACGGAGAGACAGAGACAAAGAAATAAAGACGGACAGACAGAGACGGACAAACGGAGACGGAGAGACGAAGATGTACTGACGGAGATGGAGAGACGGAGACGGAGAGGTGGAGACAGAGAGACGGAAAGAGAGATTGATTGATTGATTCATAATTTATTAAGATCATGGGGTTCAACCCCATATGGCTCAAAAGTAATACATAGTGTTATAAACAAAAAATATAATGCAAATATAAAGGTATAAACTAAAGAATAAAAATTTGAATACACTCATTCGTGATTTCTCTCCGTGGTATGGAACAAAATTGAATCAAGGTATAAAAATAATTTGATTTACTTAATATAAAACTGCACTTATCCGGTCCACATATTACACAGTGAGTAAACAGTTAAAGGTCTAAAAAATCATATATGTAGTAAAGTGTACTTTTGAAAAAATAGAAATACACTCAACGACTCTCAGTTTCGCCCAACCACTCCATGCGTTCGTCAAGCAGAAACTTGTTATACAGCTTGGACTTGATAAGCTGAGTTTGGCCCAATTCAAAACCAGTGAAAATAAAAGTGTTACTATTGATAAAACTAAATGCCGAGTAAACAAAAGAATTAAGCATTGCAGCTGTACGCACAATGAGGCAGATGAGAAGTCTAGTTGACAATCTATTTGAAGTTCTAACTACTGCATCAATGTTAACGCGAAGAAATTTAGTGGCTAGGTAGTTTGGCTTTTGATATGATATTATAGAGGGCGCCAGAGCTGAACCAACCCATCTGTAAGCGAAACGGAGTAACTCTATCTTGTCTGCTTATGTTACCACATACAAATCTAACGCAGGTATTCAGCGCAACTTAAGCTTTTCTGTAAAATATTTCGTGGGATATTTCTGGAAGATATATGTAATATTCCGCTGTATGATTTTAAAATTTTTCGGAATCTTCCAGCAAAATATTTATGGAATATTCTTAAAATCTTTTATGAAATATTCCACTGGAGGATTCCTTAAATCTTTCTGTAAAATATTCCGTGGAATATTTCACTGGGAGATTACTTAAGCTTTTCTGTAAAATATTTCGTGGGATATTTCTGGAAGATATATGTAATATTCCGCTGTATGATTTTAAAGTTTTTCGGAATCTTCCAGCGAAATGTTTATGGAATCTTCCTGCAATCTTTCATGAAATATTTCAGTGGAAGATTGATCAAATCTTTCTGTAAAATATTCCGTGGAATATTTCACTGGGAGATTACTTAAGCTTTTCTGTAAAATATTTCGTGGGATATTTCTGGAAGATATATGTAATATTCCGCTGTATGATTTTAAAGTTTTTCGGAATCTTCCAGCAAAATATTTATGGAATGTTCTTAAAATCTTTTATGAAATATTCCACTGGAGGATTACTTAAATCTTTCTGTAAAATATTCCGTGGAATATTTCACTGGGAGATTACTTAAGCTTTTCTGTAAAATATTTCGTGGGATATTTCTGGAAGATATATGTAATATTCCGCTGTATGATTTTAAAGTTTTTCGGAATCTTCCAGCAAAATATTTATGGAATATTCTTAAAATCTTTTATGAAATATTCCACTGGAGGATTACTTAAATCTTTCTGTAAAATATTCCGTGGAATATTTCACTGGGAGATTACTTAAGCTTTTCTGTAAAATATTTCGTGGGATATTTCTGGAAGATATATGTAATATTCCGCTGTATGATTTTAAAGTTTTTCGGAATCTTCCAGCAAAATATTTATGGAATGTTCTTAAAATCTTTTATGAAATATTCCACTAGAGGATTACTTAAATCTTTCTGTAAAATATTCCGTGGAATATTTCACTGGGAGATTACTCAAGCTTTTCTGTAAAATATCTCGTGGGATATTTCTGGAAGATATATGTAATATTACACTGTATGATTTTAAAGTTTTTCGGAATCTCCCAGCAAAATATTTATGGAATATTCTTAAAATCTTTTATGAAATATTCCACTGGAGGATTACTTAAATCTTTCTGTAAAATATTTTGTGAAATATTTCCGAAAGATCACTTAAATCTTTCTGTAAAATATTCCGTGAAATATTTCTGGAAGTTTTATGTAATATTCCGCTTTACGATTTTAAAGATTTTTGGAATTTTCCTAAAATCTTTCATAAAATATTCCACTGGAGGATTACTTAAAACTTGCTATGAAATAGTTTGTGGAATACTTCTGGAAGATTTATGTAATATTCCGCTTTACGATTCTGAAGTTTTCCGAAATCTTGCAGCAAAATATTTATAGAACCTTTCTGAAATCTTCCATGAAATATTCCATTGGAATATTTAATAAATATTACATGTAATATTTAAAAAAATTTTTCGAACATGCCTTTGAAATATTCCATAAATATTCCTGGTTGCTTCCAATGGGAGATTCCAGTCGAATATTTAGAAATATTCCGTGAAAACTTCCTAAAATCTGCATGGAAAGTTCCATAGAAATATTCCAGTAAAAGATTTTGAAATATTCCAGTGAAATCTTCCATATTGTGTGAGCTATAACTTTTAAACTAGGCAAGACTTTCTGATGCAATAAAGCTTAAATCAAAGTATTAAACTTATACTCCAATTTATCTTTTTTATATTTTTCTGTGAGAGTTTTAGGTTTTTGGTGAATCAAGTTTTCAGAAGCGCTTCTTCTTACTATATTTTCGAAAAATGGCTTTATCTTAGTGTCTGGTTACATTAGACGAAAAGAAAGAACCTGCTGGGTGAGAACAAGGTGAGGAACTCTCCTTGTTAGTTAAGCAAGTTTTAAAATACGACTGAATCGCTCAAAATCTGACATATGATATGATCTTCAACAAATTAAAGAATATATAAGAAGATAGCATCGATGTAAATATTTATCTTTGAATTCTTTGAATACTATCTATCTATACGTAAGTCGCTATAGAATTATTTTTCGACATTATTTTTAATATTTGAGCCTAACAGCTCCATGTAATAAGGCCAATATTCTTTAATTTTATTATATTTTTACTAATATACCTACGTTCTGATCACTTTTGAGCATTTTTTTTTTAAATAAAATAAAATTGTTTGGTTTTAAATCATTCTTTTCATTTTTATCTATTTTTCTCCAAATCGGCCATGTAAACCAATTATAAAAATGATGCCTGAATGTTTATAATGGGCCTAGAAAGCATTCTCAAAAGGAATTTTGAAGTGACATTAAGTTTTCATTGAAATTTACTCCAAAGCACCGTGATCGCAAAGATTAAACTTCTTGAAAAAACTGACAAATACATTTACAAGCATAACAAAAATACCATGGAAAGGTATCATATACAGAAGAATTTAAATTTTGAAATGATCCAGATGGAAATTGACAATGACATTTCAAATACAATTTTTTTAAACAAAATGATGATTTAATGGATTTCGATGATATCCACATAAATTATAACAATAATAAAATTAAGACTGATGAGATTAAATTAAATGAAGAAAAAAAAGAATTAAAAAAAATAGAAAACAAAGGAGCTTTATGCATAACAGGATTTAATATGACAATGGTAACAGAAAAATAGAATTAATATAAAGAAAATTAAGAAAAAGACATGATTATGAAAGTGCAGAAAAAAGTGATGATAAATTAGAACTAAGGCGTGTTTGTAATGTTTACGTAAAAGAAAATTATATGAAAATAAAAGAAGATCGACCATATAAATATGAAAAAATATTAAATATTAATAAGATAAGAATGAAATTGAAAAAAAATACTGAACAAATGCGTGCAAATAAGGCTTTACATAAAAAGGAAGCTTTTATAAAAATTTAAAATAAACAACCAAATAAATATAAAGAAAAATTGAATAATAGTAGGATAACAAATTAGGCCTTGGGATATATACTCTGCCTGGCACTATTAGGTAAAGTACAACGACCTATAAAATTATTTATAAAATTATTTATAAAAATAGGGCCCAAAAAATAAGAGACCTAAAAAAATATGAGGCCCGAAGAAAATAGGATTTGAAAAAGTGTAGAGCCCGAAAAATATAAAGCCCCAAAAAATATAGGAGCCAAAAAAATAAAGGACCTAAAAAATAAGGCCCAGACAAATATAAAGCCCAAGAAAATATGAAAATCAAAAAAGCATTAGGCCCAAATAAATATGAGGCTAAAAGAAAATAAGACTCAGAAAAATGTAGGGGCCAAAAAATATAAGGCCCAGAAAAATATAGAGCCCAAGAAAATATAAAAATCAAAAAATATTGGGCTTAAAAAAATAAGAGGCCAAAAAAATTGAAGACCGAAAAAAATAAGGCCTAAAAAATATAGAGCTCACGAATATATAGGAATCAAAAAAATTTTGGGCCTAAAAAAAGAGGCCCAAAAAAATAAGACCCAGAAAAATGTAGGGCTCGAAAACATATAGAGCCCGAAAAAATATAAATGCCAAAAAAATATTGGGCCCAAAAAAATAAGACTGAGAAAAATATAGTGCCCAAGAAAATATAAGATTAAAAAAAAAGAAGGGCCCAAAAAATGGGCATTAAATAAAAATATAGTGCCCAAAATAATATTAGGCCCAAAAAAATATAGCCCAAAAAAAGCTTTTGACTAATGAGTTCTAATTATATAGGACCCAATGAAAAATGCTACTTTTATCACCAGAAGATTATACACATTTAAAAAATGCGGAGAACCGGAGAATCGGAAAATCGGAGAACTGGAAAATCCGAGAACTGGAGAATTGGAGAAAAGTGGTTTCACTTTAATATAAAACGAGCAAAATTCACCTCGCTCCTGACGTCGCTCGGTTGCATTTTCATATATTATGTTACTATATATAAATTTGCTAATTTCATTGACAATAGTAGTTCGATATAAAATATTTATTTAATTTTTTTCCATATATTTATATTATTTTAATGTACTGCATTGAAATACAGAATTTTTTGTAAATCAATAAGCTTTAATAAAAGTTAATAATTATTATTGACAATCATAGTATAAGATAAATGTTTATATTACCAACAACTTTGCAGGAAGTTCGCGTTCCTCATATCAAAATTTTCTTCATTTCATGACATTAGTACGAAGAATTGTGAAACCAGATTTTTTCATTGCTATGACATGCAATCCGAAATGGGAAGAAATTACAAATAATGTAGGACGAAGTAAAGAGGTAACGGATAGACCAAATATCGCTGTTGAAGTATTTCATCAAAAAAAATTTTTAACAAAAAAAAACCGACTTCAAAAAATGCACTAAAAAGTAACAAATAATTTATTATCTTTAGAAATCATACAAATAATGGGTAAAATACAATTTTAGAAGTCGGCGTCTAATTCCTCAATGAATGTAAACGTTATTTTTTAACAATAAATGTAAACGTTATTTTTTAACAATGAATGTGAACGTTATTTTTGAAAAAATGGACTAAGTCGTTCTGCTTACGCACCACAGATTTAGAATCAGACGCCGACTTCTAAAATTGTATTTTACCAATTATTTGTATGATTTCTAAAGATAATAAATTATTTGTTACTTTTTAGTGCATTTTTTGAAGTCGGTTTTTTTTTGTTAAAAATTTTTTATTTATCATTTTTTAGTGCAATGTTTTTAAAATCTTATTTTTTGTAAAAAATTTTGTTTTTATTCGATACTTTTAAAGTCGGTTTTTACTTATTAAAAATTTTTTAAATTGTTTGTTTTTGTTAGAAAATTTTTATTTTCTATCTTCTAGTGAATCCCCTTACTAAAAACGCAAATATAGGTAGACCCACTAATTACATTAAACTTTCATTATTAATTCATAACGCATGCATTAGTACACCACCAAGCAAAGCAGGAAAGAAAGAAGGCTCAACAGCACAGTGTTGTTATGTGTGCATGTATACATATTCAAGCTCAGGAGAGAGAGAGAGAGAGAGAGAGAGAGAGAGAGAGAGAGAGAGAGAGAGAGAGAGAGAGAGAGAGAGAGAGAGATAGATATAGATATATGTTTATTGTATGTACATTATATTGTACAATTTTTATACAGTTATATACAAGTAATAATAAAATATAATATTGAGTAAAAGCAGTATTTAAAACAGAAACAGAAGAAAATAATAAAAACTTAATAATTTGAATTAAAGATTATAATTAAGTTACAGTTTATTTTTATTTTTATTGTGATGGCATAGGTCCATTTTCTAAGGAGAGGTAATGAGTAAATGCTGAAGATTTAAATGAATGAAGTGATGGTGAATTTCGAATTGACTCAGGGAGCTCATTCCATAGGAAGGATGAAGTGACCAAGAACGATCCATTGTAAAATTCAGTAGTTGCAGGTGGTACAGTCAATGGCCTCACAGCACCCCTCAATGTTCTAACAGATTGATTCCAAATAAATCTAGAATAAAGATAAGAAGGAACTTTAGTAGAGAACATCTTATAAAGAAAGGAGGATGCAAAATATTTTCTTCTACTGGAGGTAGATAACCAGCCCAATTTTGTACGATAAGCAGAAATATGCTCACGTCTGCCAACACCATAAACATAGCGAATACCAGAGTTGATGACTCTCTGAAGCCTCAAGTCAAGTTCAGCCGACAAATCAGAATAAACGAGGCAACAATAATCGATGAGCGGAAAAAGTAAAGTCTGTATCAGATGCTTACGAAGAGCAATGTTAGTACTCTTTCGAAAGTAGTTTAACCTGTAGAACAAAGAAAAAGACTTATTACAAACCCGAGAGATGTGCTCCTTCCAATTCAGTTTACTGTCCAACCACACCCCTAAATTCCGAACAGAAGATTCAAACCTAACAGTAGTGCCATTAATTTGGACACCAGCAGCCTGTATAGTAGACAGCAAATTAATATAATAATAGGAGCCAATAATTATGGCCTTAGTTTTACCGACATTCAATTTAAGGCAATTTCTAGCAGCCCAATCAGAGATAGCAACAGCATGTGCACTCATAATAGAAGAGTGAACATCCAATTTATCCAAAGGAAAATGGACATATACCTGAAGATCATCAGCATATATAAGGTATTGAATATCAGGACCAAAATCAATAGCAACATCATTCACATATATAGAGAATAATAACGGCCCCAATACAGATCCTTGAGGAACTCCCATACTAAGAGTGAGGTAATTAGATACATTACCACCCTCGCCAATAACAGCCTGCTGACGACCCGCAAGATAAGAGGCAAACCATCTGATTACCGTGATGGAGACATCAAGTGATGACATTTTTCTAAGCAAAATAGCATGGTTCACGGTATCAAATGCCTTACTGAAATCAAATAGCAAAAGCAAGGTGACATAGCGTCTATCCATATTGAGTCTAATATCATCTGTCAGTCTCAACAAGGCTGTCTGTGTACTATGCCCAGTCCTAAAAGAGAGACAGAGAGAGAGAGAGTAGGCAAAGTATAAGGGAGGTAAATGGGAAAACAAAACACCCGGTTTTTTTCTTAATTTGATAATTGGGTCATACAAACCGAATATTGGCCCAATAATTATAGGACACGTATGGGACCTTCCTGCAGACATTCTCTATTAGATAAGAAAAAGTTTTTTCGAATCGGTTGAGAAATGACGGAGTTATGAGGTAACAGACATAAAAAAAAAAAAAAATTAAGTCGAATTGAGAACCTCCTCCTTTTTGAAGTCGGTTAAAAATTGAAACCAATAATACAGCAAATTTCTAAAAACATATTTTGGGAAAGTGCATTGCATATTCATACTTACTAGGAGAGTGTCACACCTTCGGATCACGGATTTTGCTTAAACTTCGGGATAATTTTTTAGATGATAAAATATGGAAAAAGCTAAAGTTATAGTCATAAATACTCGATATTTCCCTAGTTACAGGCAATTAAAGAAAATCACTTAAAAAGTTACTAGATTTTTAAACGCATATAGTTCTTTAGTATTGATAGCTACAAGCTTAAAACTGTTTTTAAATGAAAGCTGAGCTCAAATCCTTTCAAATTAGTAGTTATAGCATGTCAAAATATTATTTTTTCCCAAAGTTAGAGCATGATAAACATTGAACCTGATTTTTCTTTTAAAAACATTAATTAATATTAAAAGCTGAAATTAGGTCCAATCCTTATTACGCTCTAACTTTGGGGAAAAATAATATTTTGATATGCTGTAACTACTGTTTCGAAAGAATTTGAGCTCAGCTTTAATTTAAAAAAAGTTTCAAGCTTGTAGCTATCGATGCTAAAGAACTAGATGCGTTTAAAAATCTAGTAACTTTTTTCGTGATTTTCTTTAATTCCTTGTAACTAGGGAGATATTGAGTATTTATGACTATAATTTTAGCTTTTTTCATATTTTATCATCTGAAAACTTATCCCGAAGTTTGAGCAAAATCCGTGATCTGGAGGTGTGACACTCTCCTAGTTAATAGAATTTTAAAAAAGAAGATTACCGCATGCCTATATACTAATATTTTTGAGTAAAGATAATAAAATTTACAATAGTGATGAAGTTGATAAATTTATAGTAGCTGAAATTCCAAATGAAAATAAGAATCCCAGATTATATGAAATAGCTGAACAATTTATAATCCTTGGCCCTTGTGAAGATCAGAATAAAAACTCACCTTGTAAGGATAAAGAATCAGGAAAGTGTACGAAAAATTTTCCGAAACGATTTAATGAAACTTAGATAATGACAAATGTTTATCCTATTTATCGATGAAGAAATAATAAAAATCCTATATTATATTAAAGTGAAACCACGTTTTCCTCTGGATCTCCGGTTCTCCGGTTTTCCGTTCATTTCAAATGTGTCTAATCTTTTTTTAATAAAAGTAGCAATTTTTTTAGCCTTACACTTTTTGGGCCCAATAATTTTTTGGGTCCAATAATTTTTTCTTCTCTATATTTTTTTAGCATTATATTTTCTTGGGCCTTTTTTAAGCCTAATATTTTTTAGGGCCTTATATTTTCTTAAGCCTTATATTTTTTTTTAAACTTATACATTTTTTTTATCCTTTCATTTTTTGGGCCCAATATTTTTTGGGCCTTATATTTTCTTGGGCCTTATATTTTTTTTGGACTTATACTTTTTGGGCCTTATATTTTTTGGGCCTAATAATTTTTTCTCCTCTATATTTTTTTTAGCTTTATATTTTTTTGGGCCTTATATTTTTTTGGGCCCAATAACTTTTTCTTCTCTATATTTTTTGAGCATTGTTTTTTTGGGCTATTTTTTTAAGCCTTATATTTTTTTGGGCCCAATAACTTTTTCTTCTCTATATTTTTTGAGCATTGTTTTTTTGGGCTATTTTTTTAAGCCTAATATTTTTTCGGGCATTATATTTTCTTAAGCCTTATACATTTTTTTGGACCTTGTATTTTTTAGGCCCAATATTTTTTCGGGCCTTATATTTTTTGGGCCCAATAATTTTTTCTTCTCTATATTTTTTGAGCATTGTTTTTTTGGGCTATTTTTTTAAGCCTTATATTTTTTTGGGCCCAATAACTTTTTCTTCTCTATATTTTTTGAGCATTGTTTTTTTGGGCTATTTTTTTAAGCCTAATATTTTTTCGGGCATTATATTTTCTTAAGCCTTATACATTTTTTTGGACCTTGTATTTTTTAGGCCCAATATTTTTTTGGACCTTGTATTTTTTAGGCCCAATATTTTTTCGGGCCTTATATTTTTTGGGCCCAATAATTTTTTCTTCTCTATATTTTTTGAGCCATATATTTTTTTGGGCCTTACATTTTTTTGGGCCCAATAATTTTTTTTCTCTATATTTTTTTAGCATTATATTTTTTTTAGCCTTATATTTTTTTGGGCTTTATATTTTTTTGGGCCCCATAATTTTTTTTTCATTATAGTTTTTGAGCATTATATTTTCTCAGGCTTTTTTTTGGGCCTAATATTTTCTTGAGCCTTATATTTTTTTTGGACTTGTACGTTTTTTGGGCCTTATATTTTTTGGACATAATATTTTTTGGGTCTTATATTTTCTTGGGCCTTATATTTTTTTGGAACTCATACTTTTTTGGGCCTTACATTTTTCGGGTCCAATAATTTTCGTCTCCATATTTTTCGAGCCTTATATTTTTTTGTGCCTTACATTTTTTAAGAATTATTTTATAAAAGATAGTGAAGCATTAATAATTCGGAGATATCATAATTTTTTGCCTTATCTTTGGGGCCTTATTTTTTCATAGTTGCTATATTTTTATCCTAATTCTTGGGCTTTATTTTTTCAGTCTTTTTTTTGGGTCTTATTTTCTATTTAATTTTTGGGCTCAATTAATAATTTATCTAGTCATTCATATGGTTTTTTTGCATGTGACATATGTCAAGTCGGCATTTTTCACTTTATGACAATATTTTGTATGTTTTTGTTGCTTTAATTTTTGCATTTTTTACATATATGACTAGATGAATCGATTATATTTTTGAAGTGTAAATAGGTAAATGAATTCTCATAAGCATTCATTATGAGTACCAAACTAAGTTTCTCTCTCTCTCTCTCTCTCTCTCTCTTATCGGGGTTCTTATAGACACGTAAGTAGTGACACATCGTCTTGCTTTCGCTCTTGACTGATATCGCTTTTAACGATATTTTTTTCACTTTGCGGAGTGAAATCTATTTTCAGGAGGTCGTCTGTAGGGGTCCGTAGGCATTGGCTACATTTGCATGCAGCTTACTGCTGCATTTTTTGGACTCTGACGATTATCTTGTTACTGCACTGCTGTCTCTGGCCACGTTTTTTCTTGCTGCTGTTGCTGTTGCTGAACGATCCTACTGTTGTTCTGCTGCTGTTTTTTTGCTGTTTTTTTGCCTGGCTTGCTTGGTGGTGTGTGGTGCAGTGTTACAATTATGTTGAGTGGATTTTTTATAACTCTTTAATTCTAGAGTGTCACATAACCTCAAATTTTTTTGGCGCTAATTTCTCTGTAGTGAAATTCTACAATCTCAAATTAC
The DNA here is from genome assembly GCA_017163975.1 of Anastatus disparis. Taxonomy (NCBI): domain Eukaryota; kingdom Metazoa; phylum Arthropoda; class Insecta; order Hymenoptera; family Eupelmidae; genus Anastatus; species Anastatus disparis. Next base: position 4,822,234 of record JAFFSR010000074.1, read on the forward strand.
GTGGCTCCATCTATTGCGCTTCTTTCTTACTAGTTTTTCACTTGGTGGATAATTCTTATCGACGACAAGGTACAATTAAGGTGGTTTTCCACTACTTACTTACTGTCTTTAATTATTAAGTCTTGACATAAGGCTGTTTTTCCACTACCTTACTTTCTTAATTCATTACTTAACTCGCCTAATTCTTCACATAATTTATAATAATTAAAGGTGTTTATCCACTGTTAATCAGTTATATCATTTTACTAAAAACTAGTATATAACAACTTTATCTCACAAATTAATTTATTATGAAGTTGATTGGCCACTTACTATTTATTACTTTTTATCATATTTCTTCCATATTTTTTTCTTCTTCAATAGTAATTCCATTTACTTTTAAGGAGCTTCTTTTTATTAATGGGCTTTTACACTCTTACTTTCATGTTTTCTGTCACACTTCATAAACTATGCCGCCATCAACACACTGCAGTTTCTGTTTAAGGGCTTTTTCTCACACATCTAAGCCTAAGGCTTGTGATAGCTGTGATAAGACTTTTCATTGCTCCTGCGCTTCTTTCACAGCTGTTAGAGACCAGGATAATAAATCTATATGGGTATGCCCCTCATGTTTGGCGGCTGCAAATCCTGATTGTTTTCGGCAGCGAACTAGCTCGCTCTCCTCTACGCTCAGTACAACACTTTCGCCAGCTGTATCAAGAACACCATCACAATCACCACCTATGCCGACTAACGATATACTGTCTTCAATTTTGGAGAAAATGAACAAGCTGGACAAGCTTGATTCTATGGATGACAAGATGACTACTATTGGATCTCAGCTCATTGCTCTTGATGGTAGGTTCTCAGCGCTTGAGTCACGTGTAGACACCATTAATGCAACGTTCGAGGAGCGTTTCAGCAATAATGAGGCTGAGCTGGAGCGGATCCGTGGTGAGCAGCAGGAGCTGAGGATGAAGGTGGATAACTTACTTGCCGCATCTTCTGACGTGTCTTCAGCTGAGCCTTTATCTACTAAGCTTCTGGAGTTGGATAAAGCCAACAGGTCTTTGTCACGACAATGTGAAGCCTTGGCTGCACAACAAGTGCGTATTGAGAGATCCTTAGACCTAGTAATTGGAGGATTTGTGTCTGAAGAATTGAAGGATCTGAGGTCTGCTATCTTCGCTGTGCTTGCTACACTCGACTCAGGGTTCTCTCTTGATGATGTAACATCAGTCCGACCTCTCGGGCGCTCTTTGGCTGCAAACAAATCTGTTGCCACTATTTTACCTACGGATGCTGTAGCATCAGTGTCTGCCTCCTTAACCACTGCATCTTCGCAGCAGCGGGATCGTCCGTCTACTGTACCCTTGCTTGTCACTATGAAGAGTACCTCATTGGCTCGTGCTGTTATTGGCGCTAAGGTTAAATTTGGAAAACTGGTTTCTTCTAAAATAAATGATCATCTGCCGCCTGACATCAAGACTGTTGAATCTCTAACACCATCTGTGATCAACATTAACGAGTACTTGCCTGCTTCATTACATCAGTTGGAGCTGCGTGTCCTAGAAAGGGCCAAGGATAAGAAGTATAACTTTGTTACATTTGTACGAAATGGCGTGATATACGCAAGAAGGAGGAAGGATAATGTGCCTGTATGCATTGCTACTGATGCTGACCTTGAGTCTTTTTTAGCAAGGCTAACATCCTCCGACAACAAGAAGACAGATTGATTGGTGATACTGTGAGAGGCAATGCTGGTCAGCGTCAGTCCAGCACCGTAGCTTCTAGTACTGGGGTAAGTCCACTCTCTCCTCCACTCCTCTCTAATATACCACTCTCCACTAATAATCCTGTTTCATCACTCATTAATAATCATTTCACTGCAAAGGATGGTCTCAGAGTTTGTCATTTTAATGCTAACTCTATTAAAGCACACATTGAGATGATAAGACTCTTTCTAGCTTCTCGCCCCTACTTCCATGTTATAGCTGTAACTGAGACCAAGCTGGGCCAGATTGTTGGTGACTCTCTGATAGAGCTTGATGACTACGTGCTTCACAGGCAGGATCGTAACACTAGAGGCAGTGGTGTTGCTTTATATATTCACAACTCTATTACTTCGCGGCGCCTTTGTTCTTCTACTGGTAAATGGAGTGGTAAGTCTGGTTTTCCTGAATATTTGTTTTGTGAGGTTAATCCTCTGGATTTGGCTTCACCTATTTTTGTTGGTGTAGTCTACAGGCCACCACATACTCCCTTGGCTAACACAGATTTCATACCAGATATAACGTCACATATGCATAATTATAGTTCGAAGATCATCCTCGGTGATTTTAATACTAACTTGTGCGTTGATTCTGACGACTCTAAGTTTCTTAAGGGTGTGATTACTGAGAATGCATTTTTCTTGGTTCCTTATGGCACAACTCATTATACTTATTCTTCTGACACCTGGCATGATTTGTGTCTTGTCGATGCCAACGACATTGTACTCGACTTTTGGAAAACTGATACACCATTCATCGACGGCCACGATTTCATAGCTGCGACTGTTAAGTCCTCTCTCTCTAAACCTACGCTTAAAGATTCTACCTTTCTTAATTCTAAGTCTGTTAATGATGTTGCACTTCTTCAGTATTTTCGCTCTTTAAGGTGCGCTACATGTGATGGTGATTCCTCTCTTTCTGCTCGCCTTGAATGTCTTTACGATCATCTCAATGAAGCAATTGCACAATTTATGCCTGTCAGGAGGGTCAGACACGGTAGCGCTCATCGTCCGTGGATCACCTCTGAACATCGTCGCTTAATCAATGAGAGAGATCGACTTTATAGACGCTACAAACGTACTCGACTGTTTACTGACTTACTTTGCTATAGGACTGTTCGGGACAAGGCACATGAGTGCATTGAATCAGCTAAACTGTTATATTACCATGACAGACTATCGGGTATTACGGACTCGCGACAGATCTGGAGAGAGCTCAGGAACCTTGGTATATGTTCTACTGATAATAACTCGCGACACTCATTTTCTGTAAATGAGCTTAATCGATACTTTGGTGGGATTGCGTTTGATCCACTTGCTCCTTCTGTTTCTGAGTATGTGAATACTATTAATGTAGATGAGCCTCATAAGCCTTCATTCAGGTTTAATGAGGTCACTTTGGAGGAGGTCAAGATGGCAATAATTCATTCTACTTCTCAGGCTAGGGGGTTTGATGCGGTCCCACAGTCTATTATCCATAAGGCTTTTCCAGTTATTGGGCCCTTGCTATGTCGTATTTTTAATGATTCGTTTCGTGAGTGTGTGTTTCCCTCATGTTGGAAGATTTTGTTAATTACCACAATCAACAAGGTCTCTTCTCCACGCACTATGAGTAATATAAGACCTATTTCTTTGTTGTCATTCATGTTCAAGGTTCTTGAGCGTCTCGTCCATCGACAACTTTACTATTACTTGTCCACCAGACATCTGTTGGATTCTTATCAGACTGGGTTTAGAACTGGACATAGTACACAAACATCTTTGCTCAAACTAACAGAGGACATTAGACTCAACATGGACAGACGTTATGTAACTATGCTTCTGCTATTTGATTTTAGCAAGGCATTTGACACTGTGTGCCATGTCACTCTGCTTTGGAAACTAACTTCTCTCGATGTTTTGCACTCTGTTGTCAGGTGGTTTGCCTCTTACTTATCTGATAGACGGCAGGCTGTTGTTGACTCTGATGGTAATGCGTCTGACTTTGTTACTCTCAATACAAGAGTATCCCAGGGTTCTGTGCTTGGACCACTTTTATTCTCCATTTATATTAATGGCGTTGCTGCCAACTTTCACTCTGGTGTACAGCATTTGATATATGCCGACGACTTGCAAGTCTATGTGCATTTTCCGATTTCTGAACTTAGCACTTATACTAATCTTATGAGTGATCATGCTGTTCTCATTTCAAGTTGGGCCTCTGATAACCATCTGAAATTGAATGTCGACAAAACGAAGGCAATAATTATTGGCTCCTATTTTTATATAAATATGCTGTCCTCATCATCTGTAACTGGCGTTCCGTTGAACGGTGATAATATTAGATTTGAGTCCTCTGTTCGTAGTCTGGGTGTTTGGTTGAATAGTAAGCTTAACTAGAGAGAGCACGTCACACAAGTGTGTAATAGGTAATTTTCTCTGCTCTACAGACTAAACTTCTTTAGAAAGAGCACCACGTTTGCTCTTCGTATACATCTTATAAAAACATTGCTGTTTCCACTTCTAGATTACTGCTGTTCGGTTTACTGTGACCTCTCGGCTGAGCTTGACCTTAGACTTCAGAGGATCATCAACTCTGGTATACGTTACATTTTCGGTGTAGGTAGGCGTGAGCACATCTCTGCTTATAGGTTCTCATTAGGCTGGTTATCCACTGCGGGTAGAAGAAACTATTTTCCTTCTACGTTTTTGTATAAGATGTTCTTATCTTGTACTCCATCTTATTTGTATTCTATGTATCAGTGGAGCCGGCCGGTGAGGTCCTTGAGGGGTGATGTGAAACCTTTGACCATTCCTTTTTCATTCACTGAGTATCGCCTACGATCGTTCCTGGTCACTTCCTCGCGGCTATGGAATGATCTTCCTGCGACTTTACGCAACTCATCCTCGCTCATGACATTCAAGACATCCTCATTTGCACACTACCTTGCCTTGGAGAGTGGACCTCTGCTTCATGCTAATTTATATAACTGTTTTATATTGTATTGATTTTATTGCTGTAAAGTTTATTCTACTGACATATCTGGTTAAATTTTGTTTTACTGTTTACTATTATTATTGTGCTTTATATTAATTTTATTGAATCTAATGTATTACTTTAATTAATTTGTACAAAATCATGTACATATAATTAATTTGGTTATCTATCTATCTATCTCTTGCTCTCTTACATTCTCTCTCGATTTCCTACGTTTTCCCACGCTTTCTTATGCTTTTTCTCGCATTCCCATGTTACGTCACAACGTATCTTTTATATTACTTTTTAATTTACAATTTTTAAAATATCTTTTCATTAATATGACATTGATGAACTAATTAAACGGTCATCGAACAATAAAAGAATGTGTTAACCTAAGCAGTAAAGAAACTTAAAGTTGATATTGAGCAAACGAAATTCTTCGATTCAAAATTACAAAACCAAAACCACATTTTTAAAATTATTTATAAGAAGAACAAGATCCACTGTTACCTAATGAAATTATGTCAAAGATAAAAAAATTATAAAAGCCGACTGAAATTGACGACAATGGGCACTACCCCAGGATCATCGTTGGTATCAAGTCGTAAATCCTGCAATTCAAATTTAAATTCAAATTCAAATAAAGTTATTGTATTCAATATTAATTATTTTTACAAGTGTCAATAAATATCTTAAAAGTTTCTTATATTCGATTCGAGTCTTATTTCAAATCGTGCCTATATCTATTCTTTGTCTGTCTGTATCCAGCCTTCATCAACTTGAATTAATTAAGGTAAGAATATTCAATTTATATATTCTCTATTCAAATACTCTAAATAAATATTCTTTAATATATTTCAATTGTGAGAAACGGTTTACTCAATTAAATATTGGTGGAGTTCAATTCACCACTAGATTATACATATATTTATCTTTCATGATTATAATTTAATAATAAATTCAATTATTTCAAATTAATTCAAATTCATATTTAAAATCATACAAAAATATTCAACATAATAAAATCATACATTTTCATTTAGTCCTGGTGAAAGTCAGGACTTAACACCCACGTCTTGCTCCCTTACGCTTCTTTTTGTTCTCCCATGCATTCTCTTTCTTTCTGTCTCTTGCTGTCTTTTTCGCTTGCCTTCGCTTTTTGTTTTTTCTTTGTTCTTTTTTTTACTATATTTTGCTCTACTGCTTTTTTTACAGCTTCTTGCATTTTTATTTTTACTCTAATAAAGCATTTTATCCAAGCCTGTTATTTTTTTAAAAAATTCGTCAGTAGAGCGTTGTTTTTTAAATTTTTTTATAAGAGACTCCGCTCCAGATGCTTATTTGCACAATATTTAGTAATGATTATTAAGCAGTTGATTTGACTGTGTATCTTTATGTGCAGCCATTACAACAGCGCATTCCCATATGCAGCCGATTCAACAGCGCATCCCCATATGCAGCCGATTTAACAGCGTATCCCCACACAAAAAGAAATTTGGCATTAGGAGATTTTAATATCTTTTGAAATACTTAATGTAATTATAACTAACAATACTATTTTTGAATTTGTAAATAAAATAAGTGAAAATTTTTTACTTCAACGTTCCTTGTAATACAGGATTCAATGTATACGGTATTTCAAAACTTCTTGTAATGGTATATTACAATTTTTAGAAAAACGTTTCACCGAATTCGAAATATATTATTTCGATTATTTCCGAAATCGTACACGAACAAAATATGGTAATTCTTTATTGCCAAATTTCTTTCTGTGCATATGCAGCCGATTCAACAGCGCATCTCCATATGCAGCTGATTGTACTGTGAATTTTTAAATGCAATCTATGTTACTGCGCATTTTCGTGTACAGTCAATTCATCAGTGCTTTCTAAAATGCATCATGATTTTGAATAATATATCAAATATTATTATATTAGATATCATAATATCTTTATTATATAAATATTTACAATATTATTTATATTTCTCGATATACAATGTTTTTTTGTATAAATTATGTTTTGATCATTCTTATTTTCTCCGTTGACTATTGTGCTTTTGCTTAAAAATAATTTTAAATTATTTTTATGTTTCGTCCTTGAAAGAGCAATATATAATTGTACATGAATGAAAACGAGTGATGGCATGTTTTCTTTGCATGTTAAAAGATATCCATCTTCTTTAGATGGAGATAAAATTATTCTTGGAATGAAAACTAATTCACCTTTGTTTTTCCACTTGCCAATTCAGCTTGGATAGAATATCTTAGTAGGTTTTTTACTATTAACCTTGTCCCGTTACAAAGTCCCTCATTTACATTCAAATTTCTCAAAAGAATAATAATAGCTCCTACTTTTAAATGTAATTTATGTGGTCGAAGTCCATTAGGAATTAACGTATTTAAAAATTCTGTAGGTAATATAACATCTAAATTTTCTTTGTTATCATCTTCGGCTGTATCAATACTTAAATATTCATCATAGTCTTGTTCTATTATATTCAAAACGTCGTTATTGATTTGAATAACATCATTATTTTTAGAAGCCAAAATAACTTTATCTATTAGATTTTCACTATTTATTTTATTTTATTTCCAAATATTTCTACGACAAGATGTTCTCTAATAAGATTTTCTGGTATAGCACTTAGTTCATTATCATCTTCGAAAAGATTACGACATTTTCCTTCTCCGATATCTAATAACCATTGTTTGAAATTATTATCATTATCTGAAACTCGCAGATTTTCACTTAATGTCGTACGCATAAAATTTTGCCATAATAAACTAAATTTAACTGAATTTTCTATAATATTAAAACGACTTCCATGTCGAACAATTGGTAATATTTGCCTAAAATCTCCTGATACAATTACAGTTTTACCACCGAAGGGTTGGTGTTGTACATCGCATAAATCTTGAAAAAGATGATCAACTGCCTCAAAAGCAAATTTGGAAGTCATAGATATTTCATCCCAAATAATTACACAGGCCCACAAAATGAAAAAAAATGTCTGAACTTTTGACTGGACATACATATTCCCATGTATTTTTCGACGCTGAATCCGAATCTGTAATAAAAATATAGGGTTTTCCTACCTTTTCTCAGAGTTTTATTGAAAAAACCTCATTTTTTACGGTTTTTTTTGCGGTTTTTCGAGTCTAGAAAAAACAAATCATGAGATACGGTTAATTGGACTTCAAAATCGAATTCTACGGGAAAAAATACACGGGAAACCATACCTCCAAATTTTTTTAACGCGATTCTAGTCCTCTGTATGGGGCTGAAAAGATGAGGAAATCGGTAAAAGTCGAAATTTTGCCTAAAATGGATTTAAACAATATTAAAATTTAATCATGCGTCTTTTGAAGAGTCGATAAACATTGGAAATACTATCCTGGGGGTTTTTCAGATTGCTGATCATGAATTTGAAGTCAGATTATGTAAAAACTACTTCTAGAGGGCGGTGACAAGAACTGTATATGGTAAATTTATCGATTTTTTAAAAATTTTACGTCTGAAATACTAATTTTAGAGTCTTTCACAGCATTGACTGTAAATTCAAGATATTAACTTAGCCTATTGTGTACGTTAAACTTAACATTTTGTCTATGTTTGTCTCTCTCTCTCTCTCTCTCTTCCGATGTTTTTTTTAAATTGGCTTACGCTTACGTACACGTTTCTCTTCGAACGACCGATGTAGTGGATTTCTGACACGTTTTTGTCCTTTTTCGCAGCTGTTTCTCTTTTTATCATCCAGCAGTAATCTGCTAACATGTTGATACCCCAGTTTCCTTGAAATCTACGTTCAAACTCCTTTAAATCTTGGTGAAATCGTTCACCATGCTCTTCACTAAAGTCTCCGTTATTTTCAGGAAACTGATCAACGTGTGAATCAAGAAAATGAAGTCAATGCTTCCAATATATAAGCAAAGTATTTCCCCATAAATCTGATGCTAAATTAAATGAAGGTATTTTTGATGGTCCTGAAATCCGAACTTTATTTAGAGACGAAAACTTTGAACAAAGCATGACTGATGTTGAAAAGGCAGCATGGTTAAGTTTTAAAGAGGTATCGACGAAATTTTTGGGTAATGCCAAAGACACGAATTATAAAGCTATTGTGAAAAGAATGGTACGTAATTTTGAAAAATTGGGTTGTCTAATGAACTTAAAACTTCATTTTCTTGATTCACACGTTGATCAGTTTCCTGAAAATAACGGAGACTTTAGTGAAGAGCATGGTGAACGATTTCACTAAGATTTAAAGGAGTTTGAACGTAGATTTCAAGGAAACTGGGGTATCAACATGTTAGCAGATTACTGCTGGATGATAAAAAGAGAAACAGCTGCGAAAAAAGGACAAAAACGTGTCAGAAATCCACTACATCGGTCGTTCGAAGAGAAACGTGTACGTAAGCGTAAGCCAATTTAAAAAAACATCGGAAAGAGAGAGAGAGAGAGAGAGAGAGACAAACATAGACAAAATGTTAAGTTTAACGTACACAATAGGCTAAGTTAATATCTTGAATTTACAGTCAATGCTGTGAAAGACTCTAAAATTAGTATTTCAGACGTAAAATTTTTAAAAAATCGATAAAGTTACCATATACAGTTCTTGTCACCGCCCTCTAGAAGTAGTTTTTACATAATCTGACTTCAAATTCATGATCAGCAATCTGAAAAACCCCCAGGATAGTATTTCCAATGTTTATCGACTCTTCAAAAGACGCATGATTAAATTTTAATATTGTTTAAATCCATTTTAGGCAAAATTTCGACTTTTACCGATTTTCTCATCTTTTCAGCCCCATACAGAGGACTAGAATCGCGTTAAAAAAATTTGAAGGTATGGTTTCCCGTGTATTTTTTCCCGTAGAATTCGATTTTGAAGTCCAATTAACCGTATCTCATGATTTGTTTTTTCTAGACTCGAAAAACCGCAAAAAAACCGTAAAAAATGAGGTTTTTTCAATAAAACTCTGAGAAAAGGTAGAAAAACCCTATATTCTTATTACAGATTCGGATTCAGCGTCGAAAAATACATGGGAATATGTATGTCCGGTCAAAATTTCAGACATTTTTTTTCATTTTGTGGGCCTGTGTTATTTGTGTTTACTTTAATTTTTTTCCTTCTGCAGAGTTAAGCTTAACATTACATGTTGTGCAATCTGTTATATTCAACGGTAGTTTAAATGTTGTGTGCACTGCTTTTCCATCAATCAATGAATTCGCTGCTATACCTGTCCAAGCAACACATAAGTAACGTATATTATGATATTTAAAATAAGCTATTAAAACGTTAAGTAAATAACTTTTTCCTGTTCCACCTGGTCCATCAATGAAAATACATTTTTGTTTATTTTGATTTAAACTTTTTATAGTAGAATCAAATATTTGTCTTTGTTTCTCTTTTAAGGAATTGATTTTTGTTTCCAATTAATTTAGAATATCATTATTATAATTTAAAATTGTTTCATCATCATTATCTTCCATGTATGTGCTTATGTTAGGTAAATTAAAATCATTTAAAGAAAATCCATTGATATGTGAATTATTTTGAATAACATTCAATGCCAATATTTCGCCTATATCTTTTTCGTATTTAGGATAATAAAACTTATCTTTATATTTTTCGTATAAATCTCGTGCATTTATGGGATTATGAAAAATGCAAATAAAAGCGAATTCGGTTAATGATGCTTCCTCTAAACATCGGTCCCATTCTTCATCTACATTAATTAATTGTTTAACTTTAGCTGCTTCATAAAACGAAGTATATATTACATTATCAACAGTACGTAAATCTTCAAAAGATGTGGCGCCTTTAACATGTAATAGTAATAATCTAATAAAGTAGCGTTCTCTATCTTTTAGATTCACCAAATACATTCTACTAAGTATTGGTTTCCTTATTTTTTTTCTTTTATTCCACTTTTTTAGTTTTTCGTCAAATGTATAAAAATGCGGTATTTCTGTATACAAGTAATCTCGAACTTCTAAATCTTCTCGATTCAATTCGACATTTGCTGTTAATGTTGTTCCCACATTTTTCTGCATAATCGTTTCTTCTTTTTCTTCTTTAAAAAATACATTTTGTTGATTTTCTTCATGAACGCTTAGACGCTCTATAGTATGTAAAATAACATGTAAAGGATATTTTCATAATCTGTACATTGCTTGAGATGGACATAAATATCGTGTATCAATGTATTGTTGAGTTTCGTCATATTCATATTCAACATTTTCACAATTGTCATTTTGAAAAGTGTCTATATTTTCTGATTGAAAGTCCACATTTACTTGATGTATTTTAATGTATGCACAATCATGACCTTTATAACAGTATTTGAATAAATATTTAATGCAGTGTATAGTGAAACAAACTTCTACGTTTATGTGTGCATTAAATTTCAATAATAAGTAAGGATCATAAGGAACAACAAATCCATTATCTGCAATTCTTTTTGTAAATTTATTTCCGAGAATTATTTTGACGTCATCATTTTTACGTTTGGATAATGGATAGCTATTGGATTTAAATACTGTTGAATCATTACATTTTTTTGGGAAACTTTTTGTACATTGTTTCGTATTTTTATCCATGCATGAACAATTTATATTTTGCATGCCGCAGGGACCGTGTATCATAAATTGTTTAACAATACTATATAATTTCAGATAAATATCTTTATTTGGAATTTCTGCACTTATTATTTCATCAACTTTTTCGGGAGTGTTAATTTTATCATTTTTATCTAAGAATAATAACATATGCATATGTGGTAATCTTCGTTTTTGAAATTCAATTACGTAACTATACGCAACACATTTTCCAAATATTCCTCTTTTAATTACGAAATCTTTAAATTTTTCCACTTTTTGATGAAATACTTTTGTTACAATATCCGGCCCATCTATTAAATTTTCATGATTTCTTAAATTTTCAATTATTTTTTTCCAATGTGGATTACAAGTTATAGCTAAAAAAGGTCAAATTTACCATGATAATTTACAAGTGTCATCGAGTTCATGTAATTTTGTTTCAGAAATCGTGGACTGCCTGTAAAATTTGATGGTAATATGACCATTTTTCCAATTTTTGACGATTCTAATTCTTTTTTGTTATGCAAATAGTCCATTACTCCTTTGCAACAATCACTTCTTAATATATTTTGATTTTTTCGTATGAAATATAATCTAGAGGTTTCAACTTTTACAAATGCATCAATGATTACCTGATGAGATATTTTTCCCAAATTGAGGTATAGATTAAATTTATTTCTAATACTAGATCTAGAATGATAAAATTGCAAATTTGAAATATCAGTTTTTCCAAATTTACTTTTCATATTTGGCATCCATCCATAACCACAATTAGGATAAATTAGCGGATATGTCATATGATCTGTATGTTTGCTAATTGTTGGTATACTAATTGGTTTTTCATACTTAGAGTTAATGACAATATCACGTTCGATAAGAGGAAGATCATCTTTTCCAACATATACTATCGCGACTTCATTACAGGTAGGTACATTATATCTATTTTTATTTAAATTGTTATTGCGGACAATAGACATTGCAGCTGTTCTTGGAGGACAATTGATTTTTGCACATCGTTGTAGTTCTTCTTTTTCTACTTCATGCATCATTTTATAGGCTTTTGCATAAGGGTTAATGTTTCTTATCAAATTATCTAATTCTTTAAATAATACTATATTTGTATTGAATTTATTACGTTCAATCGTTGCAATTTCATTATCTAAAACATATAATTGTCCATATTTACTTGCTTTATTTTTATTAGGATACAAAGCATACACATTATGATAAATTTGTCCACATATTTTCATAACTTGTGGTCCTTTACCTGTCAATTCATCAAAATTAGCACCAAAACTTGTGAACGCTAAAGCGTTATTGTATAATCTTACATTTTGTCGAAAATCAATACTTTCTTTTGTACGTTCAGTTGCTAAAAGTTTTAATCGTTCTAGGTAAGGAGGATTGTCTAACAATTCCACCTCACCTTTATGACAACAATTGGAGAAATCTTTGCTTTTACTATATTCGAAAGCAAAATGTTTTGCATCACAATAAACACATATATGTGTCATGGAGCGGATGTAATTTTCAGATATAACATTTTCATTAAAATATATATTTGCAATACAACCAATGAGTTTAGAATTACTTTGTTCTGCTAGAACTTTTTCATTCAATTTCTTTAATTTTTTCCCCATTATGTTCTTAATTTTATCATTTTTTTTGTTTATCATGTCATTAACATTGTTATTACAAATATTATTATTGTTATTTTCAATATAATAATTAATGTCTTCAATTTTCAATCGTTTACACTTCATAAGTAACGTTTTTAATTAATAATAATCATATTTATATTTTCGCTTTCTCTCATCTGTTGGTTTATGCATTACAATATTATAATTAAAATATTGAAATTGGTAAATATCATTATTCATTTGCGTTTTGTCAATAACATCTGAAATTTCCAATTGTTGATCGTCAATTTTTTCAATTATTACTTTTTTATCATATTCAACATAATGTTCATTTTTTAATTTGCTATAAGTTTTTCTTTTGCGTAATGGTTCTTTTTCACGTAGCTGTTTCAATTCATCAGTACTTATATTTTGAATCGATTTTACTTTTGCCATTCTATTCTCTTCTAATATTTTTTCATATTTATGTGATTTTTCTTTTTTTAATTTTATATAAGCTTCTTTCTTTCGTGAAGCCTCACTCGCACGTATTTGTTCCAATTCACCATTACTTTTTTTTCCTTTGATTCCATTTTGGTTTTCTTATTATTTTTTAACTTTTCTATATATTTATTTAGTTCAGAATATTTTGATTTTATATAAGCTTCTTTCTTATGTGAAGCCTCATTCGCACGTATTTGTTCCAATTCAGCATCACTTTTTTTCCTTGGATTCTATTTTAATTTTCTTAATAATTTTCAACTTTTCTATATATTTATTTGGTTCAGAATCTTTTAATTTTATATAATCTTTTTTCTCACGTGAAGCCTTATTCGCACGTATTGGTTCCAATTCATCATTACTTTTTTTTTCCTTGGATTCCATTTTGTTTTTTTTTAGTATTTTTGACCTTTTCTATATATTTATTTGGTTTAGAATCTTTTAATTTTATATAAGCTTCTTTCTTACGTGAAGCCTCATCAGAACGTATTTGTTCTAATTGATCATTACAATTCATTTCCTTGAGTTCTTATTTCGTTTTCTTAGTATTTTCTAACATTTCTTTATATTTATTTGGTTGTTTCATTTTCATTTTTAAATAAGCTTTTTTCTTTCGTAAAGCATCATTGACACGTTTTTGTTCTAATTTTTTATTTTCTTTTCCTGCATTGTTGTAATTTTCTGTTTTATTGCATTTCGATATTCATTCGATTTTTCTTTCACCTTTTTCTTAATCAGTTTTGTTATACATAAAGATTCCTTGTTATCTATTTCAATTCTTTACTTTCTTAATTTAATTTAATCTCATTATTTCTAATTTTATCATCGTTATAATTTATGCTAATATCATCAAAATCCATTAAATAATCATTTTGTCTTAAAAAATTTTTTTCTGAAGATTCATTGTCAATTTCCATTGGAATTATTTCAAGATTAGAATCTTTTGGTTTGCAAAATATTTGCATTATTTTTTTTTGTTCTGCTAATAACTGCATTTGTAACTTTTTTTCAAAAAGTTCAATCTTAGCGTTATCTAAATTTAATGGTATTTTATTTAAACAAGGTTCATGAGAAAAACTTCTTCTTATCATGTCCGGTGGATTATTGTAATTGATAGTTGCATTATTATAATTATGTTAAATTGGAAACATTGTTATTTGCTGTGTTTTAAAAATTTTCAATAAATGTAATCGCATTTGGGAAATATCGTATTTTAAGCGACATGGACATGAATCATAAAGTATTGAAACAGCAAAAGCAATTGCGAAAACGGGGTAATCATAATTATTTGTTTGTGATTGTACTGTTTTGAAAACTATGCTTAATTCTGATTTGTTCGGAAATAATTTGTTTATATAGATTTTATGCGCATCTTGTAAATATTTAAGATTGAAGCTGTCATATATATGAATTATTTTATTATTATAATACATACAAATCCAGTGACCACTTTTGAAATTTTCAGAAAATAATAATTGTATAAATTGGGTATCAATAGATACTGAATTAAAATATTGCGGTTTCTGAATAAGTAAAGTTGATTGCATATTAAATGAGGTGCACCGTTTTAAAGTATTATGAAATTCTAATATATGATTATCAGTTAATATCGAATTAATTCCACTATACAATCCTTGTCCTTTAACAATTAATTTATTTTCCTCAGTCAGACCCATTATTAAAAATTAAAATTCTCTCAACACTTTTTATCTACTTTAAATAAACTTAGAATTGCTTTTATATTAACTTATTTGGTTAATTGTATTTTTATACGTAAAAGCTGAAAAACCAAAAAAAATTATGAAAATTGTTATGAATTATCATTAGAAAAAAAATTGAATGCTAATAAAATTAAGTCTTAGCATTAATTTAAAATACCTTTCACAAATTTTTTTGCTCTATCTTATTTATTTTTACTTATATGATGAATATAGCAAGATGAACTTTAAATGATTTTCATTTCTTTTTTCAATTTTGCAATTTTCCAGAATAGCTAAAATAATATGATATACTATACAAATTTTTTTTAATTAGCTGATTTAATAATGAATATATCTTAAATAATCTCCGAAAAGTTTCTTATGTAAATCTAATTTCGTTTTTACTTTGTTAAGAGGTGGTCGGAACCAAATTAGATACTTAGTTCAGTGTTTATAATGAACGCTTATAATAATTTAATTACTCATTCATACGACAAAAATTAAGTCAATACCTCCAGTCATGTACATGCATAATTTAAAATAGTTAAAGCCACAATAATATACAAAATATTATCGTCAGGCGAAAAATACCATTTCATAGTCAAAGCGACAATTTTTTGCATGTAATATAATGTCAAGTCGGCATTTTTCGCTTTATGACAATATTTTGTATGTTTTTGTCGCTTTAATTATTTTATTGTATTTTTTACATATATGAGTAGAGGAATCGACTATATTTTTGCAGTGTAAATGAGTAAATAAATTTTTATAAGCATTTATTATAAGTATCAAACTAAGTAACTTTAAGACAGTTTTTCTTAAATATTGAATTTTAAAAATCTTCAGTCTGCTTTTGAATAATATTTTTATTATAAAAAGAATTGAATTAAATCCAAGGGGAAAAGGTGTTTAGTGCCCTATATTGAGAATTTTATTGAGTAAAATAACATAATAACTTATAATTATTAGTTATAATAATTTTCTGAACTCTCTTTACATTATATTTTAATGATTAAAACAACTTTTACTGTCAATAAATTTATTATAAATTAAACTTGAAACGTTTCAGTCTTATTTAAAAAATGACTCTCTTCAGGCAAAACAATATAATACAGTTTACTACATTTCTAATTGATTATCTGAAATTAATAAGATTACAAGAATTTTTTTATATAAACTAACAAATATTCATAGACAATTTGCACATAATATAGCATAAATACCTAATCTTTCTTTTTAATCTTTTTCTTTCTATTGATTGTAATAAGTAATTATTATGAGAATACATTCCTAGTAAACAATATATCATTTTCGTAGTACAAAATAAAACTGTTATAAAGAAATATAATTTCTATATAAGATACTACACAAACATGTAGAGTCAAACTAAAATTAAGTACAGTGTCAAAGAACAATAGAATGTAATTAGAGCGGCGACGCTTATCAAGAAGTGAAAAGTTGTTGGGTAAAATTCATATACCATCTATAAATCCCCCACACATTTGCACATGCGCAAACATTTAGAAAATCATAAATAATGTGCAAAGTTTCAAATTTTTCCAAAAAAATGCATGAGGAATGTTTCTGCCTTTACATAAACACGTGTGAAGTGAATAAAATTAAAATTAAAATTAAAACAATTAAAGATAATAATAACAATTTTAAAATTAAAAAAAAATTACTAAAATATTGAAATGTTAAATGTTATTATCTTAAGAAATTACTTTTAAGTTGTTATCAATGTAATCTTTGAAAACGTTTAATAATTTTTGTGTGTCAAATTTTCTGTTAATATTATTTTTGTGTTTATGTATATTAATCATTTCTGAGATCAGTCTTTTATGATAGTTGTTTTCAGTGTCAAGTATTTTAACTTTTTCCACATCAAAACACATGCTATGGCCAGTATTATTTTCATGAATATAAGTAGCTGATCTTTCTCTTTTGTGTATACAATCCGACTTATGTTCTTTTATGCGAGTTAACAGTGTGCGACTAGTTTGGCCTATGTAACAACAGTCACAGTCCTTACATTCTATTTTATAAACCACGTTAGTTTTATTTGATTTTTTTGTGATGTCTTTACCTAATTGAGAATTGCATTTAATTTTATTATCCAAATTAAAAATTAATTTAAAATTGAATTTCTTACATATTTTTTTAAAAGTGAATTCATGATCTTTAGAGTAAGGAAATATAATTAAATTATTTTTGTTGTCTAAAGTAAAATTATTATTAAGATCATTCTGAGAGTGTTTTTTAGTTTTTGTTCCTTTTTTCAATATATTTATTAATGAAATCAATTGGATAATTGTTATTAATGAGCAATTCTCTAATTTTGCTAAAATTCTTTGAGTGATATTGTCTATCAGACAGTTTAAGTACTTTGTCCACTAACGTGTAAATGATGCCAATCTTGTGAGAGATGGGTCCATGAGAGTTGAAATTTAGATACTGTCCTGAGTGTGTGTCCTTTATATACCAATCTGTTTTTACGATATTTTTATCATTAAAATCAATATTGACATCAAGATAATGCAGAGTATTATTAACAGGTTTTTCCAAAGTGTGTTGTATGTGTTCATCAAAGGAGTTGAAAACTTCAAGAATTTCATCGATTTTATCATTACTTGCGCAAATCAGACCATCGTCTACGTATCTTTTATAAAAAGTAACTGAGTTTTTTAAAATCGAGAGGCTGTTTTGTTCAACATCCTGCATAACAATTTCGGCCAATATTGGGCTCAAAGGGCTACCCATTGCGCATCCAAAAATTTGCTCGTAGAATTTACCATTGAAAGTAAAATAATTATTATTCATAATAAAATTAATAACGTTTAAAAATTCCTGAAGTGTCATATCTGTGTGATTATGCAAGTAAATCCATCTTCTTTCAATAGCTGCTGATATGGCTTTCATGTTAACATTGTTGTAAAGAGCTGGGACATCAATACTAAAGATGGAGTGATCGTCTGGTATTTTTTATTCTTTTAGATCCTTAATCAGTGTGTAGCTATTTTTAAGAGTGTGATTGTTAGGAGGTACGACTTT
Organism: Anastatus disparis; assembly: GCA_017163975.1. Classification (NCBI taxonomy): domain Eukaryota; kingdom Metazoa; phylum Arthropoda; class Insecta; order Hymenoptera; family Eupelmidae; genus Anastatus; species Anastatus disparis. The sequence goes on from JAFFSR010000074.1 coordinate 4,840,419, forward strand.
AGAAATAAACTGTGCAAGAGTTTTAGCAAGCTGATAAGTTGGGGAACCAATTGTTGAAACTATTATTCTCATTGATTTGTCTTTTTTATGTAATTTGATAAGTCCATAGCATTTTGAAAGGGTGCATTTATTTGTAGTAGTTAAGAAAAGTGTTTGTTGTTGATTTGTCAGTTAAACATCTATGATTATTAGATATGTCGTCATCACTAATAATAATAATTGTAATCTTATTAATTTCAGATAATCAATTGGAAATGTAGTAAACTGTATTATATTGTTTTGCCTGAAGAGAGTCATTTTTTAAATATGACTGAAACGTTGCAAGTTTAATTTATAATAAATTTATTGACAGTAAAAGTTGTTTTAATCATTAAAATACAATCACTAATTGACTGTCGTTAGAATCAACAAAATAATCTTTTTACATTAATTCAAATAATGTTAAAAATATTTTTATTATTCAACTAAATCTTGCTATCACGTATATGTTATATGTTATTGAAAGTGAAATATATTGTGATATAATACAATAAGTTAGATATAATTTAACATAACAATAATTATATCAAGATTCATTAAAAAAATATAGAGTCGTTGCACCAATAAATGAATTGTTTAGAAAAAATTCATTTTGAAATATTTCTTTTTCATATTTAAACATCTTTTTGAAATATCAAACTTGGATCATATTCTTTAGTAAAGTTTTGAGAACTTAATAAAAAAAAACTTCTATTTTTTTTAAGTATTTAATATCTATTATAAATTATTATTGTGAATCTTAAAATATGTGTAATTCATGTAATTTTTTCTAGATACATTTTTTATTTATCGTTTAACATGTAATATCAAAATTAAAGTTTGAAATGCATTCTTTTAAATGACATTGATAAATAAAACTATATTTTTTTATAATGCTTAATATTTGGAATTAAATCTATACCTTGTGAGCGCACAATTGCATTATAAACTCTTAACTACTAAATTAAATAGATGTAACATAATTACACGCGATAAATAATTAGATCTAAGAATAAAAATGAATATAAATTAATATAATTTAAATGAAATAAAAGAGTGAAAAGCATAAGCGCCCAAAGTATGTACGCTCCTGAAGCGCACACACATTCAAAGTCGCTCGTGTACATGCATCACACATCAAAAGCGCGCTTAAGCCTCATGTTGGCTCAGCGCGCGAGAGAAAAGCAGGACCACGCACGCAAACGCCGGCGGTGCCAAGATACTAGAGAAGAGGGGACTGGAGTCCAGCACCTATAAAAGCGAGCTAGCAGAGAGAAAGGCTCTCTTCTGCCTCGCCTCAGTTCAACTTAACTCGATTCTCTTCTGACGCCGAGCACAGAAGAATCACTTACATGATTCTTCTATGCTCGTGCGCTTATTCGATTCAGATTGTACAATTGTTTAATTTAATTAAATAAAGAGTTGCGGCGAGCAACACACTCACCTCACCTTATCCCATCCTCAAGGTAAAGCCCCGCATACTAAGGCACTTGGTCCTCAGTATTAACGGGCATTACCCATAACATAATCAAGCCTTTACTAATCATTGAAATAAATACACACGCACACACTGACACATTCGAGCCCGCACCAGACGGCATAGTGACCTGTCTGGTTAACGGCTCTACATTTACAAGAATAAGACTCCTAAGAGTCAATTGAAGTACGACTTACTAGCCATAAACTAGTAGGACGTCACAACCTATTCATTCATTGGTGACATTTCACATAGAATATATATATTTGCACATACACACATCCACATTCACATACATACATACGCATACATTTACACTATACATATATTATTCAGCAATTATGTACAAACATGAGCACTTACACATACCCTTACACACACATACATACGAATACATAGATACACATGTACATACACTTTTACACATGCGCACATACACATAAAAAAATACATTTACACATATGCATATATATACATATATTTAAAGAAATGCATATTCAAAAATACACATACACGCACATACACACACACACACACACACACACACACACACACATATATATATATATATATAATTACATACACAAATACATTTAAAAATGGATACTTTGAAATTTAAAATATTTTAAATTGAAAAATATTTTTTATAAAGGTCAGAATCAAACCAAGCGACGTTAGAAGCGAGGTAATTGAAGCTAGTAAAATATTATACACAAAAAACAAGTGGGCAGACAATAGATTTGTGGTTTCTCATAACCCGTATTTATTACTAAAGTTTAACTGTCATATTAATACCTGTCATAATAATAACCCTTAACTGGCACTGTGGGAAAAAACGACCCCAAAAAATTTTTGAGCTCAAATTACGCATACTAAATGCTCAGGTCCTGGCGTCGACTGTGCAGGCCAAAATTAACTTTTAACATCTTTGTATTACTGTATTTTCATTCATTTTTATATTTTAAACTATTTTATAACTATTTTATAACTATTTTGATACTTTAAAATAAAAATAATGAGACTTAAGATTTGCTGGGGTCTTAAAGACCCCCAGTGCCAGTTACATATATTAGGACCAACAGTGCCAGTTAAGGGTTAAATTATTTTCAACAATAGGAGTTATAAAATACATATTTGAATACTTCTTCAAAGGACATGATTGTGCATTTATGGAAATGAAAGCAAGTAAAATAAATACTGAAATTAATAGTAATGATGGAATGGATGAAACGAATAATTTGAATATGTTTTATGATGAAATTAAACAATGTATAAACATAAGATACGTTTGCCCGCTAGAAGCTATGCATCGCATATTGGAATATAATATTAGTGAACTTCCACATACAATTTATAGATTAGCCGTTCATAATAAAAATGAACAATATGTGCATTTTAAAGAAGAGTCCAAACTATTATATCTAGTATTTATTATATCCAAATCAAATACTAAGATTATTGTATTTACAGAATAAAAAATAAAAGATTGTTAAAATAAATAAATAATTACATTTTTCTAAATTTTATTTTGACGCTAAATTAGATTTTCATGGTTCAATAAGTAAAATTTATCTTGAAGGCATAAAAATAACTTTAGATATCAAAAATTTCTGGTCAAAAATTGAGGATTTTTGTTTTAATAGTTTTTTATAATAAATTTCCTCTTTTACGAAAAAATGATTTGATTTTAAATAAATATTTATAATTTATATTGTAAATATTCATAATAAACTAATAATAATAAGCATTATTTATTAATAAACAGTTATTAATTAAGAATTTTTCAATGCATCATTCAAAAACGATGCGATTTAAATTGAAGCTCTTTCATGTAGAACCAAGCTTGACAAACAGCAGTCGGAGCGAAAGAAGTGTGCGAAAGAGGTATCATGCTTTTTTCTGTACGCTGATACTGATCGCGCCACCTTACTACAATTTCCAAATTAAAATTTTTGGCAGAAGTCGCCCATATAAACGTACGCTTCTATAAGCGTCTATATTCGTTGGTTTTATGATGAAATTAAACAATATATAAACACAATATACGTTTGCCCGCCAGAAGCTATGCATCGCATATTGGAATATAATATTAGTGAACTTGCACATACAATTTATAGATAAACTGTTCATAATGAAAATGAAAGATATTTGTATTTTAAAAAAGAAGTGGAACACGAAATTGATAAGGAAAATGTAAATACAACACGAACAGCGTGGTTTGAACTTAATGAAAGTGACTCAGAGGCACATAATTACTTTTATTCTGATATACCGCAACATTATGTTTTTAATCAAATACATAAAACATGGACGAAGAGAAATAAGACTATAAAACCTATTCTTACCAGAATGTACTTAGTTAATCCAAAACAAAAAGAAAGATACTTTTTAAGATTACTTCTGCTTCACGTGAAAGCTGCAACATCTTTTGAAAACTTAAAAACTATAATTGGAATTACATACCCAACATTCTTTGAAGTAGCAACAGCAAGAAATTTAATTGAAATCGATGATGAATGGGATAAATGTTTAGAAGAATCATGTAAATCTCGATTTCCAAAAGCTCTTTGTCAATTACTTGGTTTGATGCTTGAGAGTTATATGAAAAATATAAAATCTATTTTTATTCTCCGAAAATGAATAAACAAAAAAGTGGAGAATATGCTTCAAGCATAATTAATGATATTTAAACTAATAATGGATTCTCATTAAGTGACTTTAATTTACCTACTTCAGAATACTATATTGAAAATAACAAAATTTAATATAGTACAGTAAATAATGTTAATAATATTAGGTCAGTCATTGATACTCTAACAAATGCTTAAACGGCTATTTTTAATACAGTAATAAATTTATTAAATACAAACTGCACTGAAAAGTATATATATATATATATATATATATATATATATATATATATATATATATATATATATATATAGACGGTCCAGGCGGAAGTGGTAAAAGGTACTTGTTAAATACAATTATAACTTATCTAAAAATTCATGGAATCAACTATTTAGTTGTATCATGGACAGGTATAACGGCTAATTTATTACAAGACGATGTGACAGTACATACAGCATTTAAATTACCGTTGAACATATCTGAAGACACAATATGTAATATTAGTGCAAACAGCGAAATAGGTAAAAAAATGAAAAATGTATCAATTCTTATCTGGGATGAAATCACAATGACATCAAAATACGCTTTTGAAGCCATCGATCGCATGTTTAAAGATGTATGTGATAATAATTATCCGTTTGGAGGGAAAACATTTATCATATCAGGTGATTTTAGACAAACATTACCAATAATAAAACATGAAAATAAAACACAGATAGTAGAAAATTGTGTGAAAAAAGCTATTTATGGGAACATTTTCAATGTATGACTTTGAAAAAAAATAAACGTTAATCGGAATCAGATGATAAATTTAAAAATTGGTTACTAAATATAGGAAATGGTATTTTTCATTTAAAATATTAAAACAAATGAAATTATACAAATTTTAAAAGAAATATTGTCAAATATCAATCTAATTGATGAAATTTACGGGCATAATATAAATATTGAAAATTGTGACTATTATGGAAAATATTATGTTAGCACCGAAAAACGTAGATGTAACAGAAATGAATGAATAAAATTTTATTAAAAATAAATGAACCAATATTAGAGTACTTAAGAATTGACTCTGCAAAAGATACAAATGACGAAAGTTTAGATGCAATTTGGCAACAGAACTTTTAAATTCTTTAACGCCCAACGGTTTACCTCCACATAGATTACAATTAGAAAAAGGAGCTATAGTAATGCTTTTAAGAAATGTTAATTTGAATGAAGGACTTTGTAACGGAATCCGATTAGTAATAACAACGTTAAAACGATTCACAATTATTGCACAAATATTAACAGGGAGTAAAAAAAGGAGCACTATATTCTTACCACGTATGACCTTATCAGTAAATGATGAACTGCTTTTTAGATGACTAGAAAACAATTTCCTGTAAAACTTGCTCATGTAATGACTATTAATAAGTCGCAAGAACAATCATTTAAAAAAGTAGGAGTGTATTAAATAACACCAATTTCCAGTCGTGAGCAGTTATATGTGGCACTTTCAAGGACAACTAATAAGAAAGAACTGAAAATATTATTAACAGGAAAAACAAGAAAAGTTAAAGATAAAATGGTCCATACTAAAAACATCGTTCACAAAGAAATATTATAAAAATCAAATTAGAAAAATTAAATATAACGAATAAGAAAATAAAATCAAACATTCGAAACTCTAATATAATATTTAAAAAAAAAAATTATGAAGTAGAGTTCAACGCTGTGTGGTTTAAAATTACGACTGTTATTGTTAGTTCTGTGTCATTGAAAAAATGCGATTGCTCTTTTAAATGCTGTGTATTTCAAAAAACATGGCTACTATTGTAAGTGCTGTAATGGGAAAGAACGCTAAAGCTACTGTCAGTGCTGTGTAATTAAAAATTCGCGACTGCTTTTCAGAGCCCTGTTTGGTTTGAAAAACGCAGCTACTATTTTAAGAGCGATAGATGAAAAACGCAACAACTATTGTAAGCGCTGTGTAATTAAAAATTCGTGGAAGCTATTTTAAGCGCTGTGTGGTTAAAAAAATGTGGCTGCTATTGTGAATACTGTGTAGTTAAAAAACACAATAGCTGTTGTAAGCGCTGTGTAATAAAAAATTCGCGGTTGCTATTTTGAGCGCTGTGTAGTTAAAAAAACGTGGCTGCTATCGTAAGTGCTGTGTAATTAAAACTTCACGGTTGGTATTTTGAGAGTTGTTTAGTTGCGACTTCGCAACTGCTATTTTGAGCGCTGTGTGGTTAAAGAAACGCTGCTGCTATTGTAAGCGCTGTGTAATTGAGAATTCACAGTTGCTTTATTTTGAACGCTGTGAGTTAAAGATACTCGACCGCCAATGTAAGCACGGTGTTATAGATAAAATGCGACTTTTATTGTAAACGTTGTATAATAAAAATAATACGACTGCTATTGTAAGCGCTGGGTAATTAAAGAAACGCGGATATTAATATTAGTGCTAAGCAAAAAAGAACTAAAATTATAATTAAAAGTAATGTCTAAAGCAGGATCTGTTATAATAAAGAAGATAATCTGAATAAATCAAATAATACAAGAAAATATAATTAAAAATAATCACTATAGAATCGAGCCTTGATGCGCCCACAATAAAAGCTTTAGTTGATGATTTCTCGAAATGCTTCTAATTAATTACAAATATAAGTTCAGAAGTGAAAATATTTATCTAGAAATTTTTTTAAAATCGTAATAAACTATAAAAATGGCTATTTATTTAGATTATCTTCTCTTACAAAGCTTTACTGATGTGTCCTATAAACAGATCTGTGACAAAACGTAAAATTTGAAATTCATTAAACAATAAACATATCATGATCATCATCATCATCATCAATTTAAACATCAGCATCAATGTGTAGACGTACGTGTGTATGAATAGAAGCAAAGAAACGGAGTCGAAGGGCGGCGTAGGAGTCACGGAACAATTTCATAAAAAGAAAGACAGGGAGACGGACACGCAGACGAAAAGACAAAGACGGGAAAATGAGACACAGAACAGAGGAACGGAAACAAACGAACGGAGACAGAGAGATGGAAAGGATGAGAAGGAGAGACGAAAACGGAAGAATGGAGACGGAGAGACGTAGACGGAGGGATAGAGACATAGACAAAGAGACAGGGGTATGAAGAGACGAAGGCGAAGAGGGAGACGGAGAGTGAGGCGAATAGACGGATACAGAGAGACGGAGATACAGAGACGGAGACATAAAGACAGAGACATAGAGACGTAGATGGAGAGACAAAGACGGAGAGACGGAGAGACGAAGACGGGGGAACGGAAACGAAAAGACGAAGATGAAAAAACAGGGACAAAGAGACAAACACCAAAGAACGGAGACGAAGAGGCGGGAACAGAAAGATGGAGACAGAGAGTCGGAGACAGAAACGGAGACACATGGAGACGGAGAAACGAAGACAGAGCGACGGGTATGAAGAGACGAAGGCGGAGAGGGAGACGGAGAGACGAAGATGCAGAGACGAAGATGGAGAAAGAGACGAAAAGACAAAGAGGAAGACGGAGAGTGAGACGGATACGGAGACATAGAGACGGAGACATAGAGACAGAGACATAGAGACGGAGACATAGAGACAGAGACATAGAGACGGAGACATAGAGACAGAGACATAGAGACGGAGACATAGAGACGTAGACGGAGAGACAAAGACGGAAAGACGGAGAGACGAAGACGGGGGAACGGAAACGAAAAGACAAAAATGAAAGAACGGGGACAAAGAGACAAAGACCGAAGGCCGGAAACGAAGAGGCGGGGACAGAAAGACAGAGACGGAAAGACGAAGACAGAATAATGGAGACAGAGAGACGGATGAGAGATGGAGAGGTGGAGACAGAGAGATGGAGAGATGGAGACAGAGAGATGGAGAAGGAGTGACAGAGATGGAGAGACGGAGGTAATCAAGCGGAGACGGAGAAACAGAGACGGAGACGGAGTGACAGAAACGAAGAGAAAGAGACGGAGAAATGGAGACGGAGAAATAGAAACAGAGAAATGAAGACGGAGAATCGGAGACGAAGAAACGGCGACGGAGAAATGGAGACGGAGACGGAGGGACAGAAATGGAGAGAAAGAGACGGCGAAATGGAGACGGAGAACTGGAAACGGAGAAATGGAGACAGAGAAACGGAGACTAAGAAACGGAGACTAAGAAACGGCGACGAAGTGACGGAGGCGGAGAAACGGAGACAGAGAAAGAGAGACAGAGTGACGGAGACAGAGAGATGGAACGACGGAGACAAAGAAACGGAGACAGAGAGATGAAGATGAAGAGACAAAGACGGAGACAGAGAGATGGATACGGAGATGAAGAGACGGAGTAACGAATATTGTGTATGTGTGTGTGTATTTGAGTATGCGTATGTGTTTGGTTAAGTGTATACGTGTGTATGTATGTATGTATGTGTATGTATGTATGTGCTTGTGTGTATGTATATGTTAATTCTGCACGTGTGTATGTGTATGTGACAATAATGCAAAAGATATTCACGTAAGAAAATAAAAAAGTCTTAATTCTTCACTTTAATATAATATAGTCGTAATGAGATTTTTAAAAATTTACAAAAGTTATTATAAGTTCATTCAAATTCGTTATATGTATTGAAATATACTAAATTTTTTTTTTAATTATTAATAATTTTTTAAAGAATCTTATAAAAAATAAATGCTTACAATACAAAATTTCAGAAAGTTTGATATAAATATTTATAAACTTTTGATACTTTTTAGAGAGTTTAAATAACTTTAATAAATTTTTAATAAATTTTATAAACCTTTAATAACTTTCAATATCTCTCAATAACTTTTATTAAAACCAAATAATGTTTAGAAAACATTGAAAAATTTAAAAAAATTTTTATGATTCTTAAATATAAAATTTTTATTAAAACTTATAAAATTTGAGAAAGTGAAAAAAATATCTGTGCATTTTTCATGATTGTTCAAAATCTAAACTTTGATAAAGTTTATTAATTTTTAGAGGGCCGGGATACGCCATTTGGCGTAAGGCCACTGACCTCCAAACGTTTGATATTAATTCAGCTCTTTATCATATGCTTCAGATCACTTTTCTATAGAAACAACCATTTTTTTAAATTCCTCAAATTCTGGCCCTCTAAAGGTTGAAAGATATAAAATTTTTATAAACATGATTCAAATAAGTGATATTAGAAAGGAACGATTTTTTCAATTGATAATATATTGTTGACTCAATTAAAAATATGTGTATCTTTATGAAATGCATATTTTTTTATTCCGAAAAAAATGAAGTTTTTCCATAAACATATGGCTTTTTATCTGAAATTCTTTATATTTTGAGAATAAAAATAAATTAGAATTAGAATTCTATTCGAGTATATAATTCTGAAATTATGTACTTTATATGAATAAAATTAATTGTATAATTTATTATCATGGCCATTTTTGTTAGAGTTCTAATTCTAATTTATTTTTATTATTCTTATAATATAAAGAATTTCAGAAGAAAAGCCATATGTTAAAAAAAACTATGTAGTTATAAATCACCATATAGTTATCAATGACGACATGGTTATCAATGATCACATGGTTATCAATGACCACATAGTTTTTTTTTAAACATATAGCTTTTTTTCAGAGTAAAAATGACTTCAAATTAAAATTCTATTTGAGTATATAATTAAGAAACTATGTACTTTTTTATGAATGAAATCAATTGTATAATTTATCAATGGACATTTTTGTTGCGATCAGAATAAATATATTTTATATATATATATATATATATATATATATATATACATATATATATAAAATAGAATTAGAATAGAATTCTAATTCTATTTTATTTTTATTCTTATTATATAAAGAATTTCAGAAGAAAGGCCACATGTCTAAAAAAAATTATGTGGTTATAAATGACGTGGTAAAACCATGTGATTTTTTTTTAACTGGGATACTTTTATCTTATAAATAAATAAATGGTAGAAAGAAAAATCTTATAACTAATAATCTATTATTATATATAATTATTTAATTATGTGAGTATAAATGAGTCGTAGCATAGTATTTTTTCATAATAATCAAATTTTTAACCTAAAAAGTTTAATTGAAGTATTACAATATTACATTATATGTACGTTAATATAGTCTTTTAATAAAGTATGTGTGTTAAATGCCTGTACGATTTTAATGTTTTTTACGAATTCTAACATTCACTTATTAATTATGGCTAGGATATTAGCAATCCTATATATATCCTCGCGCAATTTAAATATACCGCCTAACAGCCGAACCGTATTTCCTAGTAATATTATAAAGAACTGATTTTATCGCCCACATAGCACGAAAGCTTTCAAGGAAGCTTTCCGTGAAACGTTAACGTAATATTTCCATTAACCTTTCTGAAAGCTTAAGCGAATCTCTCATTAATATTTCATTGTAATATTTCATGTAATCTAAAATTAAACTAAAAGTTAGCATAAATAAATAAATAATAAAAGCTTACGTACAATGTTTCCTTAAATCTTTTTGCAATCTTATAGTAACCTTACAGAAAAGCTTCCATTGATAAATACGCAAAGGTTATATGGAAGATATTGAGAAAGATTACTGTAAGCTTCCTGAAAGATTATACGGGAAGCTTTCTAAAAAGATTTATGCTTTCTTTAGTAGAATATTCCGCTTACCTTAAATAGAATATTTCATAAAAGATAATTGCAAGCCTATTGAAAAATTCATTAGTAAGGTTACGTCGAAAGCTTTCGGGCATCTTACGAGAAAGGTTAATAAATGCTTTCACGTAATCTTTCATAGAACATTAATGGAACCTTTCATTGAAAAGTAATGTAAGAATCGATGGAAGATTCCTGAAAGATATTTAACAACTGTGAATAAAAATTTTTCAATAAATGTTATGGAAAAACTCAACTAAAAGATTACATGACAGCTTACAGTAAGCTAAATGTAATCTAAAAAGAAGTTTCCTGAATGCTAACGTGCAATATTCCCTAAAATCTTTATGGAATCTTACAGTTATCTTACAGAAAACCTTCCATAGATGAATACGCAAAGGTTACATGGAAGATATTGAAAAAGATTATTGTAAGCTTCCCGAAAAATTCATCAGTTAGGTAATCGTGGAAGCTTTCAGGAAGCTTTCTAAAAAGATTCATGCCTTCTTTCATAGAATATTTCGCTTACTATAAATAGAATCTTTCATAGAAGATAACTGCAAGCTTACTGAAAGATTCATTAGTAAGGTTACGTCGAAAGCTTTTGGGAATCTTCCGAGAAAGGTTAATAAAAGCTTTCACGTAATCTTTCATGAAACATTAATGGAACCTTTCATTAAAGATTCATGCAAAGACCACCCATATAGCAAAAAAGTTTACAAGGAAGCTTCCCATGAACAACAGCTTACAGAACATAAGCTTACAGTAAGCATAATATAAGTCCAAAAAATGCTTCTTAAATACTTACATGTAATATTCCGTAGATTCTTTTTGCTATCTTCCTGTAACCTTACGCAAAAGTCTTAATAAATGGATTAGCAAAGGTTTCAAGTAAACTAACTAGAAAGATTGTAGTAAGCTTTCTAAAAGATTCACTAGTAAGCTAACTAAGAACGCTTTCGGGAAGCTTTCGTGAAAGCTTCATGTAAATGTTTAATGGATATTCCACGAAACGTTAATTAAATCTTGCATATAACATACCTGTAAGCTTCCTGTAAGCTTCATCAGTTAGGTAACACAGTAAGCTGCTAGTTAGCTTCCAAGAAAGGTGTATGTTACTTTTCAACAGCATTTTATGGGATATTTCTCGGAACAAAAAGGAAATGTCGCTAAAGTAGATATTTTTAATCTTCTTTTTATATGGTTTTAAATAATTAATAAATATTAATGTAAATAATAGATTGATTGATAATTAGTTTTATAATACGAAATTTTCTAACTAAAAATTATTTTTTGTATACAAGAAAAATAATTTAGAAATGCGCAATAAATTATTAATAATTTTTTCAATGAAAAATTACATAAAACTGTTTTTTGCAGTAAAAAAGTTAGATTTATTCTGTTGGATAATTGAAGTATTAATAATTAAGTAAATTAATTAGATATTATTTTCACAAAATATTTTCTAGTTGTATAAAAGAATTAATTTTTTAATACAAAAAAATAATTATACTGACCTCTAATTATTTTTAATAATTATTAATAACTTATTATTAATTAACTGTTTCATTTAATTTTACAAATGCTGAAAAGAATATAAAAGACAAAGTTTATGTTACGTAAACTATATAAATAAGAAATGATCAGTGTTTGTAACAAGCGTACCGTAGCGTAATAGGTAGCGTTGATGCTTCGTAATCTGTAGGTCATGGGTTTGAACCCCGATCAGGTCGGAAATTTTTCTTGCGTTTTATGCGTTTTTATGCATTTTATGAGTTATATGCGCAGTAATGTTAATTATTTACTGTATAAAATAATTTGTAAGTTAAATAAACGATAAAATAAATCTATAAAATGTATCAGATTCTAGAAGATCAGTAGTTATCTTACTTGAATATACATTTTAATGTTACTGAAAGCTTCTATGAACTCTTCCTGTAAGATTTAAGGAAATCTATATGTAAGACTCACAAAAGCTTTATAAATATCCTATCGAAATCTTTTATTTCGATTCCTTGGAAGCTTACCAACGTCTTACGAGAAAGCTTCCTAAAATGTTCCCTAGAAGATTATAACAATCTTTCTCGGAATATTTCTGACAGCTATTTTGTCCCAGACATTTTAAGCTTACTGGAAGCTTCCCATGAAAGCTTCCTGTAAGATTTCGAACCTTACACGGAAGCTTCCTGGAAGCTTACAGGAAGCTTACGTGCTATGTGGGATAAGAGCCAAGGCTTAGCGAAGAAGAAGCAGTGCAGACTATACTCTCTTCTCACTCTTAGCCAAAGACGCTCCTTAAATAGAGAGGTAAGTAGATAGTAGTAGGCTACCTTTGCTTGCGGCACTCCACAGGTAAAGCCAAACTCGCTTTCTTTCTCGCTCTCATTGGAGATTAAGCGGGCTCGACCGTTTAATCAAAGATGTGACAAGCTACAGCTAGGCTTAGTGAGAGGCGCTTCTTCACTTAGATAAAATGCAGCACAGAAAAAACGGCACGAGCACCTCCGTACCGCCATACTGACCGCTTTATAAATAGTAATTAGATGAGTTTAATATAAATTTGTATCAATATTAAGGGTGCTTCACACCATACTATCATAGCATGTACCGCCGAGTCGCCGTAGCGACGGCACCGACTTGTAATTGATAATAATAAGATTAATTTAATCTGAGTTTATATTGACATTAATGGTTTTTCACACCATACTGTCATAGCATGTACCGCCGAACCGACCGCGCCGGCCTGTATGTAATGACAATTAGATCAATATAAACTCATATTGATATTAACGGTGCTTCGCACTTATTACAGCCGTAATTTTAGTTTGATTAAGGGTGTTGTCCACCCATCTCCATAGTGTCGTTTACTATGATTTTACATTCCACCGTATCATTTATTATATTGCATTACACTATTGAGGCAAGACCTATCTAACTCTGTGTATTCAAAGCACATTAGAGGGTCGTCAGCCTTCCACCGTATTCCGTCATTCAAGACACGCATAGTCACCCGAGACCCTTTAAGGAAACAACTCGTCTATGAGTTATCTTTCTTTCGCCGTTTACCGTCATCATCGCACGTCAGATCTGACCGTCCGCCGTAGCATCACCGTACCAGATTTATTTGTTAACGTTATTTAAGAGCATGACGGAGCTACCCGCCTTCTAATAATATTTGCAATCCTAACTTACTAATAAACGGTGCGTTTAATCGAGTTTTTTTGCTAAAAAGAAAAAATTAGTTACATAAAACTCTAGTGCGGACAACTCAAGAAATCCACCAAAAAACTATACATGAAAAGTTATAATAAGAACTTTCAATGTATCGTATTTTAAGGTTAGGTTTGTCGAGTTTGACATCTATTTACCATTCCAAGTTCATAAAAAAATAACAAGTCCAAATGATTTTTTATTTTAATAAAAATTACTGGTTTAGTATAGTTTTAGTGCGGACAAGTCATTATATTTGCCTAATTTATAAATTTGAAGAGATATTGATAGAATAAATAAAGCAAAACTTGATCGCTGCAGCTCCGACATCCCGTTAAGTTAACTTTATTCACGTGTAAAAACTATTTAGTTAAGTTTTCTTCGATTAAAGTCTCGTTTTTTTTCAATTAATTATTCATTTATTTGATTTGTGCCGACAAGTGGCACATATGCCGTCAGGTGGCTCTATGATTAAACTCACTTTCTATTTTATTGTATCGCGCGCATTTATCTTAGGTTAACTATTTGGCTTATATTATTTAGGTTAGTTTACCACTTTCTACTATCATATTGTTATACGTCGTTGTAAATATGAGTTAAGAGTGCAATAAAGCCCAGGTACTCCTTAGGATAAACAAAACTTGCCAAACCCGTTTATTTTCCTTCATTTTTCCGCCTTCCATCCCGATCCACCTCCTGTCTTTCGAACCCTGCTTACTCTCTTAAGCGTCCGTTAACAGGAGCCCGAACGTCATTTCCTTGCCCAGGAAAAAAAACTTTATAGTTATAAACAGATATAAATAGAACAGAATTTCCTTATTAAGATATTTAACCACAAATTTTCAGTAAATTTATAAATTTAAACATAATATTTATTACTATGGGTTTAAAAATTATTTTTGCACAATATTGCAATGAACAATCAATAAATTTTATAATAAATTGTGAAAATTAATTTTTCTAAAGCGATTGTTGATTTAAACTAATTGCAATTACATTAAGCCCTTTTTGAAGTAGAATAAACTTAAATTCTTGTTTTAGTTATTTTATCTGCATACTTGAGGGCATTATAATAAACTAGTATAATACTATTAATAGATTAATAATAGAAGAGAATAATTATTTCTACGAAAATTACTTATCTCTTTATTGCGCTACTTCCTCGCTACTGGCGTGCATCCATTTTATATTCTTTTCGAAAAAATATCTGCTGGTCCCGTGTTGATCGAGCACTCTTATATGCATTTAACCACGATGGTTCACTAATAAAATTGAAAGTTGTCTAAATAATATTCAACCCTAAACTGAACAAGAGACATGTTAATAATCAAAAATCTAAATTAATTGAATTCACTATAACTGTAAAGTCGGCGGGGGGCTCGCGTAAGGCCAACCCAGCCGCTCTAAACACTTGCCCGGCGCAGACTGATATTTTCTTCTCCTATATTCAAAAAGCTAGTTTAAAGCTCCGAAAAGGGGAGAGAGAGTCGTTACCTCTCTTCAAACAATTAACAGGGAGAGCCTGCTTTCTCTCTCCTATTTATTGCTTGAAGATATTTTGGTTATACTCCGTTTTCTCTCTCGTCTATCCCTACCAAGCAGGTACGGGTGAAAAATTTCGATTTTAGATGACGATTATTGGTGAAAAAAAATTCCAACAGCAGCTTATCCAGAAGCATTAATATAATCGATATCAACTTGAATCTAGATCCAACTCGTTCCTTTTCTCAAAATATACCTAAAAAGTTGTAAAAATTAAAAAATATACAAATTTAAGAAAATCTTAAATGATTACTGTAAGAACATATTAGAAAAATATATATATATATTTAAATATATATATATATATATATATATATATATATATATATATATATATATATATATAACCGGTCTTTAAAATACGCGATACCCCGCGCTCGTGAGTACTGACTTCGGGTCGTATCCGGCGCACGTCGAGGTATGTGGCAGTCTCACATTGTTACCTCCTCCCTTCCATTACCGTATGTATTATAGAGATTCGTCTTTTGAATGTGGCATTCAAAAGACCGGTTCCGCGCACAAAATATACATAAGTCCATAGCAGCAAACTGTAGCGCGCATTCAAAAGGCCGGTTTTACTTACTTATATTTATATATATATATATATATATACTAGGGGGGGTTCCCCCCTGCTCGCTCCGCTCGCCAACCCCCTGAATACACACATTTCAAAGTAAATAGGAGAGTAGGACATAATGAGTTGAAAAAAGTTCAATAGAAAACATCGATACATAAAAATATAAGATATGAAGTTATAGAATTAGAATTAATAGAAAAAAGATGGTTTAACGCGATATTCAAAAGTTTACAATGAATCAAACTTATATATTTTTGAAATAAATTAAAAATAGAATATAAAATAGAATATTAAAAATAAAAATGAAATTGAACTTGATATTATTCGAAATTCGTATGTATGGAATTCACGGATCATCGTAATAGCATAAACGCACGATCGAGCTTTTTAAATTCGGCTCTGGGCGTCTCAAATCCTGAGTCGAGATTTTTGATCTCCGTAGTATTCTTGAATACGTGACTTCTATAATAGCGATTGAATAAGTACAGGTATTAGAGCAAGTTGTTTGGAATAAGTGTACAAAAATTCATGATATTTATGATTATAGTAATTTTATTTTATAATTATTCATTCTTTTTAATTTTAGTAAACTAAACTTCTAAATAATATAATTCTTTTTAAATAAATAAAAGTTTTATTTTACTGCTATTATCATTGATTAAATAAATTCATTTTTTTAGACATATTAGTGATTTTTATATTTTTTTTCTTAAACATATGATGTAAATGATATATCTAAGTAATAAATTTTTTATTTGAAGTACATAAAGTGTTATTATAAAATTTATATTAACACTTTTCAAGTTTCATTTATATTACATGATGTACTTCTATATAAATTAAATGAAATAAATATTTTAATTTTTTTCGATTGTACACTGTTAGGAAAAACATATATAATTTTACGTTATTTTTTGTACGATTTTATAAAAATTATAAATTTTACCATAATTTAATTATACAATTGCAAGAAATTTAAAAGAATAATTTCAATGATTCACTCAAAACAAAATTCTATTATTTTTAACAGTTTAAATTTCGTTCATAAACAGCAATAAACATGCAGACGCTTGAAGCGTCGCCACTCTACTCTCGGGGTAATCAAATACTATAAACTGCGTATAGCAGGATCTTATATCTCGACGTCTGAGACGTCCAACACGAAATTAATTTTTGCTCAGCTTCGTATTAAGAGTTTTCAAGCTTTTCTAGAATTATCATCATTCGATATACGATAGAATTAAGTAGATTTTAGAATATATGATTTACGATTATCTTCGTTTTGCAAATTTTCGCGAAATTTTTTATCAAAATGTTATATATAACTTTATCGCAAAAATTTATGAAACTTTACTAAAAATTTATACACAAGACACGTTAAAGTTTTTATAATATTGTCTAAAAACTGTATAGTGAGCTATTAAGGGGATGTAAAATGGACACTACACCCGTACTCATAAATATTTACTATCTTTACATTTCATAGCAAAATTTCCAATAAAAAAATGCATTAAGTTGTAGTATGTACCATGAAGATTATTCAGTTAAATTTTTAAACTAATTCATTCATTAGTTATTGAGAATTTTGGGTTCCAAAATTATTTATTAAAATTTTTCAATTTTGTACAGGAATCCAAATATCTTAAAAGCTAATGAATGAATTTATTTGAAAACTTATCAAAATAATCATCATGGTACATACTACAGGCTAATGCATTTCTTTTCTGGAAATTCAGCAATAAAATAGAAAGGAAGCTAATATCTATAAGTACAGGTGTAGTGTCCGTTTTACATCTCCTTAATAAAATCTTGAAAAATTTTTCATTATCCCATATGAAAATAATTTTTGTGAGAAATTGTTAATAACTGTTAATAATTGTAATAAACTACCGCAATTGAGACATTAATAAAATTAATATTAATAATAAAATTATAGTTATTAAGAGGCGGCCGTATCATTCTGTCCTTGTCTAATCTAAATTTTCGTTATTGTAAATAAATAAAATATTTATATAGAAAATTAAGACAACCGCCCAATAGAGCAAAAGATAAGCAAACAATTCTTTTCTATGAGAAAATATGAAATTTTGATTATTTTTCGAATGAAGTCTGAAACGAAAAAACAGTTCAATCAACTCAATCAAGTTCGATTGTTTTTCCGTTTCAGACTTAACTCGAAAAATAATAAGAATTTCATATTTTTTCATAGAAAAGAATCGTTTGCTTGTCTTTTGCTCTATTGGGCGGTTATCTTACTTTTCTATGAAAATAGTTTATTTATTTATAATAACGAAAATTTAGATTAGACAAGGACAGAATGATACGGCCTCCTCTTAACAGTTATTCATATTTTATCACATTTTTATAGTTTTTCACAGAAATTATTTCCATATGGGATAATCTTACAAAAACTTTTTATAATAATCTTGTATTTTTGATTAAAACATTATCATAGTATTACACGTATTAACTTCGCTGTAAAATTAATAGAACTTTAATGAAAGGCTTGTATAATACATGAAGATTACGATACATTATAAATATTTTTTAACAAAAATATTGTTGAAAAATATTTTGTGTTATGAAATAACTTATTATTATTAATTTTATTAATTTATTTCTATGTATTTCTTTTATGTTTTTTAAAATAGAATGCAATCTATCTTCTGAATTTACACAGAAAGCAGTTTAAAAAAAAATTATACATATTTTCTAAAAGAAGAATAAGAAAAATTTTTAAGAAGGAAAAACAATAGGTATGTGATTAAATAAAAGCATATACATTTATTTTTTATATATTTTAAATATCATGTCAAATAGTATGAAAATAGAAACTATTGGTGATGGAAATTGTTTATTTCGTTGTTTTACTTTTTTTTTATATAATAATCAAAATTATCATAATGTAACAAGAAAAATTGTCGTAAATAATATTATTGATAATTGGAATCGCTATGAATCTTTTATTATAGGAAGAATATATAATGAAATTGAAAACATGGATTGTTATAAACAATTAATGTCAAAATGTGGAGAATATGGAACAGATACTGAAATATATAGTTACTGTGAAATTTATAATGTATTTATTACAGTTTGTTTTAATAATTGTAATATTATTTATTATTTTGGTAACAATGAAAGTATATGGAAATTAAAACTATTATTTAGTAGAAATTATGATGATGGTCATTACGATATAATTGATTTATATAATACTAATTTTAAATTAGAACAAAATAAAATAAAAAATGTAAACAATCATAAAAAACGTAAATTTTTATGTAACAAAGAAATTAGTCCATGTAAAAAAATAAAAATTACAAATCATGAAAATAGTAATGTAACTATAGAAAATAATACTAATAAAAAAATTATAAACAATAAAAATATATTAAAAAGAAAAAATGAAGAAAAAAATCTTATAAGTAAGAAGATCAAAATAATTAAATCGACAGATAATATGGAAATAATAACTAAAAAAAATGATTATATGTCTGATTTTGGTGAAATTGATTTTAAATGTTCCTACTATTCTGCAGTATTTTGGAAAGAAGAGAAAAAAAAATTTACTTGTTGTCGCAAAGAAAAAATTAAATTATCACCTTTGAGTTTATATAATAATAAATTAAAAGAATTAATCTTATATAATAATGTTTTTAGACATTTAATTAGGTATTATAATAACCTATTTTGTTTTGCTACTTTTAGTGCTAATATAATTTAGGAAAAACAAAAATCAATTTATAATTTAAAACTTCTAAGTCAAGTACATCATTATGTTCCTAAAACTTTAATACCAAATAATAATCAAGAACCTTGTTGTGGTCAATTTTATATTTATGAGGATAATACTGCGATTGAAAAAAAATTAAAAACTAATAAAAATTTAATAAAAGATCATTTGGATTTATTAACAAAAGTATTTAATAGTCATCCTTATGCTAAATATTATAAACATTTACATTAATTAACAAACTTAGAGAATTTACCAAATCATAAATTATATTTCATCAGAAAAAATGATAAACACAAGCATCATTATAATAAACCTCTAACATCTGAATGTGGGGCTATAATAGTATCACAATCTGCAATTTCAGAAGATTATGATTTATGCATTTATCCTAAAAATACAATTGAAAATGAACCAAAACATGTTTATTTAAGTAAATTATCTCAACATGTAGATCCGTTAGTTTTTCCAATTCTTTTTCCATCTGGGGACTTAGGTTGGAGTATTGGTCATACTCAAAGTCCTAAATCTTTAGAAAATTTAACGATGTTACAACATTATTCATATAGATTGGCTTATAGGCCAGATTCTATTAATTTTAATCCTTTACTATATTGTGGACGATTAACGCAACAATATTTTCTACATGTTGCAATTCAAATTGAAAATAATAGAATGAATTTTCTAAGAAATAACACAGGCCCACAAAATGAAAAAAAATGTCTGAACTTTTGACCGGACATACATATTCCCATGTATTTTTCGACGCTGAATCCGAATCTGTAATAAAAATATAGGGTTTTCCTACCTTTTCTCAGAGTTTTATTGAAAAAACCTCATTTTTTACGGTTTTTTTGCGGTTTTTCGAGTCTAGAAAAAACAAATCATGAGATACGGTTAATTGGACTTCAAAATCGAATTCTACGGGAAAAAATACACGGGAAACCATACCTTCAAATTTTTTTAACGCGATTCTAGTCCTCTGTATGGGGCTGAAAAGATGAGGAAATCGGTAAAAGTCGAAATTTTGTCTAAAATGGATTTAAACAATATTAAAATTTAATCATGCGTCTTTTGAAGAGTCGATAAACATTGGAAATACTATCCTGGGGGTTTTTCAGATTGCTGATCATGAATTTGAAGTCAGATTGTGTAAAAACTACTTCTAGAGGGCGGTGACAAGAACTGTATATGGTAAATTTATCGATTTTTTAAAAATTTTACGTCTGAAATACTAATTTTAGAGTCTTTCACAGCATTGACTGTAAATTCAAGATATTAACTTAGCCTATTGTGTACGTTAAACTTAACATTTTGTCTATGTTTGTCTCTCTCTCTCTCTCTCTCTTCCGATGTTTTTTTTAAATTGGCTTACGCTTACGTACACGTTTCTCTTCGAATGACCGATGTAGTGGATTTCTGACACGTTTTTGTCCTTTTTTCGCAGCTGTTTCTCTTTTTATCATCCAGCAGTAATCTGCTAACATGTTGATACCCCAGTTTCCTTGAAATCTACGTTCAAACTCCTTTAAATCTTGGTGAAATCGTTCACCATGCTCTTCACTAAAGTCTCCGTTATTTTCAGGAAACTGATCAACGTGTGAATCAAGAAAATGAAGTTTTAAGTTCATTAGACAACCCAATTTTTCAAAATTACGTACCATTCTTTTCACAATAGCTTTATAATTCGTGTCTTTGGCATTACCCAAAAATTTCGTCGATACCTCTTTAAAACTTAACCATGCTGCCTTTTCAACATCAGTCATGCTTTGTTCAAAGTTTTCGTCTCTAAATAAAGTTCGGATTTCAGGACCATCAAAAATACCTTCATTTAATTTAGCATCAGATTTATGGGGAAATACTTTGCTTATATATTGGAAGCATTGACCGTCCTTGTCCAAAGCTTTAACTAATTGCTTTATCAATCCAAGCTTTATATGCAGAGGCGGTATCAAAATTTTCGAAGGATTAACGAGTGGATCTTTTATAACATTCTGTTTTCCAGGTTCAAACGATTCTCTTGATGGCCAAATTTTCTTTTTATAGTGTTTTTCTCTATCTCTGCTATCAAACATGCATAAATAACATGGGTACTTCGTAAATCCAGATTGTTGTCCAAGTATCATAGATAAAATCTTTAAATCGCCACATATTTGCCATTTATGTTCTCTATATTTTATTTTCGTTAAAAGTAGTTCAAGATTGGAATACTCTTCTTTAAGTACTGTTGAATGTGCTAATGGTATAGGAGCATATTTATTTGTGATATTGAGGAGTACTGCTTTAAGGCTGCGCTTTGATGAATCAATGAATAGTCGCCAATTTTCAGGTTTGTATATGTTGGGTTTCAATTCATCAATAAGACCTTTCACGTCCGTGCAATAAACCATATTAGAATCATTCTTGAAATAATTTCTAAAGCGCCCTTCTCGATTACGATATGCACATACTTTAGTACCCTTTGTCAACATATTTCGTCTCTTAAACTCTTTAATATTATCTGTGATTTTTCTTTTGTTTCGTTGTCCAATATATTCTAAACATACATAACAGAAATTATCTTGAGATCCATTACACGTATGGTTAAAACTGTTATTGGATGTACCAGCGCAGTTTAAAAAAGGTTGAAAATTTGAATTAGCCATATTGTTGAATTAAACCCCACACACTAGGAATCCTGTTCCGATCGCAGGTGAGTCCGCCGTCCTAGGGGTGATAACTCTCATACCTCCCCAGGCCTAAGTATGAGAGCTTTCCGACTTTGACGAGGACAATGTCAACTCGTCGTCGGACACACTACGGCATCATTCTCACATTCTAGTGCTCCCCTGCAGGACAGCGCGCCTTCGCTGGGTTCGTTACTGCAAAGTATTGAGTACACCGAATCATTCTACACATCCCATTTTCAGGGCAGTTGTCATCGTGACCAATACTTCGCAGCAGCAGGTTTTTTTTAGGTACCCTTATAGAGTACTGATATATATATATATATATATAGCTTTGGAAAAAGATCATAAGTCCCATTCGTTTATAAACAATGCTTTAAGATCAATGACAGTGTACAACAGTGATTAACTGAACGGAGCTTTAAAATGAAACCAAATTCATTTCTAAACAACAGTACCCAGTTTTACAACAGAATAAGTATAAATAAAAAATTGACAGATCAAATTGTCTCTGACACAAACACACCAAATGAAGAAGATCTAAGTTCACCTGAAGAACATTCTCTGGATAGTGATGAAGAGTATATTCCTAAGGGTGAAGAACGAACTGTTGAAAAGTTTGATCAAAAAAGTTTGAACGATTTATTTAGAAAGAGTGGTTTATCTAAGGAACAATCAGAGTTTATGGCTTCAGAGTTTAAGAGACGAAATATGTTGACAAAGGGTACTAAAGTATGTGTATATCGTAATCGAGAAGAGCGCTTTAGAAATTATTTCAAGAATGATTCTAATATGGTTTATTGCACGGAAGTGAAAGGTCTTATTGATGAATTGAAACCCAACATATACAAACCTGAAAATTGGCGACTATTCATTGATTCATCAAAGCGCAGCCTTAAAGCAGTACTCCTCAATATCACAAATAAATATGCTCCTATACCATTAGCACATTCAACAGTACTTAAAGAAGAGTATTCCAATCTTGAACTACTTTTAACGAAAATAAAATATAGAGAACATAAATGGCAAATATGTGGCGATTTAAAGATTTTATCTATGATACTTGGACAACAATCTGGATTTACGAAGTACCCATGTTATTTATGCATGTTTGATAGCAGAGATAGAGAAAAACACTATAAAAAAGAAAATTTGGCCATCAAGAGAATCGTTTGAACCTGGAAAACAGAATGTTATAAAAGATCCACTCGTTAATCCTTCGAAAATTTTGATACCGCCTCTGCATATAAAGCTTGGATTGATAAAGCAATTAGTTAAAGCTTTGGACAAGGACGGTCAATGCTTCCAATATATAAGCAAAGTATTTCCCCATAAATCTGATGCTAAATTAAATGAAGGTATTTTTGATGGTCCTGAAATCCGAACTTTATTTAGAGACGAAAACTTTGAACAAAGCATGACTGATGTTGAAAAGGCAGCATGGTTAAGTTTTAAAGAGGTATCGACGAAATTTTTGGGTAATGCCAAAGACACGAATTATAAAGCTATTGTGAAAAGAATGGTACGTAATTTTGAAAAATTGGGTTGTCTAATGAACTTAAAACTTCATTTTCTTGATTCACACGTTGATCAGTTTCCTGAAAATAACGGAGACTTTAGTGAAGAGCATGGTGAACGATTTCACCAAGATTTAAAGGAGTTTGAACGTAGATTTCAAGGAAACTGGGGTATCAACATGTTAGCAGATTACTGCTGGATGATAAAAAGAGAAACAGCTGCGAAAAAGGACAAAAACGTGTCAGAAATCCACTACATCGGTCATTCGAAGAGAAACGTGTACGTAAGCGTAAGCCAATTTAAAAAAACATCGGAAGAGAGAGAGAGAGAGAGAGAGACAAACATAGACAAAATGTTAAGTTTAACGTACACAATAGGCTAAGTTAATATCTTGAATTTACAGTCAATGCTGTGAAAGACTCTAAAATTAGTATTTCAGACGTAAAATTTTTAAAAAATCGATAAATTTACCATATACAGTTCTTGTCACCGCCCTCTAGAAGTAGTTTTTACACAATCTGACTTCAAATTCATGATCAGCAATCTGAAAAACCCCCAGGATAGTATTTCCAATGTTTATCGACTCTTCAAAAGACGCATGATTAAATTTTAATATTGTTTAAATCCATTTTAGACAAAATTTCGACTTTTACCGATTTCCTCATCTTTTCAGCCCCATACAGAGGACTAGAATCGCGTTAAAAAAATTTGAAGGTATGGTTTTCCGTGTATTTTTTCCCGTAGAATTCGATTTTGAAGTCCAATTAACCGTATCTCATGATTTGTTTTTTCTAGACTCGAAAAACCGCAAAAAAACCGTAAAAAATGAGGTTTTTTCAATAAAACTCTGAGAAAAGGTAGGAAAACCCTATATTTTTATTACAGATTCGGATTCAGCGTCGAAAAATACATGGGAATATGTATGTCCGGTCAAAAGTTCAGACATTTTTTTTCATTTTGTGGGCCTGTGTAATCAAAGACAATTAAGAATTGAATGTTATCAAGGCTTATTAGACCATGTAATAAATAGCGCTTGTAATATATCAAATAATTTTGAGAAAAAAGAAAAAATAGGTAATCTATTTATATTGCCATCAACTTCTATAGGAAGTCCTAGATATATGCAACAACATTATCAAGATGCAATGGCCATTTATAGAGAGGTTGGTAGACCTGATATTTTTATTACTATGACTTGTAATCCAAGGTGGAAAGAATTAAAAAGAATTTTAAAAAAATTTCCAGCAGGTACTACTCCTAATGATATCCCTAATATAACAATTAGATCATTTTATACTAAATTCAATAAATTACTTGATGATATCGTTAAAAAAAATATTTTTGGTAAAGTTATTGCTTATGTATACACAATTGAATTTCAAAAAAGAGGTTTACCGCATGCTCATATTCTTATAACGTTACACTCTTATGATAAATTAATAACTCAAGAAAAAAATAGATAAATATGTTTCAGCTGAAATTCCAAATAGTGATGACAAGGAATTACAAAAATTAGTAATTAAACACATGTTGCATGGACCACATAACAATAATTCACCATGTTACGATAAAAATGAAAATACTTGTACAAAAAAATATCCAAAAAATTTTGTTAATAATACTATTATTCAAAAAAATGGATTTCCGGAATATAAACGAATAAATAATTCACACGAAAATCATTATTATAAAATTAAAAATAATAAACAAATTATTCCTGTAGATAATTCAATGGTTGTACCTTACAATAGTTATTTACTCAGAAAATATAAGTGTCATATAAATTTTGAAATATGTGCCACTATACACAGTATAAAATATGTTTATAATTATATTCATAAAGGTGGAGATTTTGTAAAATAAAAAAGCTTTTTGTAAAATAAAAAAAATGATGATAAAGATGAAAAAGAGACTTATGATGAAATTACACAATTTATAGATGGAAGATATATGAGTCCTATGGAAGCAGCTTGGAGATTATCTGAATTTCCGATATGTGGAAGAAGTCATACAGTTGTTAGATTAGCTGTTCATACGGAAAATCAGCAAAAAATTATATTCGAAGAAAATAAAGAATCAAAAGCTTTAGACAAATGGAAAATGGAAAACAACATTAACTACATGGTTTAATCTTAATATTAAAGATGAGTTTGCAAAACAAATAAAATACAGTAATATACCTAAATATTACGTATTTAATAACAATAAATGTTGGATCAAACGTACTCGTGATAAAAAACATAAAGCTATTGGAAGATTAAATATTGTGTCTCCTAAAGATACTGAAAGATTCCATTTAAAATTAATTTTAAATCGTGTTAAAGGCATAACTTCATTTACAGAATTAAGAACTTTCGAAAACATAACGTATAATACTTTTAAAGAAACAGCAGTTGCAATGGGGCTAATAGAAAGTTCTTGGCAAATATTTGATATATTTTCTGAAGCTTGTACCATTATGCTACCGAGTTAGTTGCGTCAATATTTTGCATGGTTACTTTTATCAGAAAATATTCAAGGTAATGAAATATGGAATAAATTTAAAGAATGTTTTAGTGAAGATTTTGAAGATGATAAAGAAAATAGCATTAAATGAAATTAATAAAATTTTATTGACAGAAGAAATGTCTTGTAAAAATTTTAGTTTACCAGAACCAATAGAAAAAATTATCCATGAAAATCAGGAAGAAAATTAAAAAATTATTGAATATAATAAACATATGTTTAATGGAATGTATTTATTATTAAATCAAGATCAAAAATTTATTTTTGACGACATAATAAAATATTTCTCTAAATTATATTTTATTGATGGACCAGGTGGTACTGGAAAAACATTTTTGTATAAAACATTAATTTATTATTTTGTATACAAATGTAAAAAAGTATTATCAATGGCATGGACTGGAATTGCATCAATTTTATTACCTAAAGAAATGACAAGTCACAGAACTTTTAGATTACCTTTAGATTTAGATAATGTAGAAATCACATTCTTTAAATTAGAAAGTGACAAAAAAAAAATTACGAGATGCAGATATTATTATATGGGACGAAGCTTCAATGATACCAAAAAAAGCTTTGGAAATTGTTAATAAAACTTTACAAGATTTATGTGGTAATGATTTACCATTTGGTGATAAATTAATAATTTTAGGAGGTGATTTTCGCCAAATACTTTCTGTTATAAAAAATAGTTTTAAAGATATAATAGTACAAAATAGTTTAAAATATTCTTTTTTATGGCCGATATTTGAAATTAAAAAATTAAATAAAAATATCCGCTGCAATAATAAATCATTTAATTCTTTATTATTACAAATAGGTGAAGGTCAAATTGAATCATTTCAAATTCCTGATAAATGGAAAACTAATGATATTTGTTTAAAAATATATAAAAACATTAATAATAATGACAACATAAATCGAGTAATATTAGCAGCTCATAACGATGACATAAATAATTTAAATAAAAGAATATTAAAATTACTTAACGGCGAATCGACAACTTATTATAGCATAGATTATGCTACTCATAAACGAGTCGATCAAAGTGATGATAATATCGAATCGAATTATCCAATAGAAACTCTTAATAAAATAAAAGAAGGTTTACCACCACACATATTGGAATTAAAAGTTAATGCTATAGTTATATTA
Source organism: Anastatus disparis (assembly GCA_017163975.1). Classification (NCBI taxonomy): domain Eukaryota; kingdom Metazoa; phylum Arthropoda; class Insecta; order Hymenoptera; family Eupelmidae; genus Anastatus; species Anastatus disparis. The sequence continues at coordinate 4,868,127 of JAFFSR010000074.1, forward strand.
ATAAGAAATTTAAGTATTACCGAAGGTTTATGTAATGGAACCAGATTAAAAATTATAAAATTATATAAATATAATCTTGAAGCTGAAATCATTTCTGGAGAAAAAATTGGAAATAAAGTTTTTATTCCAAGAATAACATTAAATACTGGTGAATCATCGTTTTTACCCTTTATACTTTATAGAAAACAATTTCCTGTAACATTAGCTTTTGCTATGACTATTAACAAATCTCAAGCTCAAAGTTTTGATGAGATTGGATTATTTATTAAAAGACCTTTATTTTCGCATGGACAGCTTTACGTTGCACTGTCAAGATGTAAAAATCCTAACAAAATATACATACAAAATGAATCTGAAAATAAATATGAAATATTAAATATTGTTTGAAAAGAAATTTTTAATTTTTAATTAAATTAAAAAATATTGTAAAAATAAATACAGTTTATAAGAAAATAAACATAAAATGAATTATTATTTAATTAATATAAAATAAATTTATATATTAGATAAACATGGAAAACAATGAACAATTGAATGTTGATAATAACGCAAATTGGCAAATTATGGAATGGGATCCAATTAATAATATGTATATTGAACCCGTATCTAACGAAGAATTAGAAGAATTGTCTAACTTAAATGCTGAAATTAATGAATATCAAGAAATAAAATATCTTCAAGAAGTAGAAGATGAAGAAAATTATTATCAATATGTAAAAGAACAAAAATTATCTGAGTGGTCTGAATTAATACAAAAATTTGATATGAAATATTATATACATTATTATAAAGAATGGAAAGATGTTCCTGAATGTTTTCAATTTCAGGTTCAAGAAATTTTTCAATATCTAATAAATAATGTCGATTTCGATATAGAAGGTATTAAAAATGATGAAAATTATTATGAAAATTTATTAATAATAAGTAATATATTCTATGAATTATATTTTTAAAATAATAATTATTTATATACACCTTTCAAATGTTTCAAAAAATAAAAATCAAAATATTCACATGTAATAACAATAATAATTTTTCATATTTTGTTAATGACAATATATTTTATTTTTATGAATTTATAAATTTTTTTCAGCGATAGTTGAAAAGTAGTTTATAAAATTAATTTTAGCAAAAATAAAAAAATAAAATACTAAAATTTTTAAAATAATATAAATCTGTATGCTTTTTTCAACGACAATAAAAATAAATTTGTAAACTATTTTTAAAAATAGTAAAAACAGATATACATATTTTTTAACGACACTAAACAATAAATTTGTACGCTTTTTTCAGCGACAATAAAATATAAATTTATAAGTTTTATAATTAAAATGATTTTGTAAGCTTCTTTTAGTGACAACAAATAATAAATTGGTACGCCTTTATAATCTTTTTTTAGCGACGATAAACAATAAATTTGTATGCTTTTTTTAGCGACAATAAAAATAAATTTGTAAGCTTCTTTTAACAACTAATAAATTTGTATGCTTATATTAAATTTTTTTAGTGACAACAAACAATAGATCTGTACACTTCAACAACAAAAATAAATGAATTTATAATCTTTTTTAGCGACAGTAAACAATAAATTTTTACGCTTTTTTCAACAACAATAAGATATAAATTTATAAGTTTGTTTTAGCGATTATGAAAAATAAATTTGTGAGCTTTTTTTAACGACAATAAACAATAAATTTATATGTTTGTATAAAGTTTTTTTAGCGACAACAAACAATCGCTTCAGCGACAATAATAAATTTGTAAGCTTTTTTAGCGACAATAAAGATTAATTTGTAAGCTTTTTTTAGCGACAACAAACAATAAATTTGTATGCTTATATGAAATTTTTTTGGTGACAATAAACAATAAATCTGTACGCTTCAGCGACAATAATAAATGAATTTGTAATCTTTTTCAGCGACAATAAACAATAAATTCATACGCTTTTTTCAACAACAATGAGATATAAATGTGTAAGTTTCTTTTAGCGATTATGACAAATAAATTTGTAAGCTTTTTTTAGCGACATTAAACAATAAATTTATATGCTTGTTTGAAATTTTTTTAGCGACAATAATAAATGAATTTGTAATCATTTTTAACGACAGTAAACAATAAATTTGTACGCTTTTTTCAAAGATAATGAGATATAAATTTATAAGTTTCTTTTAATCATTATAAATAATAAATTTGTAAGCTTTTTTTAGTGACAATAAACAATAAATTTATATACTTGTATAAAATTTATTTAGCGACAACAAACAATCGCTTCAGCGACAATAATAAATTTGTAAGCTTTTTTAGCGACAACAAATAATAAATTGGTACGCCTTTATAATCTTTTTTTAGCGACGATAAAAAATAAATTTGTATGCTTTTTTTAGCGACAATAAAAATAAATTTGTAAGCTTCTTTTAACAACTAATAAATTTGTATGCTTATATTAAATTTTTTTAGTGACAACAAACAATAGATCTGTACACTTCAACAACAAAAATAAATGAATTTATAATCTTTTTTAGCGACAGTAAACAATAAATTTTTACGCTTTTTTCAACAACAATAAGATATAAATTTATAAGTTTGTTTTAGCGATTATGAAAAATAAATTTGTGAGCTTTTTTTAACGACAATAAACAATAAATTTATATGTTTGTATAAAGTTTTTTTAGCGACAACAAACAATCGCTTCAGCGACAATAATAAATTTGTAAGCTTTTTTAGCGACAATAAAGATTAATTTGTAAGCTTTTTTTAGCGACAACAAACAATAAATTTGTATGCTTATATGAAATTTTTTTGGTGACAATAAACAATAAATCTGTACGCTTCAGCGACAATAATAAATGAATTTGTAATCTTTTTCAACGACAATAAACAATAAATTCATACGCTTTTTTCAACAACAATGAGATATAAATTTGTAAGTTTCTTTTAGCGATTATGACAAATGAATTTGTAAGCTTTTTTTAGCGACATTAAACAATAAATTTATATGCTTGTTTGAAATTTTTTTAGCGACAATAATAAATGAATTTGTAATCATTTTTAACGACAGTAAACAATAAATTTGTACGCTTTTTTCAAAGATAATGAGATATAAATTTATAAGTTTCTTTTAATCATTATAAATAATAAATTTGTAAGCTTTTTTTAGTGACAATAAACAATAAATTTATATACTTGTATAAAATTTATTTAGCGACAACAAACAATCGCTTCAGCGACAATAATAAATTTGTAAGCTTTTTTAGCGACAATAAAGATGAATTTGTAAGCTTCTTTTAGCGACAACAAACAATAAATTTGTATGCTAATATTAAATTTTTTTTGGTGACAATAAACAATAAATGTGTACGCTTCAGCAATAATAATAAATGAATTTGAAATCTCTTTTAGCGACAGTAAACAATATATTTAAACGCTTTTTTCAACGACAATGAGATATAAATTTATAAGTTTCTTTTAGTGATTGTAAAAAATAAATTTGTAAGTTTTTTTAGCGACAATAAACAATAAATTTATATGTTTGTATAAAGTTTTTTTAGCGACAACAAACAATCGCTTCAGCGACAATAGTAAATTTGTAAGCTTTTTTTAGCGACAATAAAGATGAATTTGTAAGCTTCTTTTAGCGACAATGAAGATGAATTTGTAAGCTTCTTTTAGCGACAATGAAGATGAATTTGTAAGCTTCTTTTAGCGACAACAAACAATGCTTTTTATAAGCTTTTAATGCAGCCATATATTTTTATGCTGGTCTCAAGCCCAAAAATCTTTTATTAAGACAAATATGTAAATATCTTATTTCTAATTTAAAAAAAAACATTTTTTATTTAAATACAATTGCTAATATAGTACCTATGGATATTAAGCTAAATTCATTTTGTAATTCATAGTTTACTTTTGTAATTAATAAATTTTTTCAATAATAAAAATAAAGATACAATATATAGAAATAAAAATATCAGAATAAAAATAAAAATATTATATATTTATCTGAATAAAAAAAACGCAGAGAGGAAGCTTTGTATTATCAATTTATTATGTTTGCAATTATATTAATAGAATATTAATAATAATAATTTTTTTTTTCCATTTTTGAAATTTAATATTAGAATACGAAAAAACTTTATAATATTAAATAATTACAGTTACAATCATAATAATAAAATATTACTAATTATAATAATATTAAATTACTTATAATTGTTATTATAATAATAGAATATTATTAATAATAAGAATATTTTTTATTACTAATTACTTAATCATAATATCATAGTGAAGAGGAGGGAATAATGAGGGGGGGGCTATAAAAAGTGAGGGAGAGGGGGAGCAAATTGAGGGGGGCAGAGGGGGGCTACAAAAATTAAGAAGGGTGAGGGGGGCTGAGGGGGAGGCCCAAGTTACGTTAATTTTGGAATAGATATTTATAAGAGAAATTACAACGTAATTTGAGGGGAGGCTATGCTGACAGACATTTGAGGGGGGGCTGATAGGGGGCTACAAAAATTGAGGGGGGCTAAGGGGGGGCCTAAGTTACGTTAATTTTGGAATAGCCATTTATAAGAGGAATTACAACGTAATTTGAGGGGGGGCTATGCCGACAGACATTTGAGGGGGGCTTAGGGGGGGGTCGGTTAAATCTTGTCTCACGACTATATATATATACACTGAAAAGAAAGTGGTGAACTACGAGTCCCACGAAGTACTTCTGCTTTACCAAACAGTAAGCATGCAAATCTTTTCTCTGGTGGTGAGTGTGATGCCCCACAGAAGAAGCTAACCGTTCTTTTTGCGGGGCTTCTCAGTTCCCACTCGCGTCTCTCCGATGTGAAGTGAAGCTCTTTTGCCACAGAGGCGCTACTGTTCTCTTGCAGCGAGACTCCGTGTATACGAACTTAAGAGAGCGTGGTTCGACTACCGGTAGTTCAGCTACATCACCATTTATTTTTCAGTGTAGATATATATCAGAAATGCATAATGATAATGTCCCTCTAAATGTTGAATATACACAAAAAGAAATTTGGACCTTTGAAAATACCGAGAGTGTTTGATTTAAAAAATTTCAAAGGCTTACCGTAAACAAAGGTATACTCGGACAGACGAAAAGTTCGATCTGAATTCGGAAAGCTTCATAAAAATATGCTTTCAGAATAAAATCAGTATATAAACTTCAGAAAAAAAATTAATTTATATTCTTGAAGACTTTTGCAATAAATAAAAATCAAAATTGGCATGTATAAACAGATTTTAAATTAATTAAAATAATAATGAAAAATAAGATTAAAAATCGTGCAATCAACATACCATTTTCGTATGATTTGTATGGATTTTCAGAATTCAACTTTTTGTACAAAAAGATGTTTCTTTTAATTTAAATTTTAAAAATAATTATTATAGATGTTAATAATTACTTTCAGGTGTAAAATTATAAAAAAAAGCTTAATTTATGTTTCAAATTTTAAATATTGTGTGTCCAGACGAACAACAACTTTTATTTTTGTCGTCTTATTTTCGGACAAAATTTCTATGGTTGTCCGAATTTGCGATAGTCGCACAGTCTGCAACGATTCATATCGGATACGTATTGCGTCTTTTTTGTTCTGTAAATATTGGGTATTATTTCAATAATATAGTATTTAAAAGTTGAAATATATCAACTAAAAGGTAATATATTTATTTAAATTAATTATATTTAAGTGTGTATAACGAGCATTATTGCAAATATCTGAGAAATTAGAAAACTAACCTCAAAATTTGATAGTAAGTTCTTAATTGACAAATAATCTTCAAAGCTAGTAAATTTTTTTTATTTTACCAATTAAAATGTAGATTTCTTAATAAAAAAAATAATCGTACAATATTACTCTTCTTTATAGATTAAAAATGGTCAATTATACTAGAAAGAAAAGTTATAAAGCAGATAATAATAAAAGTATCTGCAACCTGCAAGCAACTTCTTTCATGATACATAAAAAGAAAAAAAATATTAAAAATTATGTATACATTCAAAAAGTAAATGAAATTAAGAAAAAAAGAGATAGTAAAGTATGTTACAGTAAAGATATCCTTGAACAGGCTCTCAATGCAGTTGGTAGTGGATTCAGTTCAAAATCAGCTGCTAAAATATTTGGTGTACCAAAAAGTACTCTTAGTGATAAAATAAATAATGTTAATTCTATTAATGCCAAAAAGGGTCATCGTACAGTATTAAGTGAAACTGAAGAAAGTGATATAGTGAAATGGGTAATATTTTGTGCAGAGCATGGCTTTCCAGTGACAAGAAATACACTGTTAGATTGCATTCAAAAGTTTACACTTACAGAAAAAAGAGAAACACCATTCAAAAATGATCAGCCAGGGTACCGTTGGTTCAATGCTTTTCTTAAAAGACACCTTACTTCAAGCCAAAAAGTTTCACAAAACATTACTGTAAAGAGGGTAACAGTTTGCGAAGATGTTGTTCGTCAATGGTTTGCTGATGTTGAAAAAAAACTAAAGGATAAAGACATATTTTAAACTGATCCAAATTGAATATTTAATTTGGATGAATCTTTATTTTAGCTTGTACCTGATGAAAATAAAGTTATAGCACAAAAAGGTGTTACTGCAGTTAAAAAAATTGTCAACAACAGATAATTTTAAAAATAATTCATGCTCTCCTTTAAATATACATACTTGTATGGTCAACGATAATACCAATCTAAGCATTAATGTTCAAGAAAGTATTGATGATCACTTGCCTTTGTCTACTAGTAAGAATAAAAATTATTGTTGTCATCAATTAAAATTAACATATTTTAAAACGTTTATTGAATTATATAACTGATGTTTTAGATTCCAATATTTTAGACATATCAAATAATATAAAATATATTTTCACCGCTCCTGAATTCAAAATTAAGGGTAAGAAAAAAAAATCTTATGCTCTACGAGCTTCAGTTGTGGGAGATTTAGCTAAAGTTCTTGAAAAAATAGTAGAAGAAAAGAAAATTATAGAACAAGAAGTTATATTAGACAGAGAAGAAAGAAAAAACAAAAATTTATAAAAGAAAAGGAAAATATTATAAATAAAAATCTACAAAAAAATAAAATTTTAGAAAAAATAAAAACTTCAAAATTAAAGATTAAGAATGTATCAAAGTAAATCAAATCAAAAACAATTATGGTTGAAGAAAAAGATACTTTGATAGAAGAAAAAAATGATTTATGTAGTTAATTAGAAAAAAAAGAATCAGAACTGATCTCGCATGAAATTCAGGCCTTACAAAAAAAGAAAAAAATTAAAGAAGAAAAACAATAGGCTTCATTTTATATTTGTGTTTAAAAGATTCTGTGTTCTATAAAAATATTATGATAAAAAGTTTAATAAATATTTTTTTATTATTATTATATTAAACTCTCACCATTTGTTTTTAAAAATTAACTATTTCCTACAAATAAAATCTGCAGTATGTCTACTATTTTTAAATCTGTCCGAATATAGATCTTGTTCTTGTCCGAGTATAGGTCATTTTCGATTAAATGTGTCCGAGTCAAGGATTAACTTATCATTTTTTAAGTGCTTTTTATTTAAATATTTACAATAATTAATAATTATTTTAGATTTCTACTTAAAGATAAATATATTATTTATCAATTCAAGTAATAACAAGCAAAAAAATTTAATTATTTATATCGATTTTCAGAGTTTTAAAATCGATCCTCGGAATTTTATCCGAGTATACCGTTGTTTAGCGTATTATTTTATCATTTTTATAATTGAATTTAACTACTTTGGAAATATTAATGCATAAAATATAGTAAATCGAGAATTTGACAGTCGTGTCAGATCCCATTGAACAAAATGTTTGCTCTGGTAGAAAATTGACCATATTTTGGGCATAATTTCTGATTAACTGTAATTTAAAATGATATTTATCTAAAAATGTTGTCCGAAGAATTTCTAGAATCGTTAAATAAATGTCGTTTTAACTTTCGTTGACCAGGAATTCCGCCCAAAATATGCTTAATTTTCTACTAAGGTGTTTCGATAATGAAATTAAAATAACATATGCTTAAAAAAATATTAAATCATAATTTAAAAAATGTTCAAGTTTTAAAAATTTTTTCTCGATTTTTAAATTTCACCTCCCCTCTCCGCCTGTAAGTATTCACTGACACGCTGCTTCGGCTCTGTCTTTTTGTCTTTTAATACTTTTTATTTCACTCTGTCGAGTGAATCTTTTTACAGAGAATCGTCCAGCTGGGGGTCCTCAAGGCTTGGCTTGACTTGCTTGCACCTGTGCATCTGCATCTCTCGGACCCTGGACGTTTTTCTGTCTTCGTGCAATACTCTACCAGCATTGTCATTTTTTGTTGCTTGTGCTGCTGTTGCTGATGGTTGCGGAATGGCTGGAGCATTGCTAGTTTGTTGTTTTGCCTGTGAAGTGGGGTGTTGAGTGGTGGTGCAGTGGGGGGATGCAGTTGCATCTTTATGGTTTATGCATGTATTGCATATAGGTTATGCATTTGCTACATAAACTACAATAATTTTGGCGCCAAATTTACTATCTCTTAGGTGAATCTTTTAAGTGCGTCATTAGTGGCTCCACCTATGGGTTACCTTGTTTACTGTCTTATCTACTCTATGGATAAGTGACAGGTAATTAACATACTTAAGGCGCGTTTCCATCTGGCCTTTTGATTTTATATATTTGACGCGCGAATTTTAAACAGCTTATTATGCTGCTTTTCTTTTAATATATAACTTATTTCTTTTATATTTAATTTTAAATGTGATATACTCGGGCGGAGAGTTTCACAGGCCATCTTTATTTTTGTTTTGCTTTTATTGCTATTTTTATTTCTCTGACGCTGCTCTTGCTGCTATCTTTTATTTCTTTTCTATTACATTTATTCTCTCACCTCTCTTGACATCTTATACAGCTTAAACCATGTCACGAATTACCATCAAGAACTGCTGCGCCATCTGCGGTTTTCCCGCTGATAATATAAGAGGCTCAAAAAAATTAATGCAGTGTTTTACATGCCGGCAGCGCTGCCATGTAAAATGTATGAAGCGCGTGCCTCATGATAACGATGGTAATCCGAAATATGATTGTGAGAAATGTATAGCTGGCCGACCTATCGCTTCTCCCACTGCCCCACTCTCTGGCACTGGCGCTGAACCACGCGGTGCCACTATGCGAGGTGCTCCTATAGCCCGGCCTATCGTTGCTTCTACTCCATCACGAGGATGCTCACCTGTCGCACCGATTAAGAAAGCTCAAGATCACTCTGTGATTAAGAAGAGGACCAATTCGCGCTGTTCTGCGGTAGCTGGAGGGGAACATAGCATAAGTATCAATTTAATTAATGAAAAATTTAGAGGTGGTGCTGCATTGGTCACCCCGGATAACAATATTAGTAGGGGTAAAAATGGTGGTCTTCAGCAGAGTAATGATGGAGCTGATTCTTCCTCAGTAAAGGCAGCTGTATCTGCTTTGGAGAGCGCGCTATCCTGCAGGCTCGATCTGATCCAAAATGATCTTAATCGACTTCCGGCTCTTGAGAGCCATATTATAAATACTGACAAGGGTCTGCAGGATATCGTGACTAAAATGGAGAGTCAAAATGAAATTATTAAAAATTTACATGCTGGGCAGACGCAGCTGCTAGAGGAGAATCGTAAACTCAGGGGTATGATAGGTACTTTAGAGAAGGAGTTGTTGTCTGCTCTAAATGGCATGTATGAAAAGTTTTTCAAATCTCTCACGACTAATTTTAATAATATGCAAGCATTTTTAGGTAATGAATTCAATGGAGTGGACAGCAACTTTTCTCAACTTATGACCGGGGTGGCTGAGGTGGTGCAGACCGTTAGTGATCTCACGGCCCAGGACGAACACTTAATCAACACCAACACCAACACTGATATGCCTGTAAATTCGAATATAACACAATCATTTGAACGTAAAGATAGTAGCTCTCTTAACACATGCACTGAAGCACCTGTTGATTCAAACGATGAACAATTAGTAAAAGCACATACAGATAGTAGCGGAGAGGCATCCTGCCATACTGTGAAGAGGTGTGGTTCTGGGAATAGTGTCTTGGTGATATCCAGCGGACTGGACTGCTCTGCGGCTAATGTTGGACTGGAGGATTATGCTTGCGCTGTTCTGGGAACCATACTTCCGACTTTTGAACGTTCAAATATTGTATCTGTTACTGAGATCTCTAATTCTGAAAATAAAAATAAGGGCAGGATGTCTGCTGGGCCTGAGATCGTTGGCGGTCCGAGTATTGCGTTCTCATTGTTGGTTAGACTTTCTGGAGATGACTTGGCGCAGAAGGTATTTATGGCTAGGCGTAGATTAACGGGTTTTTCGACAGCGGATCTGGATCCCTCCCTCCTCGGCAGTTTTTCTACCACCAAGCACCATTCTCAAATATATATAAATGAGTATCTTGAAAAAGATAAATATATTAAATTTAAAAATCTTAAAAAGTATGCTAAAGAAAAAGGTTGCAAGTTTGTTTGGCATAGAGGTGGTAAATTTATGGTGAGGAGGGAGAGAGGGGAGAGAGCGCACAAATTTGAAAGTGAACATGATTTGAATGAAATATTAGATGAATCTAAATGTATTGTACAGAAAAATGTTAAAGTAACTGATTTTGAGAAACACGATGAAGCTCTAACAAATAATGGAACTACTGATAATGATAAATGTAAACCTCATAATAGTGGGATAAGCTCGAATCAGGAATTAATTAAAAATCATGCAATATCCTTAGATAGAGCCTCTTCCCAATGACTGCGCTGGTCCTCTTCGGAGAGTCGAATAGGGAGGAGGGGTGAACTGCGCGCGTGCTTTCTGAATGTGACCTCTTTGAGAGCTCATATTGGGCAGGTGCGTGAACTTTTAAGTGGCTATCATTCTTACGACATACTTGGAATTGCTGAGACCTGGCTGGGTCCGTCTGTATCGGATGACGTCATTCGAGTCGGGGGGTACAAAGTGTTTAGACAGGACAGAAACTTGCGTGGTGGAGGAGTTGCCTTGTATATTAAGGATAATCTAAAATGCACTATTTTGGCCACTTCGGAGACGCAAACTAGTAATAGTAGGGGTAAGCCGGAGGTGCCTGAATATATTTTCTGTTCTGTGCAAGTTGGCGGCTCCGAGCCCGTGCTGGTTTCTGTCATTTATCGTCCTCCTGCTGTTCCGTTTACTAGAAACTCTAATTTGTTGATTGATTTGAGAAATTTTTGTTCGGACTATTCCCATAAAATTATAATGGGGGACTTGAATGCCGATCTCCTTAAAGAGAGCAGTGATGCTAAGTTTCTTAGTAAGCTGTCGGCTGAGCTTTCGTTACAGTTGGTCCAGCACTGTGCTACGCATCATACTCCTACGTCTCACACGTGGATTGACCTGATCTTTGTTGATGACAACGACGTGGTGCTTGATGCACGGAACCTACCGGCGAGCTTTCACAGTCGGCATAATTTAATTGACGTCTGTTTGCCTTGCAACACTATAACTTTTGATCAAAAACCTATCATGTATAGGAACTATAAAAATATTTGTCCAACTGCATTGGGAGAGAAACTTGCCGGCTGTGATTGGTCGCCGCTTATGACTGACGCGGTTGATCCTGAATCTGCACTTGGTTGCCTCTGTGACAATCTCACTGCTGCAATCGAGAATTTGGCGCCGTTGAAAGCGCTCAAGCCTAATAAGAATAAGTTTCCATGGGTAGATGAAGAATTGTCACGGATGCGGCGTAAGAGAGATGCTACATATCGTAGATACAAACGGACAGAGGACAAGCAGTATCTCCTTGAATTTCTGCGGTTGCGTAGGGTGGTAGACGAACGCACGGACCATGCTAAGACTGCTTATATTCACAATAGACTGTTTGATGCTCTTGCGGGTGGTAATGTCTGGAAGGAGTTGAGAGACCTGGGACTGCTATCCGGACCTCAAGGGATTTGAATGGATTCACTCCGGATGAGCTTAATGCGCACTTTGCTGGGGTGTCAGTCTCGCCGCAGGAGGATAGTGAAGAGCGATTGAGAATTCTTTCTCAATGCAATGAAAGTGGGTTTACCTTTAAACCAATTAGTTTTAATGATGTTGTTCTTGCAATTTCACATTTTTCCTCACAGGCTTGTGGTGAGGATGGCATTCCGCAAAGCGTGATAGTTAGAGCTTTACCATTTATTGGTGAACATCTTGTGACTCTGTTCAACTCCTCTTTTGCACGGGGGGTCTTCCCTTGCCGTTGGAAGCAAGCACGTATTATACCATTGAAAAAGTGTGCTGCACCTAAGCAACCAAAAGATTTTAGGCCTATAGCCATCTTATGTTTTCTTTCAAAGGTTCTTGAGAAGATCGCCCATGACCAACTGCAGGAGTACATTACATCCAAAAAATTGCTCGATCCTATGCAGACGGGCTTCAGGAAAAACCATTCTACGCAGACTGCTGTACTTAAGCTTACGGACGATATAAGGTCAGGTCTAGACAGGAAACTTGTCACGTTACTGCTACTTTTTGACTTTAGTAAGGCATTCGACACGATCTCTCCTCCAAACTTCTTGCGAGGCTTAGATCGATGGGGTTCTCCAGGGCCGCACTCGGATGGATTAACTCCTATTTATCAGGTAGGAAACAAATGGTTTCCACACATTTGAAGGAGGAATCGAATTGGCTAACAACCAATCTAGGAGTACCTCAGGGTTCGGTGCTGGGGCCTCTGTTGTTTTGCCTTTACATAAATGACGTACGTGACGCACTGGACTCTGGTTGCGTCGGGCATCTGCTGTATGCGGATGATCTTCAAATTTATACACAGGTCCCTTATGATGATGTGGACGAGGGGATTCGTATTTTACAGAGGACGGCCAGGGCGGTGTCGGGGTGGGCTGCTGGTGTTTCTCTCACTTTGAATGCTAGTAAAACAAAGGCGATCGTCTTTGGAAGTAATCGTTTTATTAAAAATTTTTATTCGGGTGAGCCAAGGACGATTGACCTGGGGAGCGGTATCGGTATTCCTTTCTCTGACACCGTTACGAGCCTTGGTGTTGTACTCGACTCTAAACTGTCGTGGGAACCGCATATTAATATGCTGACTAAAAAATTCAATAGAGTGATTTATAGCCTGCGGTTTTTCCGTCGGTACACCACTGAGGCTCTGCGTAAGCAGCTCGCAACCGCCCTGCTGTTTCCACATCTTGATTATTGCTCAGTGGTTTTGCTCGATGCTTCGCAGGAGTTACGAAGACGGCTACAGACAATGCAAAATTCATGTGTGAGATATGTATTAGGCGTGAGAATGGGTGATCACATCTCTCCCCATAGACATGCTTTGGGTTGGCTACGTACTGATTCGAGGAGACAGTATTTTATGGCTGTACTTATGTACAAAATCGTACGTATGAATACTCCCGAATATCTAGTGGGTCTCTTCACTAGATATATACCCAGAGCGACCACTAGGGGTGAGATTGAAGATCTTGCGGTGCCCTTCATGCGCACTGAGACTGGAAGAAATTCCTTTCAAGTTCAAGGTGCGCATTTTTGGAACTCCCTACCTGCTGATATTAAAAATCTTCCATCAATCGGCAGGTTTAAAGCCGCTCTGAGGAGGTTTTTACTCGACCTCGATTAAACAGTATTATTTTCGGACTATATCATATGTGTTAATTTATTATGTGATGTACCCTTTATAGATTTAAGGCATGATTGTATTTATTGGCGTGTATGTAGGATGTGTGTGCATAGAGTGAATGATTATATTTTTATCAGATTGACTTGTATATTACTGTACATTCAACTTGCTGTGATTTTAACTTACTGTATACTGCTGATATTTCGACTGCGCTCTTTACACGCTTGATTTTATGTAATTATTTTGACTGATAAATATTGAGACTGATTTTTAACTATATTATTTATACTTTTTGCATGTATTTATTAGTGTTATCTGTGATATCGCTTTTATTTAATTTATTGACTTACTATTACAGTATTACTATCTCTATTATGTTTTATGATTGTGATATCATACTGTACTATTTTAATTTTATATGTACAAGGCTATTTAAAGTATTTTTATGTATTTTTTCAACTTTATTTGTAATTTTTCACGCTTTTTTGTAATTATAATACAAAATAAACAATATCTAATCTAATCTAATCTCAAATAATAAGAAAATTTAAAGTATGAATTCTTATGTTTAGTATAATCGATAATAAATATGACTCAAGTTTTTTCGCTCCAAAAAAATATTTTTTTCAGACTATCTATTGTATAATAAGTGATTGAATAAGTGATGGATAAAAAAATTAATAAATTAATGAAGAAAAAATAAAACCATTTGAATTTTTTTAGTTTTCTGATACATCCCGATAATACAAATAAACAATGCATATAGTTCCGAAATATATTTCTCATTTTAAACTACTTTCACACTTTTAAGAGGAGGTCACGTATCTCTGTCCTTTTCTAATCAAAGAAATGATTTTTTTACAAATACTAATAACTTTATCGAAAAATGAAGAGAAAGTCGCATCTTGTATCAAAAAAAGCAATATTTTCTTTGATAAGAAAAAATTAATTTTATTGCTTCGTTCTCAAGAAAACCTTGAAAAACCAAATTGTCAACTCTAATCTCTATGATTTAAGTTTTTCAAGGTTTTCTTGAAAACGAAGCAATAAAATTAATTCTTTCTCATCAAAGAAAATATTGCTTTTTTTTTAAGAGATGCGGCTTTCTCTTCATTTTTTGCTAAAGTTATTAGTTTCTGTAGAAAACTCAATTCTCTGATTAGAAAAGAACAGAGATACGTGACCTCCTCTTAATATTTATATATCTATCTTACTTTCGTAGGGACATAATCATTATCTATTTTTGTTATGTATGTATACATTTGCTTGTAATATATGTTTTTATAGTAACCATATAAATTTTCTTTCCAATATGTATTATTTTTTAAGGTTTTTTGGGTAATATCTTGAGGAAAGGAACAATTTGGATTTGAATTCGAATTGATATCGATTATATTAATGCTTCCGAATAAGCTGCCGTAGGAATTTTTTTTACCAACAATGTTCACCGAAAATCGAAATTTTTTACTCGTGCAGGTGGGAGAGACCGACGAAAGATGTGTAAAGTTTATTTGGCTAATCAATCTTTTTCGCTCGGATGGTCTGACTAAACGGCCTTGTGAATCTTCCCCACGAGCTGTCGCGGTAAATGAATTAAAAGTTTGTCTTAACCAGCGGATTTACTATTTTAAATGACGATGTAGTTAGTAAATTGATATTGGATTTAAAATAAAATAAGTAAATATAAAAATATAATAATTCTATCACGCAACACCCCCCTAACTCAGAAAAATTGTCATCCACGACAATGGTTATCCAGTCAGCAGAGATGAGGAAGTGAAGACGCAGATTAAAAGTCGGTCTGAAACAATTATCTTAAAAACATACATGCAATAAGAGTTTGGCAATTTCCATCATAACTGTTGATTTTGAAATGTTGAAATTGTATATAAAAAAACTAACGAAGGTTAATAGACTAATTTTCTGTTTAAGTAGGAAATTTACAGTGACCAATGTAGTTGTATTACGTAGTAGGTTAGCTTTATCAATAATGGTCTTGGATTTTATGCAAGACTGAACAGTTGCCAAAATAGAAAATTATATTTTTTCTGATGACGTTTTATTGTCTTGACGATGTTGTCGGTAGTTAGACGTCTTCGTGGCTGTGACTATGGCTTAAAATTGTATTGCGGTGGCATTCACAAGAGGAGCGTGGTCATCTTCCATTTCCTCCTCCAGCTTGCTGACGATGGATTATGGTTACTCGCCTATTGATGCAATCTAAATTTGGTTGAAATATATAAATTAAGTATCACAATATTTAATTTGTTCCCTGCTGGCTCCAGCTAGGCTAAAGCAGAGAATACATGTTAAATACCGAGTCAACAAATCGACGCCTCCTATTCACAAAATTGTATCTCGAAGAACCTATGTAACAAAGTCGTATCTTATAGAAAATTCTAGACAATCGTAACTAAACTTTTAGAGCAAGGTGATCGTATCATTACAGAGAATTCAACATGATCGTAACTTAAACCTTCATGTAACAAAATCGTATCTTTGTAGAACTTTCAATATAATCGTAAGTCGAACATTAGTGCAATATAATACGTATTTTAATAAATAAATACACTGTAAACGAAAATGATTTATAATTAGTATCACAGATGTTATTTTTTAATACTTATTATCTGTTTTCATTATATTTAAGCGAACTATCATAAATATTTATACATATATAGAATTTTATAAATTAACTTCCTCTTTCAGAAGTATCCTATGTTACATCATACTGAAATTAAAAATAAGAATAGATAATATTCATAATAAATTAAAAATAAAATAAAAGTTGACAATGAGCCTGGTGCGTCTGTATCTATGAAAAATAACCTTTGTAGTACTCGTAATAAATTATTTTCATTTACAGTGTATTTTTTTATTAAAATACGTATCATATTGCACTGATGTTCGACTTACGATTATACAAAGATACGATTTTGTTGCATAGAGGTTTAAGTTACGATTATGTTGAATCCTCTGTAATAATACGATCATCTTGCTCTAAAAGTTTAGTTACGATTGTCTAAAATTTTCTATAAGATACGACTTTGTTACATAGGTTCTTCGAGATACGATTTTGTGAATAGGAGGCGTCGAAATGGTTGATTGATGGTGATCATGCATGGATATGCAAGGTTGGTTTTAGGTATTAAGGTTTTATTTGCGTGAAGCTAGTATTTCTTGGTGTTGCAAGCAGTGAAAAATAGCATTATAAGAAGCTTACGGAAATGAATTGGTCTACTGGATTAGCATGGGGTCGAATGTGTTGGTCAGCAATAGTTAATCCAGCTCAAGGTTAGTTTTGGTGTGTTGAGTCTGATTAGAATCTTTGGTCAAGTCGAGTGGTTTGTTCATATTGCACTTAATCTGCATCAGATAATCTATTATAAATTGCAGTGGATCTAGTGCGATATTGGTCATATGTTGGTCTACTTCCATGCAGGAATGGTGTTTGTATGCCTGGCAAGGCTGTTGGTTGGTCATGTCACCTGCATAAATCTTTAAATTTTATGCGGGTGTCAGCTTTGATTCAGTAGAAATATCTTCCGAAGGATGCAGCTTCATCTTCTCTGTAGTTTCTTTTGGTGCTTGATTTAGGGAGCTAAGGGGTTCGATGAAAGTCTTCCTTGATCATTGCTATAGCTGCACATTGTAACATGCTTAGCATAATAGCCAACATTAATGACCTTTTTACAAAGAGTGCAGAGTTTTGAATCCGGAGAGTTTTCGAATCCGGCAGGTTCTTGGTTTTGCATGCGTTGAAGTCGCTGAGCCTTGTAGAACCATATATGAATATTTTTGTAATTCTGGGCGACAAGGTGGTTACACAGGTTACATTGTTACATGAGGTTATGAGTGGATAAAGAAGCTCTAGCAGGTGGTTGCGGATCTGCAAATCGTACTCGGTGTTTTGGGTCAGCTTGTTGAATTGCTTTGTGAGCGTCTCATTCATTTGAAAATCGAATATACCCGTAACGTTGCCTATTGTGTCGCCCTCGAGTAATATAAACGTAGTCGAGTAAACTGAAATCCCGGAAACGCGTAAAGAGGTGATTCTCATTTTCTCGTAAAGGTACTACACAGAATATTCTATTGCGGTCAGACTTCAATGTTTCTGCAGATTGGTTATTTATTTTGGATGGGGAACAAGGCGGTTTATGAGTTGTATGGGCTTTATTCTCATTAGTGTAGTCAGGTTTTGTGACCGTGATTCTGTCCAAGGTTTGAGCATTCGGAGGGTCGTTTGAAGGGAATTTAATTTGTGTCTTAGTATACTCATTCGCGTTTCTTTGTATAATGTTTATTTGCTCGATGGGCCCCTGCGATTCTAAATCTCTGATTATTTCTTATAGTGTACGGCCGTCTCGGTTTTCTAGTATTAGGGTCTCATTTTGAGTCGAGTTACTACTAAGAACACCCGCAGTTGCCATAGTTAATTCTGATTCGGTTCAATAAGAATCTGAAAAAAAAATAATCATTAAGTCAAGAGTAAGTGGTTAATTTTAAGGTAGTATACAAACAGCAAACCGACTTGAAGCATTGATGAGCATCAGAGATGGTTAGTCGTTATATATGATATAGAGGTCTAATTAGGTATCAACAAACGCCGTTTGCTTTAGGTTAGTAACTGTATCCTTATCATCTATAAATGATGTTGTATTTTTGAAATTAGATTGATTAATGGGAGGAATCGGGATACTTATAAATTGGTCTGTGTTGTCGGTGTCCTTGTCGACCAGTTTTAACTTATAATGATAGTGTACATTCTGGCCAGTTTTGTATACGCGTACTGAGTTTTTGAATTGAATAAATAGCCATCCGATGACTGCGACTAGGCCTATACACGGTATGATTCCTAATCCATAACTTACATACAAAGAGCTTCTGATGTAGTGATGTTCTCTATTATGCTGGGTTATGTCCTTGAGTCGTTCTGAGGTGTGCATCAAGCTTTTTCGGTTCCATTCATTATTTGAGTTGGTTTGTAATATGTCTGGTAAAGTATGTGCTTGGAAACTATCCTTAGCGTTAAGTATTGGCAGTAGTTCTGCAACCTTCAACTGTAGCTGAGGTTGATAAGTGTATTTTTCACTGCCAATTTTGCTGATCGTGCCTACCCGGGTGACTTGAGTAGTATTTCCTATGCAATCATCAAGGATATGTAATTTTTTGGCACCAGTCAGTTGTAAAATTTCTTCTCCTCGTGGTCCGCAAATGATTCTGACTATGGTCTTATTAGTTAATGAGTATAGCCATACAGCCACGTTGTGTAGATAGCTCTACTGAGACGATGGATTTGTTACATATATTATGTCACAATGTTGGAAATTGTTTTCGTTGGGCTGAGTAAGCATCATAAGCTCACAGTCATTTAGGGACGTGTCCAACAATGGTCTTTTAACTTCATACGTGAGTCCGTACGGTTAGTCTCTTGGACGGTTGGTCAATGGATCTTGTTCCTTATCCTTTAAGATCAGAGAAAATACATTTTTTTCTTTGTAAGGTGTAACCATTATCTGACCTCTCATAGGTTTATGTCGCTTTATATCTCGGATATCCATGGCATCAATGTCATTTAATAGTCTCGTCACCGAGTCATGTCGATTACAATTTCCAGACATGAAGTGTAAATAGTTGTCTCTTTTATACGTTAAACAATTCCTTGTTTGAACTACATTATTAATTTCTTTATCTTGCTCTCTTGTTGAACTAGTTGACTCACCTGTTCTTATGTCAGGTAATAAGAAAATATCGACTAATATACAATTAGGTATTGGTGGTAATATAGTAAACGTATCGTTTGCCTCTTTAGTGTAGTTTATGCTTATTGTCTTTTCTACAGGATTTGTTTCCGGTATTACATCAAGTTTAGGAAACTGGACTTGTCTTTCTTCAATCCGCGGTGTACTGCTTTTCTGTGGTTCGTTAATCTTAATGCTAGGTGTGATTGAGATAGCTCTTTTAACTGGTGGGTGTATAAAAAAACTGCTCACATTGTCTTCAGCATCAGCGTTTTCGCAGTTTTCTCTATCATCTAGTTCGTTAACGGTGATAATTTTGTCTACGGTACGTTGAACTGTGTTTATTAAGTTACTCGTTCCTTTAAGTAGTTGCTCATCCATTGACTTTTCTGGTATAGGTAGTCTATTAGGCATTGTGTTGGTTATTTCGGGAATACCTAGTCTCTTCGCCTTTGCTTCTATTTTATCTCTTTGCGAAGGCGTGGGTTCATCCCCATCTAAAAAATATTCTAGCATGAGTTTGGTTGGAGGATTAGCGAATTTTTCCAAGAATATCCCAGTCACCAGTATTATACCAATGCTCTCTCAAACTTTGTTCCAATTTACTGCATTTACGGTCAGTATCCATTTTTATCCTTTATTTGTTGGTGGTTGTTAATCCTCGCTTCTTAGGAATCAGGGTCTCAGCTACTGCATTATGACTGTCATTGATTGCAGCAGAGTAATCTTCTATTCCCGTTGATGACATTAAAGATTTGGGTACTGCACCATCGTTATCATTAAAACATCGGGTTATTTCGTTTGAAGTATTTTCCGAAGTAGGTATGTCAGATTTATCTTTTGTAGTAGATAAGGTAGATGCAGCTATAGTCGATTGCTTTCCTTCTTGTGGTTGAGTTTGTCCAATAGAGAATTCTTCGCCATCAGTGCCTTCTCTGGTATCACTCAGAGGCACTGCATTCAAGTGAATTATTTGAGTATCTCTTGGTTCAGTCGTAATTGGTGCTGGCATTTCAGCATTGGTAACAGTATTTGATTCAGGATCAGTGGTATAATTACCTTTTAATCCGCTGCATCTAGGGTCTATCAACGGAGAGCGTGTATCCCGCTGGGAGATGTTTCCTGCGTCCCTTTCAGTATCAGAATCGAGGATAGTTGTTGGTATCACTCTTTTGGTGGGTATTTTCTTCTTTGGTTGACTGATGCTTACCTCACTTATACTTGATTGATCACTGCTATTACCACTGGATGTACCTGGTCTCGTTAAACGTCTTTCTTTATTGGTTAGGGCTGTTCTAGCTTGACTCAATAGAGCATCTTTGTATACTAATATTGGCTTCGCTGTATTGAGTTTAGCTACTCTCCCGTGCTGGATACCACCACTATCTCTAGGTGAAATTGCGGATTGCTTAGACCGTGTCCTTTGTGCAACAACGCTATGGTCCAATTTAGGTGAGGGTTTTTTAGTAGTCGGTTCTGGTGGTCAACCTCTTTGTTTAGGCGCTACAGGTGGTTAATTCGAAAGAACAATTGCACTAGTTTCTGGAGTATCATCTAGGTAATTTGCTCTTGAAGATTCATCCATAGCTAGTCCTTCGAACGTGGGTTTCGCTCTTCTTCATTAAACCTCGTTATTTAGGTAGGTTGTCATTAATTTCCTTTTCAGTGAGTGCATCAATGGGATTTCGTGACAATGCATCAGCGTTAGTATTTAATTTCCCCGGTTCATAACGAAACTTATACGTTGTCGTAACCCACCGCAGTGAGTGTGTCGACTATGCAACTCATCTCATTCGTAATGATTAGAAAGTCTATACTTGAGCTTCCTCGTGTTGCATGATCCTTATCTCCATGATCATTTATTTCCTTCCCTACAAAAGGTATGGGATGCATCAAATCTCCTGAAATCATAAGAATTTGGTTATAATAAGATATAACAGCTTCCTCTTGCTTCAGATATCTTCGTCCAATTAGTTCATCTTGTTCTATTGGAAAATTACAATTTATCATGTGAAATTTTATGGGTCGCTCTTTTAACGTTAGCCAAGTAGTTGCATAAGTCTTAATGTATTCATCTGTGATACCACTTAGTTCGGTAGCCTCGTTGGGGTCATATAGTACATCTCCATCTACTGCACTATATTTTATTGAATTTACAGCAGCACCGTTGTCAATCATAAAGATCAACCTATGATTTTCCTCTTCTGGAACATATAATCTTATTGCGGTGGGTTCATCGGATTCGGCATCGCTGCTGACAGTTCCTTTATACGTAGCAATTCTTGCTGCGGATTTTTGATTATCATGATTGGATTTTGGGTCTTGAGAATTGCCCCGATCCTTGAATGGTTCTCCTGATTTTTCGTTTCTTGTCTCGGTGATAAGGCAGTAGCAAGTCTGCTTTGGCTCGTCGTCTCGCAATCGCGACGAGCCACATGCGACTTTGAAGAATGGTATGGATTATTATGAGCATTCTGTTTAGCATGGTCTTGGCTTAAAGATGTTTGGTTTTCGAGGGCCCATGTTGTTGTCTGTTGAAAATTGGTATCATGATTGCCTTGATTGAAAGGTCGTCGATATTTACGGTATTGGTTGTCAGTATATCCGATTTCATACTGTTGTGGTTGATTATATGGATTAAATAACCTTGGGTACTGTGTAAATGTTCGGTTCTACTGTGCCATATAATGGCGATTAACTTGGTAATCTAACGGTTGTTCATTATATCTCTGGTAATCTCTCCTAGCATAATCCTGGTGAAGAGGCGGCCTATTGCCTTGCATGGTTCTGAAAGTTCCGTTAGTTTGAACATTATAGTTGGTTCTTTTCGAACTATTTGAGCTTATTTGAGTTAGGTTGTTTATTCTTCTTGACGGGGATTGCTCTTCGTAGCCCACGTCGAATGATTGTGTCTTGCGTGCCCATTGTTAAACCGTTGATTGGAAGGATTTGCTGCTGAGAACTCGGTATTCTCACAGTTCTGTACTTAAGGCTGTCTATGAAATTTATACCTAGTATCTGGAATAATTTGTGCTTCAATTCGAGTTTCTATTCTTACTGCATCCTTATAAGCCTCTTGTAAAGTAGCTGGATTTCATCCATCTACTTGAAGTGCTATATTAGCGGGTAAACCCCGAGTGAAAATATCTTTAGCCGTCATTTCTAAAGGCTTAATCATGTTTGTGAGATTAGTTGGGGTCACGTCTGGTGTTTTCTCTGAGAATGCTGTTCTTGCTTAACAGAATGGTAAGCATGTCATAGAACCGTCCTACCGTTTCTCCTTGTTTCATTCGTAAATCATTTATTTTGGTCGTGTAGTAGATGTAGTTTTTCTCTGGAGTGAAACAAGTCTTAAGATGGGTTATTAATTAATTCATCGTGTCAAAAATGTATCCATAAGTGCAGTCACGGGCACTCCTTTGTAGTTTACTTACAAGGAGAAGTCCCCACCTCCGGGAAACGGATTTGGCTGTAACTGTAGAACATGATTTTTTAATGAAAAAAAATGAACCCGTGTTTTTTCTTTTCGTTGAATAGGCTCTCTAGACAAAGATATAGACATTTTTTTCGAAAAGTGCAAATCAAATGCTTTAATTTAAGCTTTGTTGTATTTAAAAAGCTTTAGCGGTTCAAAAGTTATGCTTTATTGAAAATTACCACATACTTGTTAATTTTTTAAGTATATAAAAAATCATCAATCTCTTAGGCTATTTCACTAGCATATTTTAATTACCTATAACTTTTGAACCATGAATGTAACAAAGTTTAAATCAAAGCATTTGATTTGCACTTTATTTCATCTTCAATGTATTTTTTTGTAAGAGTCTTAGTTGTTTGGATATTCAAGTTCTTACAAAAGCTCCTTTTTACTATATTTTCAAAAAAATGTGAATGTTTCTAGGGGGCCTATTCGACGAAAAGAAAAAATGCGGGTTAGCTTTTTTTCATCAATATGTCGCGCCAATTTCATCGTTTGCTTTTTAAGCAATTGTACCAACAAAAAAACAGTGATACATCGTTTTCTATCAACGTCTGCTCAGATGACTGCGCAACTTACATAGCGCATTTACGAGCGGCAGGTGGAACACAGCCCAAAAAATCATATCTTGCAGTTTCAGCCGAATCAGTTTCCCGAAGGTGGGGACTCCTCCTTGTTAGTACTGCTTGTACGTACTTCATAGTTCGCAGTTACGTACACCTTCCCGTTCCTCACATCTTGTATGAAGTCCTTCAAAGGCATGTAACTACCAATCAAGTTTCGTAATCTTGTCAAGGCGCTATTGAGAGTGATGCTGTTAGCCATAGCGCTCAACATCCTCAATGATTTGTCAGGGGTATTACCATCCGGAAGGCTTATCCTGATGTGTTAACTTAATCTTATTACTAGTTGTGCTGATATAAAAAAACTATCCCTAGTTAACTTCCCTAGGGATTGCAAACTAATATTTTAACTATTTCCTTTCTTACCAACTGGTTAATTTACAATTTCGTACTTTTATTCTATCTCACTTGTAATACTGTGCTACACAATATCTATACTCCGCTGCTGTTTTTCCCCAGAATATGATTGCCTACAGTTCCAGTTAGCCTTTCTTCAACTGTTATCTTTTTGATTTATCTAAAACTACAGATATATACTATGTACTTCTTTTTTTATTATTTTATTTTTTGCTTTCTCATAGAGAAAGCATTGTAACGGTAAAAAAAATTTTTTTCTATTTTTTCATTAATTTGTACATATTTGAACTCAGTGAGTCGAAAAAAGTGGTTTCCAGAAAATGTCTGTATGTATGTGTGTGTGTGTGTGTGTGTGTGGATGTATGAATTCAGTTAGTAAGCTGTATCTCGAGAACTACTCGATGGATTTGCTTCTAATTTTGCATGGAATTTAGTTTTGTGATTAACTTGCTGGGAAGCTATTGATAATTTGGTTCTTCCACCGTAGTTTTCATTTTAAAGTTTTTTTAAAAAATATTAAAAAAATTCGATTTTTCGTTTTTTGGTTTTTTTTTGTTTATTACTCGATGAATTTGCTTCAAAATTTGCATGGAATTTATTTCTGATTGCCCGGATAAAATAAATTTTTAAAAACTGATTTTCTTAGCTCAGTTTTAATTTTAGAGCATTTTGAAATTTTTGAAAAAAATGTTTCTATTTATTAAGCCAATAAAATCTAAAAACTACTCGATGTATTTACTTCAAATTTTCCATACAATTCAATTTTTGATGAACTGGTGCGGAAGCTATTGGGAATTGGTTTTCTTAGCGCAGTTTTTTTTTAGAATCATTTTAAGAATTTTTAAAAAATTTCGATTTTTCATTTTTTTTGTATTTTACGTAAACTACTCGAAGAATTTGTTCGAAAATTTGTATGGAACTTTATTTCGACTGCCAAAATTATTAAAAATTTTGTAAACTAATTTTCTTAGCGCACTTTTAATTTTAGAGAATTTTTAAAATTTTTTAAAAAATTTTTATTTTTAATTTTTTTTTATTTTACGAAAACCATTCGATTGATTTGCTCCAAAATTTGTATGCAATTAATTCGCTACTATCTGAAGAAAACAAGCTTTGGAATACTAATTTTCTCAGCGCAGTTTTAATTTTAGAACACTTTGAAAATTTTCAAAAAAATTTTTATTTTTCATTTATTTTCTTTTTTGCGTTAACCATACTATAAATTTTCTCCAAAATTTTCATACAATTAATTCGCTATTGTCTGAAAAAAATTAGCTTTTGGAAACTAATTTTCTTAAAGTGGTTACAATTTTAGAGAATTTTAAAGATTTAAAAAAAAATTTTGATTCTTCTTTTCTTATTTTTTTTTATTCTTCGTAAAGTACTCGATAGATTTGTTCTAAAAATTACAGGGAAATTATTTGCAACTGCCAAAAGAAGGGAAATTTTCAAAAATTGATTTTCATAGCGTAGTTTTAATTTTAGAGCATTTTTAAAATTTTTAAAAAGAAATTTTGAAAAGAAAATGTTATTTATTTAACCAGTTAGATCTCGAAAATTACTCGATGGATTTGCTTCAAATTTTGTATACCATCTATGTTTTTGTATAACTAGGCGGGAAGCTATAGAAAATTTGTATTCATAGTGTATTTTTTTTATTATAGAGCCATTTTAAGAATTTGAAAAAATTTTCGATTTTTAATTTTTTTTTTGTATTTTACGTAAATTAATTGATGAGCTTGCTTTGAGATTTCCATGGGAATAATTTGCATCTGCCAAAAGAAGGATAACTTTTATAAACCGATCTTTTTAGCGTAGTTTTCTTTTTAGAAAATTTTAAAAATTTTCTTATTTCAGTATTTTTCTATTTTACGTAAAGTACTTGATAGAATTACTCTAAAATTTGTATACAAATTATTTGCTACTATCTTTATAAACCAAGTTTTAAATAAATAATTTTATTAGCGTAGCTTTTTGATCACTTCTTTTGTTTTCTGAGTTACTCTTGAAAATTTATAATAGTACTACTGAATTTAATTACCGTTACTAAAATGGACTACTTGGATTTACCAAGCTTAGTCGTGATAAAAAGATATCCACAAGATAATAAATCATTAACGCGAAAACGTAACTGAATATTAAAAAATGAATTTTTCAATTATATCTTAATAAGTCAGAAAAGGTTTTGTAACATTTATAGGATATAATGTTATCGATGATAATACTTGTATTTCATTGGATAAAATGCACTGAAAGACTTAAAGAGTCACACTCACTCCCTGTCGGCGTAAATCCAACTCTTAGTAGAAGAGTAGAGGGTGAGAGTCATGATTAGGCTGCCTTGGAGAGTAGGAGATACTCCCCAACTTTTAAAACATAATTTAATTGCAATTCGCAATGTTGAAAGTAATTTGTTATAAAGTTGCTATAAACATGAACTGTAAGTTTGAATAATTACCTTGATAAAATAATAATTTATAGTGATATTGCTGAAGAAGAAAAAATTACAGATATAAATAATTACGATGTTGAACTAGTGAAAATAATGCTCATTCAAATGTGCAAATCTAATAGAAGAAGTGAAAAAGGTTGCCATCTTTTTGAAAATAAACGAATTAAGTTGAATTATTAATAATTTTTTTTAGTCATGAAATTAAATTGATTAATTATTTGCTATTGGGAGGTTAATATTAGAAAGAAAAGAGAAGAAGAAGAAAATTAGAAGAAAAAGAAGAAGAAAAAATTACAGATATTAATAATTACGAAGTTGAACTATTAAAAAAAACGCTCACTCAAATATATCTATAATACATTTCTCTTTCTCGCGATTAACGTAATAGTAAATCTATCAGTTTATTTTAATTTTCATCTTGTTAATTTAATTACCGTTACTAAAATTGACTACTTGGATTTACCAAGCTTAGTCGTGATAAAAAGATATCCACATGATAATAAATCATTAACGTAAAAACTTTACTATATATTAAAAAATGAATTTTTCAATTATATCTTAATAAGTCAGAAAAGGTTTTTTAACATTTATAGGATATAATATTATCGATGATAATATTTGTATTTCATTGGATAAAATGTAGTGGTTAACATTCAAATAAACCTTATTGAATTATAATTTTAGTGATACAGAAAGAGTACCAGCATCATGCCAATATGCTCATTTATTGGCATTTACCTATTTAAAATTTAGTTAAAAAATCTCTTTCAATGTTGAAAGCAATTTGTTGTAAAGTTGCTATAAACATGAACTGTAAGTTTGAAGAATTACCTTGACAAAATAATAATTTATAGTGATATTGCTGAAGAAGAAAAAATTACAGATATTAATAACTACGATGTTGAACAATTGAAAAAAACGCTCTTTCAAATGTGCAAATCTAATAGAAGAAGTGAGAAAGGTTGCCATCTTTTGGAAAATAAACGAAGTAAGATAAATTATTCAAAATTTTGTTTAGTCATAAAATTATAATGATTAATTATAAGCTATTAGGAGGAAAATATGAGAAAGAAAAGAGAAATATATAGAAAAAAAAGATCTAAATAGTAGCAGCTCAAATACAACATATACCATTTTAGAAACGTCAGATTCATATATAATTACGTTTCTAGATTCTTTTGAATTGAACAAACAAACGAAGTGAGAAATATATTAATGTTTTTGCTGAAATATAAAAATAAAATTTTTTTTTATAACAGTTCGTTAACGAAAAACCTTACTTGTGTATCCAAGTAGATAAGAAATTTCGACAGATTCTTCATCATAATTTTTTGTTGTTTTGAATTAATTTAAGTAAGCTAGAGTAAACAAAATTAAACACTTTAAAAGCTAACATTTAACCCAAACAAAATGTTGAAAAGGCAATCAACTAGCATATATATTCAAAATTTATAAAGTACAAAATGAATAAATATTAATGATGGACAATTTTTTTATATTAAAATCACATTTAAATAAATATAAAAAAATAATGAAACTCAAAGAACTCTATGAGAAAGCATTCCGCCAAAGCACTTGGCAGCGTTTTTTTATTATGTATTATTATACATAACAGATATAATAAAATTTGACATCAACCAGTTGTACAACTTAATCTAATCCTGATGACGATGCTGCTGATTTTACTTTTGATTTAAATTCTTTAATTTTATTATATAAACTGAAACATTTCAAATTGCACATGAAAAATAATTTAATTTAATAATACGATACAAAATTTTGACTTATTACTTAGTTTTTAGACAATTGAAAATTTAAGAATTTCTGGTTCTATCAGTTATTTTCACAAGCTACAATGAACTGTACAAATTTTAGAAAATCATAAATTAAAGAAGGTTGGCTTTTCTAACTCTTGCATCAATTCCCAGAAAAATTTTGAATAAAATTAACAGAAACAAACAATATCAAAGATATTGTTTCAAAATCTACACTATTTTCACTGTTTAAATTTAAAGGCAAATGTAACCAATTCAATATGGATATAGTATTGTTAGCAAAAATAAGGACTTGCAGAATTCATGAATTAAATATATATGCGTACATCATCATATAGTCAAACACTTCTATTTTTTTAAGACATTTCCCTTCTTTAATATAAATCAATATAATTTCACAAATTATTGTTTTATAATAAAATCGTAATGTATATTTTTTTTTATAATGTACAAGAAGAGTAAAATAAAATGAATCTATCAATCGATTTTTAATCATACATCTCATGAATTGCCAAACTAGATAAATTATTTTCTGAATTATAATAAATAATGAAATTTTACAAAAATCCCGAATTGAAAGTGAATTATTCTAATTTAATTATGAAAATGAAAAATCTCATTATTAATTTCCACTTCCCCCTTACTCAAAAATTTGTCGTCCTCGACAAAGAAAATAGCGTGTAACTACCTGGATTATATGCAAATGCAAAGAGAGATGTTGGTATGTTGGTTATAGTTTGAAACAAATTGAAAATTATAAAAAATAATTCTTAGAAATTCAATTATGAATAGCTAATATAATAGAAAATTACGTGTTTTGAAATTATTTTACCGTTTTTGCTTATTTTTAGTTTTATTTTGTATCTATAATGAAATATTTTTTACAAACAAAAATATAATAAGAAACAGAACTATAAGGAAGAAAAAGTAGCTGTTGAATTGAAATAATGTATAAATTATTAAGTATAAGGATTTATTATATTATTTATTAAATAAAAAGAAAATAATTAAGAGTGGTTCTAATGAAATAATTACGTTAGATACATTTTTAAATATGTAATAAAAATTGTGATTATATTCGAGCGGCTAGTTTTTGGCCATCATTAGCATTAAATTATAAAATTTTGCAAATATTAATATCGTGCCAGAATTTATGAATAAATTTTGAAATATTGTAAAATTAACAATTAAGAATAATTATGAGTAATAAATGTGTATGATATAGATATGGTAAGTGAATGTTTACGAGCATTTAATTTATTTAATTTACGATACGAAAACAACAAAAATAATTAAGCTGCTAAAATTTTTGGTGAAAATAGTCTAGCTTAAATTATTTTCAATACTACAAATAATTTTCATAATCCCAACAATCCTAAAAAAATCAAAAAAGAGAAAAAAAAAATTTTTTTTGAACAATTTAAAATATTTTTCTTAATATTATTATATTGACTAAAAAAATATGAAATGAAGTTGTATAATTAAATTCTCTTACTGATAATTGTTGGTTTTCTTATGAATTGTAAATTTAATGCACTGATAATAATTTAAATCGATTAATTAATAAGTAAATTATTAGTTTGAGTTATTTTAATAAAATTTCTAATTTTTATTCTATAACTTGATGGAATAGAACTGCTACATCTGCATGATCCCGGATGAATAAATTAAAAATTTTATTATTTATTTCAATTCCTTTTTTTTAACCTTTTGTTATATGTGCGTACATATATAAAAATATATATACACATATACATTATGCATGCATATAAACATGCAATATTTGCAATTCATTCTCCCGGTAACATATTTTTTTAAACATGTATTAACAAAAATTAAATAAAATGAATTTTATATTGAATAGTTAATATTAAGGAATAATTTTAAGTCTCTTTATATTCGTAAAACCAAGTCAGTTAGCGAGGCGCGAATGCTTTTCAGCATTTTTAGGCGCGATAAGAAGATATCCCCTGTCGAAAAATCTGAGACTTTGAAGAACTTCTCACGACCGAACTGGCCAAACTCTTTTAAAGTTTTAGCAAGTTATAATTTTTGTCTCTTTTCTTCTTCGAAATTCACATCTACCTTGCAGCGAAAAAGATTTATTGTCAATTAGTCCGCAGCTAGACCTCGCAAGGGTAACACCTTTTTTTTCTCTTGCACATAAACCAAGCATAGAATTGTTACATTAAAACACTTGTAACTCGCATTTCATTTCCTCAAAAATTCTGTTACAAGGGAAATAACTTAACTCAATTGCGCGCTTAATTTAACAAGTCGTTTCAACATAAATCATAATTTTATACAACTTGCAACAAAAAAGGTGTGTTAATAATAAAAATAAAATTTATTCATTTTCTTTTAATCGAACGAATAATAAATAAAGTGCTACCGAGGTTTCTTTAATTTATCGCTGTAAACTCGCGCGACTCACTTGTTAAGATTTTCGTACAACGTTCATAATAAATTTAAATAAATATCATTATTTACAAATAAATACAAAAAACAAAATTTTAAATTCTGTGAACATAAATATCATTGATCCAGACCTAACCCAGTTAACAAGCGGGCAACCAGAGAGGAGCACTACGCTCTTCAAATATAAGTTTTTTTTTCATAACAGACTCCTTGCTTCCGACCACGCAGCCAGCTGTTAAGACAAGGTAAGTGATTAAGCTCCTTTATCCTGCATTCTTTTAAAATAAAAAATAATTAACAAAACCATCAAGAAATATCTCAAACAAACACATGTCCGTGTAAACTATTTAATAGTGACCGGACATAACAGAACACCATAAGTTTTTTCGATCGTAAGCCTCCAATATCATTTAAAGAATTTATGTCGAGATAACGGTTATAAAAATTCAATTTCATCAGGATCTAGAAATTCTAAGTTAAAAATTATAAAATTATAAAATATTTGTTATATTATCATTATCTATATTTTTTTACTAGCCTCAGGTCGAAGTTATAAGCGAATGCTGTACAACTGCTTAATATTACTTCACTACTAATTGTCTTAGTTCACTATAACTATTAAATTAAAACTTATAGATGTTTCTTAATGAACTTCTGGACACGAAATGTTGTCCGCAATGATGGGCATCGCTGTCTTACACCTAGTCGTATTCTAGTGTTTCTTATAATAGGTGGGGTTGTTTCCCCCTTCTTTCTGGGATTTCATTCTTAAATTAGGTCAGGTGTCTTGTACAGAGTTTCTTTGCTGACGTACATTTCTTGTTTTTTGCATTTCCATATTTTTTACCAAATTATGGTAGGTAATTCTTTTTACTAATTATTTTATTATTTTACATTGTTTATAAATTTAATATTCATACATTTATTTGTCTTAATTTTAATTATAGTTTCATTAGTGTCTTCATACATTTTTTTTTTTAAAAGATATTTTTTTTGTTGATTGTATGAGTGTCACTGTAAAAAATTTTTATAAAATTAATTATTTCTACTTGTAATAAAATTTTTTTTCTTCTATTTATATTATCTTCTTTATCTTTTTTTTTTATTTAACCCCTTCATAGAAGAATAAAATACAACAGTACCCTCCTATAAAAGATAAAAATCGCTATACAAGATTCAGGGGTGCAGCACTCGTAATTTTATCTTGATCTACCCATTGAAAAGCATAACAAGAATGCGCTTCACAAGATCCAGGGGTGCAGGATGCACGTTCCAAGTTATTTTTCTCCTGCGTAAAAAATACTGCTGTATCCTCGCATCAAAAGTGAAATAATCATGCTACAAGATCCAGGGGTGCAGCATTTTCACTTCACTTCGCGTAATGACAAAAATCGCACTACAAGATCTAGGGGTGCAGCACTTGTATTTTTGTCATTTATATTTATTATTTTTAATCACTTTATTCGTAATTTATTTTTTTATCAGTTTTCCTCGGAAAATACATCTTTTTATGCATGACTGGCATAATCTATGTCCTGCATCGTGCACTATGCAGAACCCACAAACCTATCTAAATCTTAACCATCTGTCAAGACGTCTTCCATAACCGAATATCCCACATCTTACGTATGATACTTCTATTTTCTCATATATTTCATTATTATTCATTTCACGATTGTTTTCTCACCATCGCTACTTATTTCTTTCATTATTTCTATATTCATTTTATTCTTTCATCATCATATTCTTTTTTATAATAAATTTTATTTATATTGCGCGCGTATTAAAATTTAGGTGACACTCTTAACAATACATTTAGTATGAATATTTTAATAATTCACGAATTATTTGAAATTTGATTATTATGTTTAATAGTTATGAAAAAGAAAAATTTTCTTTGTTATTATATACATAAATGTATATATATATTTTTGAATTTATAAAAATTTTCTAGTTTTTTTATTTATTTCTTAATTATAATTTTATTTAGGGACACCTAATCTAACCTGCTAGCATTTAATTATTATTGTAATATTGGCCCGCATCAGTTATTTTTTTCTTACCAAAAATATACTAAATAGTACATTACGTAACGGGTATGGAAAGGCTTTATTTGCGAAACGAGAAGTTTACGGCCCGAACCGAAGGTGAGGGTCGTAACGAGTTTCGTAAAAAAGTCTTTCCATACCAGTTGCGTACAGTATTTTTCGCCATGAGAGCCAAAAAAGAGCAACGAATTTGCGATTTTAGGGTTAGAATGGCGAAAAATATTTTACACAGCAGCAATCTTCTTAACATTTTGCCAGCAGCGTTCTTTATTCTATATTAAACAATGGTCAAGCATGTGTTCAGAACCTATATACTAAAATAGCAAATGAATTATGACAATTGGCATAGTGTAGATAAATATATATGTATATACACTGAAAGAAATGTCTGCATAAAATTTACTACAAACATATATAAAATTACTATTTAATATAGTAATGCTGTAACATACTCACTTTGTAAGAAAAATTACTATTTTATATAGTAAATTTTGATTGAGCAGATAATATATAGAAAAAAATTTTTAGTTGTTTAATTTATCTCAAATTATTTTTAATTACATGCGAAACAATTTTTTTTAATTTTTAAATTATTTTTTTTTATTTATTAAATTAATTTACATAATATTTGAAAGAAAACTCAGAAAAAAAATCTTACCTTTGTTGGGATCGAACCGCCGATCGCGAGGACGAGAAGCGTGAACGTTACCGACTGCACCATGCTAACATGTTACGCAATATACTTCGAATCGTCTTCATATGTTATAGAGGATACTTCGAATTTAGTTAAAAATTTTGAGGTTAAGTTTTCGAATTAAAAATCAGAAAAATCGAATATACTACATAAAATAAAACTTTTTACTATATATGTTCCAAGGACTTTATGCTTTTCGATTTTACATTATTATTTACTATCAGTGCAGTAAATTTTGGTATCTTTATAGATAAAATTAATAGCTCATATGGAAAAATTTTTTGGATATAATTGTAAATAACTGTTAATAACTGTAAATAAATGTAAATAAATGTAAATAACTGTAAAAAACTGTAGAAAAGTGTTAAAAAAATGTGGGAATTGAGACATAAATAATAGTAATTTACAATTATTTAGAATTATTTACTGTTATTTACACTTATTTACAGTTATTAACTTTTATTTACACTTATTAACTGTTATTTACACTTATTTGCAGTTATTTATATTTATTTACAGTTATTTACATTTATTCACTTTTTTCACAATTATTTACAGTTATTTACGATTATTTATAGTTTTTTACAATTATTTGCAGTTATTTACATTTTCGAAAATTATCACAAATTTATTCAATAATTTTATATATAGGCGAAAATTTTTAAAAATGTGAATAACTGTAAATAATTGTAAAAAACTATGGAAAATTGTAAATAGTTGTAAATAATTATAAATAACTGTAAATAACTGTAAAAAACTGTAAATAACTGTAAATAACTATAAATAATTATAAATAATTATTAATAACATTAAATTATCCACTAATTCAAAAATTTTTGAAAATGTAAATAACTGTAAATAATTATGAATAACTGTAAATAATTATGAATAATTGTAAATAATTATAAAAAACTGTAAATAATTGTAAATAATTGTAAATAACTGTAAATAATAGTTAATAACAGTTAATAACTGTAAATAACTGTAAATAATAGTAATTAATAATAAATAATAGTAAATAACTGTAAATAACTATTATTTATGTCTCAATTCCTACATTTTTTAACAGTTATTTACAATTATTTACTATTATTTACAGTTTTTCACATAAATTATTTCCATATGGGAGGTTAATCAACAAAATTTAGTAACTTATGTAGTAAAAATTATTTCTACAATTTTTACTATATTATGTAGCAATTTTTGTTGAATATCAATACTACTTTTTCATGTGTTTTCTAGTAAAAAATATTACATACATAAGAATTATTTGTCGACATGAAGTAATATTTCTCATAAAATGAGTACGTCACAACGTTACTATATTATATAGTAATTTTACATATTTTTGCAGTAAACTTTATCCAGAAATTTTTCTCACCAGGAGAGTGTCTGAGTTGCGGGTCACAGATCTTGATGAAACTTTGGTATAAGTATTTAGGTACTAAAATATGAGTAAAGCCACAGCGGTACGGTCTAATGCTTCGAAAAACTGAAGTTATGGAAAATTATAGTCTTATTTTTGGAAAAATATGAAAAAAGAACTCCTACTTGAAGTATAAATAATTCTGTCTTGTAATCAGTGCCGAATTTAGATTTGTTGGACCCTGGGGCACAATTTATGTGGGGGCCCTATGTAAGAAATTTAAATTTGGAAAATAAATTGTACTAGTTAGTAAATAAAATATTGTTATTTATAACTCTTAACTTTAACCAATTAAAAATTATTAATTTGATGTACGTAAATTTGCTGAAATATTTTAGCTATGATAAAAAATCAGTATAAGGTGAAACATATTCTTACAAGGTACAATAAATTTTTATATAGGTATTCTTATTTTTAGTAATTTTTTTAGTGTAGCATATGCTATTCTCAAAAGTTTTAATCTAATTCAATGAGTAAAGAAAAAATCAGATATTTATTAAAGATTTTTCGAACAAATCTTGAAGAAAAATTATTTTTAAAGAATCTCCTGATATAATGACTAATATGTTTTTTACAGAACTGAATTAAAACCAGAAAAGAAAAAAAACTAACTTCGAAAAGATAAAAAAAGTATAAGTTTCGAGCACGAGACTGTCTGTTAGCTCATCATCAGTAAGATATAGACAGCTCTATCACACATTAGATGTTATAATCGAAATATACTAGTACCAAACGGTACATTTTAGTCAAGGAAATGGTTATATTTATCATTATAGATTGTAAATGTTGCTTACAAGATGCGATACTTTCTCTAGTTGACAAGGCAATAATTATTAATTTTAAAATAATTTGAAAATAATTTTTCTTTGAGATTTGTTCGAAAAACCAGTAAAATCTTAAATAAACATATAAAATAATTCACGAATAGTAGATTCAAAGTATTAAAAAACAGATATATTTTATGGGGGCCCTTGACTGGTGGAGGCCCTGGGGCCTGTGCCCCAAGTGCCCATGGGTAAATCCGGCACTGCTAGTGATGTCTTTAATAAATCTACAATAACTAAAATGAAAGCAGAGAAAGCAAATTTTAATTTGCTAGTTTCCAAATTGAAAATTAATAATTGTTACTGAAGTTATGCTTGTTTAAAGTTGAGCTGTAAGGGAGACCAAAAATAGTCTAAATTTTGAAGGATAGTGATTTTGAGTACTCTTTTGATGCTTAACTTTAAACAAGCATAACTGTAGTTCTAATTATTATTTTTCAATTCAGAAACTAGCAAATTAAAGCCTGCTTTGTCTGCTTTCATTTTAGTTATTGCGGATTCATTAAAGACATTTCTAAACAGAATTATTTACACTTCAATAAGGAGTTCTTTTTTCATATTTTTCCGAAAATAAGACTATAATCGTCCATAACTTCAGTTTTTCGAAGCATTAGACCGTACCGCTGTGGCTTTACTCATATTTTGGTACCTTAATACTTATCCCGAAGTTTCATCAAGATCTGTTACCCGCAACTCATACACTCTCCTGGTTAGTGTATAAGACTAGCGATTCGTTAGCATTTATAATTCATTCAAAGTATGAAAATTAAAAGCTATTAATAAGTTACGATAGAAGATATTCAATGAATCATTTTTATTATGTTTTAAATTATTTCCCATTGATTTTTTCTTTCTAACAAATTGTTAGCATACTTGAAAATATTTGATTAAATTTTTTTGAAAGTAATATGCACTTCCAGCAAAACTTACTCCCTCGCAGTGTCTTATAGCGTCGTCGCGACTTAAAATTTTTATTCCTATTTCATTTTAAAAAATATGATACTTTAATGCAATCGGTTTCTGCTAATTTACTATTTTTCAACCGTGAGATTACTCGAAATTAAAAAAAAAGTTTGCGTCTAAAGAAAAATTTTGCTTATTTTGTATCGTTAACAATATTAAGAGCATGACGAAGCTGTCCGCCTTCTAATAATATTTCCAATCTTAACTTGTGAATAAACAATGCGTTTAATCGAGTTTCTTTGCTGCAAAGAAAAAATTTGTAAGATTAAACTCTAGTGCGGACAACTCAAAAAATCCACCAAAATATTATACATACAAAGTTATAATAAAAACTTTCAATATGTCGTATTTTAAGGTTAGGTTTGTCGAGTTTGATATCTAATTTCCAACCCAAACTCATAAAAAAATAACAAGTCCAAATGATTTTTTATTTTAACAAAAATTATTGTATAAATATAGCTTTAGTGCGGACAAGTCATTATATTTGTTTAATTTAAGAATTTAAAAAGATATTGATAAAATAAAAAAAGCAAAACTCGATTGCTGCAGCTCCGACATGCCGTTAAGGTGTAAAATTTAGCTTCAGAAAAATTTTGAATAAACTTGTAATTTTACTCCCGTTTCTTTTTTTCTGATGAAAAATGATTTTATATGATACTTAGATAGTTGAGGTAGCTGATGGCCTTACTGCCAATAATTAAAACCAGAAAAACTTTAAAACAATTTTTCTTTTATTGAAATTTCTACGTTTCGGACATTTTTAGTTATATGTCCCTCTTCAGGAGCAACTAATAACAATCACAATTAAACAACATTATTTCAAATTAATATGCATATACAATCAAAAACGCAAATATATATACAATTTAATAAAGAGAAAACTTACAGAAAAATCTATCACTAAGTATACAATCAATACATTAGATCGTTAATGCTCATGTAATACGTTGAAGCGGTTATTTATATAGTCTCACAACTATACGCATACATATTAAAACCGAGTACAACACAGAGAGCAACGAAGTCAATACACTCAACCAACACACAATAAGATTATAAAATTTCAGCTATTCTCAATCTCGATTTATATTCGTTATCGAGTATATTTATTTCAAATTGTTTGTTGAGGTAATTTTTTTGTTTGTGAATATACAATGCCTCTGAGAATAATCTTTTTTGTAAGCTCCTTTCTTTGTCCAAAATTCTTATTTTATCGAAATCTATATAATGACTTTTATTTTTAGCATGTAAGAAAAGAGATGAATTTTCGTCTTTTTTATTATATCTACTTAAATGTTCACGCAATCTTACCCCCAAACGTCTACCTGTCTGTCCCACGTACGTTGCATTACAATCCTTACAATCTATCTTATATACTACATTAGAATTGTCCAACTTATTATTAATATCCTTACCAAGTTTTATAATATTATTTAATTTATTTTTCATTATATATACTATTTTCGTATTATATTTTTTGAAAAACTTATTAATGATTTTTTCACAACTATTTATATACGGCAAGCATATTATTGGACAATTCTTATTCATATTATAGTTTTCATTATTATCAACATGAGGAACAAGATTTTTTATTTTCTGTAGTCTGATTTTTACATATTTATTAATCATTTTGAGAGGGTAATTATTTTCTTTTAAAGTATTTTTAATATATGTTAAGTTATCTTTATGATAACTATGATGTGCTAAACCAATAGCTTTATCAACTAAAGAATAGATTATAGCAACTTTGTTTTTAAATGGATGGTGAGAATTAAAATTTAGATAATGACCTGACGCAGTTGGTTTTTGATACCAATTTGTGATAATATTCTGTTTTTTGTCAACTATAATTTCCATATCTAAGAAGTTAATTATATTATCACATGAATGTTCCAAAGTAAATTGTAAATGAGGATTGTAAGAATTGAAATTTTTTAGAATAAAATCAGTTTTTGTCTTAGGAACACACATTAAAATGTCATCAACATATCGGTAATAAAAAATAGGATCAAAACCAAGCCCCTTCAAAGAATCTACTTCAAGGTCTTCCATAACTATATCTGACAAAATTGGGCTGATCGGATTACCCATAGCAAGCCCAAAGACTTGTTTATAGTATTTATTATTAAATTGAAAAAAGTTATTATTAATGATAAATCTCACCACCTCAATAAATTCAATACAGCTCATGTTAACTTTATCATAGATCCGGTTTGTATCCTAAACACTTGGAAAATTGCATTAGTAATATAAATAAAAATTATGTTTTTTCCTACAAATGTAAATTAAAGCAAAATAACATTGCTAATAACGTAAAACATAGATTACTCAATAACGAGATAACCGATATAAATATTCATATTAAAAATTTAAACGTTAAAATAGAAAAATATTAGATGGCAATGAAAGAAAATGTAGATGTCAATATTGTTAAAAAGTTTTGAATTATTACGAGGTGAAGTTGAATTTCATTATAATTCCTTTTCAAAAACAAACTAAAAAAGAAGCTTGATAATCTTTATTTTATAAATTATAACGTCTCTCTTGTTGAATATCGTTACATAGAAAATGAAAATGATACTGGATTTAATATAGACAATTGTAATGCTCAACATCAAAACAATGCGAAAGACTTAGACGACAATAACATTCAATTACGAAATAAATGGTGTGTAAATCTAACTAATATTGCTTTGCCTCAGTTTGTTATTGACACTTTGATGTTGTGAGAAAAATTTAACTTTAATGAAAAATTCGACAACGTATTGTCGTTGGAATATATTGAAGAATTTGAGATGTACATAAAAAATAATATTGATAATGAAAAGACTCACAATTTTAGAACTAATTTTTTGGATATGTTAAAAACTTTTAAAAGTAAAAAAATTTTACACAGTTTTAAGGATAAAAAAATAAAGATAGATTTAGATAAGACAAAAGATTTTCTAAAGAAAAATTCTAACATTCTGGTGACGAGGACTGACAATGGCAATAGCACAGTTTTAATTGAAAAATCAGACTATCTGAATAAGGTAGAAGATTTATTTTCAGAAGAAAAATATTACAAAAAAATAGAGTATAACCCGTTATCAAAGCTTGAAAATAGCACCTCTGTTTTAATAAAAAATTTAAATGATAGTAAATTCTTGGATGACAATACTAAACTTCCTACGGTTAGACAAAAATTTAATATTTCTAAGGCTTACGGTTTAATTAAAATTCATAAGAAAGAATTTCCAGTTAGACCAATTATATCTACTATAGACTCTCCTACTTATGTAGATTCAAAGATTTTTACAAAATTGTTAAAAGATAATTTAAAGATTCCTCTGTCGCATATCGATAATAGTAAAAAATTAAAAGATCAGATAGATAAAATAGTAGTTCCTTTAGATCATGAAATTATAAGTTTAGATGTTGTAAGTATGTACACTAATATTCCTACTGACCTTGTTTGTAAAGCATTAGAAAAGAGATGGACCCGGATTTATGATAAAGTTAACATGAGCTGTATTGAATTTATTGAGGTGGTGAGATTTATCATTAATAATAACTTTTTCAATTTAATAATAAATACTATAAACAAGTCTTTGGGCTTGCTATGGGTAATCCGATCAGCCCAATTTTGTCAGATATAGTTATGGAAGACCTTGAAGTAGATTCTTTGAAGGGGCTTGGTTTTGATCCTATTTTTTATTACCGATATGTTGATGACATTTTAATGTGTGTTCCTAAGACAAAAACTGATTTTATTCTAAAAAATTTCAATTCTTACAATCCTCATTTACAATTTACTTTGGAACATTCATGTGATAATATAATTAACTTCTTAGATATGGAAATTATAGTTGACAAAAAACAGAATATTATCACAAATTGGTATCAAAAACCAACTGCGTCAGGTCATTATCTAAATTTTAATTCTCACCATCCATTTAAACACAAAGTTGCTATAATCTATTCTTTAGTTGATAAAGCTATTGGTTTAGCACATCATAGTTATCATAAAGATAACTTAACATATATTAAAAATACTTTAAAAGAAAATAATTACCCTCTCAAAATGATTAATAAATATGTAAAAATCAGACTACAGAAAATAAAAAATCTTATCGATATCGAGTATATTTATTTCAAATTGTTTGTTGAGGTAATTTTTTTGTTTGTGAATATACAATGCCTCTGAGAATAATCTTTTTTGTAAGCTCCTTTCTTTGTCCAAAATTCTTATTTTATCGAAATCTATATAATGACTTTTATTTTTAGCATGTAAGAAAAGAGATGAATTTTCGTCTTTTTTATTATATCTACTTAAATGTTCACGCAATCTTACCCCCAAACGTCTACCTGTCTGTCCCACGTACGTTGCATTACAATCCTTACAATCTATCTTATATACTACATTAGAATTGTCCAACTTATTATTAATATCCTTACCAAGTTTTATAATATTATTTAATTTATTTTTCATTATATATACTATTTTCGTATTATATTTTTTGAAAAACTTATTAATGATTTTTTCACAACTATTTATATACGGCAAGCATATTATTGGACAATTCTTATTCATATTATAGTTTTCATTATTATCAACATGAGGAACAAGATTTTTTATTTTCTGTAGTCTGATTTTTACATATTTATTAATCATTTTGAGAGGGTAATTATTTTCTTTTAAAGTATTTTTAATATATGTTAAGTTATCTTTATGATAACTATGATGTGCTAAACCAATAGCTTTATCAACTAAAGAATAGATTATAGCAACTTTGTTTTTAAATGGATGGTGAGAATTAAAATTTAGATAATGACCTGACGCAGTTGGTTTTGATACCAATTTGTGATAATGTTCTGTTTTTTGTCAACTATAATTTCCATATCTAAGAAGTTAATTATATTATCACATGAATGTTCCAAAGTAAATTGTAAATGAGGATTGTAAGAATTGAAATTTTTTAGAATAAAATCAGTTTTTGTCTTAGGAACACACATTAAAATGTCATCAACATATCGGTAATAAAAAATAGGATCAAAACCAAGCCCCTTCAAAGAATCTACTTCAAGGTCTTCCATAA
The DNA here is from genome assembly GCA_017163975.1 of Anastatus disparis. Classification (NCBI taxonomy): domain Eukaryota; kingdom Metazoa; phylum Arthropoda; class Insecta; order Hymenoptera; family Eupelmidae; genus Anastatus; species Anastatus disparis. The sequence continues at coordinate 4,909,675 of JAFFSR010000074.1, forward strand.
CTATATCTGACAAAATTGGGCTGATCGGATTACCCATAGCAAGCCCAAAGACTTGTTTATAGTATTTATTATTAAATTGAAAAAAGTTATTATTAATGATAAATCTCACCACCTCAATAAATTCAATACAGCTCATGTTAACTTTATCATAAATCCGGGTCCATCTCTTTTCTAATGCTTTACAAACAAGGTCAGTAGGAATATTAGTGTACATACTTACAACATCTAAACTTATAATTTCATGATCTAAAGGAACTACTATTTTATCTATCTGATCTTTTAATTTTTTACTATTATCGATATGCGACAGAGGAATCTTTAAATTATCTTTTAACAATTTTGTAAAAATCTTTGAATCTACATAAGTAGGAGAGTCTATAGTAGATATAATTGGTCTAACTGGAAATTCTTTCTTATGAATTTTAATTAAACCGTAAGCCTTAGAAATATTAAATTTTTGTCTAACCGTAGGAAGTTTAGTATTGTCATCCAAGAATTTACTATCATTTAAATTTTTTATTAAAACAGAGGTGCTATTTTCAAGCTTTGATAACGGGTTATACTCTATTTTTTTGTAATATTTTTCTTCTGAAAATAAATCTTCTACCTTATTCAGATAGTCTGATTTTTCAATTAAAACTGTGCTATTGCTATTGTCAGTCCTCGTCACCAGAATGTTAGAATTTTTCTTTAGAAAATCTTTTGTCTTATCTAAATCTATCTTTATTTTTTTATCCTTAAAACTGTGTAAAATTTTTTTACTTTTAAAAGTTTTTAACATATCCAAAAAATTAGTTCTAAAATTGTGAGTCTTTTCATTATCAATATTATTTTTTATGTACATCTCAAATTCTTCAATATATTCCAACGACAATACGTTGTCGAATTTTTCATTAAAGTTAAATTTTTCTCACAACATCAAAGTGTCAATAACAAACTGAGGCAAAGCAATATTAGTTAGATTTACACACCATTTATTTCGTAATTGAATGTTATTGTCGTCTAAGTCTTTCGCATTGTTTTGATGTTGAGCATTACAATTGTCTATATTAAATCCAGTATCATTTTCATTTTCTATGTAACGATATTCAACAAGAGAGACGTTATAATTTATAAAATAAAGATTATCAAGCTTCTTTTTTAGTTTGTTTTTGAAAGGAATTATAATGAAATTCAACTTCACCTCGTAATAATTCAAAAACTTTTTAACAATATTGACATCTACATTTTCTTTCATTGCCATCTAATATTTTTCTATTTTAACGTTTAAATTTTTAATATGAATATTTATATCGGTTATCTCGTTATTGAGTAATCTATGTTTTACGTTATTAGCAATGTTATTTTGCTTTAATTTACATTTGTAGGAAAAAACATAATTTTTATTTATATTACTAATGCAATTTTCCAAGTGTTTAGGATACAAACCGGATCTATGATAAAGTTAACATGAGCTGTATTGAATTTATTGAGGTGGTGAGATTTATCATTAATAATAACTTTTTTCAATTTAATAATAAATACTATAAACAAGTCTTTGGGCTTGCTATGGGTAATCCGATCAGCCCAATTTTGTCAGATATAGTTATGGAAGACCTTGAAGTAGATTCTTTGAAGGGGCTTGGTTTTGATCCTATTTTTTATTACCGATATGTTGATGACATTTTAATGTGTGTTCCTAAGACAAAAACTGATTTTATTCTAAAAAATTTCAATTCTTACAATCCTCATTTACAATTTACTTTGGAACATTCATGTGATAATATAATTAACTTTTTAGATATGGAAATTATAGTTGACAAAAAACAGAATATTATCACAAATTGGTATCAAAAACCAACTGCGTCAGGTCATTATCTAAATTTTAATTCTCGCCATCCATTTAAAAACAAAGTTGCTATAATCTATTCTTTAGTTGATAAAGCTATTGGTTTAGCACATCATAGTTATCATAAAGATAACTTAACATATATTAAAAATACTTTAAAAGAAAATAATTACCCTCTCAAAATGATTAATAAATATGTAAAAATCAGACTACAGAAAATAAAAAATCTTGTTCCTCATGTTGATAATAATGAAAACTATAATATGAATAAGAATTGTCCAATAATATGCTTGCCGTATATAAATAGTTGTGAAAAAATCATTAATAAGTTTTTCAAAAAATATAATACGAAAATAGTATATATAATGAAAAATAAATTAAATAATATTATAAAACTTGGTAAGGATATTAATAATAAGTTGGACAATTCTAATGTAGTATATAAGATAGATTGTAAGGATTGTAATGCAACGTACGTGGGACAGACAGGTAGACGTTTGGGGGTAAGATTGCGTGAACATTTAAGTAGATATAATAAAAAAGACGAAAATTCATCTCTTTTCTTACATGCTAAAAATAAAAGTCATTATATAGATTTCGATAAAATAAGAATTTTGGACAAAGAAAGGAGCTTACAAAAAAGATTATTCTCAGAGGCATTGTATATTCACAAACAAAAAAATTACCTCAACAAACAATTTGAAATAAATATACTCGATAACGAATATAAATCGAGATTGAGAATAGCTGAAATTTTATAATCTTATTGTGTGTTGGTTGAGTGTATTGACTTCGTTGCTCTCTGTATTGTACTCGGTTTTCATATGTATGCGTATAGTTGTGAGACTATATAAATAACCGCTTCAACGTATTACATGAGCATTAACGATCTAATGTATTGATTGTATACTTAGTGATAGATTTTTCTGTAAGTTTTCTCTTTATTAAATTGTATATATATTTGCGTTTTTGATTGTATATGCATATTAATTTGAAATAATGTTGTTTAATTGTGATTGTTATTAGTTGCTCCTGAAGAGGGACATATAACTAAAAATGTCCGAAACGTAGAAATTTCAATAAAAGAAAGATTGTTTTAAAGTTTTTCTGGTTTTAATTATTGGCAGTAAGGCCATCAGCTACCTCAACTATCTACTTCATCCGTTTCACTGCCATTTGCGTCCATTCAATTCATTTATATGATACTCTGCCTAGATGACGTCTGCAAAAAAAATTTTTTATTGGCTTGTATAAGTTCTCTAATAATTATGAATTCTGAATGGCGTTATTTTAAAAAAAAAATCCATGTTTTGTACTAAAAGATTCATTTTAAATATTTAACCTCCTGTCGGGTTATTAATTTGATTTTTGTTTTGTATTAAAAAAAATTATTTTAAGATATCAATTGTGTTAAAATTTGAAAAATTATATTTAAAATGTAGACAACTAATAATGATTAATTTGGTTATCTGGTAATATTTCTATTGTAAAGATTCATTTGATTTTAGAAAGCATACGAAATCACACTTGATAATCACCCTAGTGGAAATCGAATCTGTGAATAACTGGGAATAACTGGAAATAACTGGAAATAACTGGAAATAACTGGGAACAACTGTGAATAACTGGGAATAACTGTTATAAACTGTTCAGTTTGAGACAGGAATAACAGTTATTCCCATTTATTCCCAGTTATTCCCAGTTATTCCCAGTTATTCTCAGTTATTCCCAGTTATTCACAGTTTATAGCTTAAAAATAATTTGAAAAAACAGAGGTACGAATAACAGTTATTCCCAAATATATTTATAACAGAAAAAAAAATAAAAAAAAAAATATATTTTTTTCATTTTTTCAAATTTATATTTTTCAAATTATTTTTAAACTAAACTGTAAATAACTGGGAATAACTGTGAATAACTGTGAATAACTGGGAATAACTGGGAATAACTGTTATTCCTGTCTCAAACTGAACAGTTTATAACAGTTATTCCCAGTTATTCATAGTTATTCTTAGTTATTCACAGTTATTCCCAGTTATTCACAGTTATTCCCAGTTATTCACAGATTCGATTTCCACTAGGGCAATATGTGATTATAAAAAATATCCGTTATCAAACGACGACAGAATTAGAATAAATGGCATGAAACTATGCTTATTCTTTAACAATTTTTTATTACAAAGTTTTTTTGTTTCTCTTTTATTTATATCAAAAAAATAATTCTCTTTTTAATTTTAGAGTATAAGAGCATTTTTCATTTAATTTTTTTTTAACTGCTATTATCTTTTAGCTGTAACATCAGCATTTTCGTTCAGTATTATATTCAATTCAATTGTGTTGAAGTGTGTTCTTTATTGGTTTTAGTATTTATTAAAAATCTATTTCTTTTTTTCTAAAAGACTTTATACGTTTTGATTACTTGTATTAATTTTAAATAACAATATACAGTTGATTAACAAAAAAATTTTTCTTTCAATTTTATGTAAGTCAAAACTCAAAGATTATATTCGATATATTATAGATGGAATCAGTTGTTATCTTAATTTCGACGACCGTAAAAAATGATACACACCAATAGAGAGATTTATTACATTACGTTTTGTAATTTATTTGCAAGTTTGGTTCAAGAAAAAAATACTTATTTACAAGAAAAAACTTTATTTTCAAAATTCGCATATTGTCTTAACATGAAACAATGGTTGGTATTAATTATTAATATGTTCACGTTCTGAATAATTGAATATAACGAAATTATAGTTGTTTGATTCATTTTATACTTACAAAATTTTCCTTATAAATTAAGATTAACCTTTTTTTTCATTGAACTATATAAAAATTAGTGACTCATTTTTACATTATTAAAATATCAATTCAATATAATTTCAAGGTATAAAGTAAAAATGATTACTTTTATCAAAGAGGCTTTGGAGTATTTCTTTTTTTTTTGCTCATGTGAAAAGCAGGAGTTAGTATCAGCTAGTACAACTTATTTTCTTTATTTGATTGATTGTTGCATTATTTTAAAAACTCTCTTTATATTACATATATTTTTTCACGTTTAAATTATTAAAGTATTTGTTTTTATGAATAACAGAAAATTGAATATTTGAGAATGCAATAAAATTTTTAATTTAGAATAAATTAATGAACTCTTTCTTATTTAATGAATATATAATGCGTCTATAGTTTTTAATTCTTAAAAGATTTACGTATAAATATTTATCCTTTTAATTATAAAGATGTATCTTTAATAAATATAAATATAAAAAACCTTCAAAAAGATTTAATAAAATTAGCATGTAAAATAATACACAAATTTAGCTTTTGATGAAAAGAAACTTTTTGAAACATTAAAATCCTTACATTAAATGAAAGTAAATAAACCGATGATATTTAATTTGAAAGAATTATTAGAAATGTGTAGTATTTCTATAACATTTGAATGAAAAAAAAATTCAGTCGAATTGAGAACCTCCTCCTTTTTGAAGTCGGCTAATAATACAAGAACATAAATACATTAAGCAAAGTTCACGTATTCAAATGGATATTGATTTCAATTATTTTTCATTTTACCATGATAAAAAATTTAACAGATTACACAAATGTTTTTAACCATGTATTTACGATGTTATTATGTTAAACACGATGTAAGATTAAACATCAACGGGCGTTATTAAAACTCGTGCTTGTACTTGTTCATTTGATGAAGTATTACATTATAAGAGATAGCCGAAATAAATTATCAAGTTATACTTTAAATTCAAAACAGTAAAAATGTTTTCTTTTACGTCAAGATTTATTAATATTATCATCAACGAATTTTTGGATCCCCAACAATTTAACTTGACTTATTTAATTTAATAATAAATTAGTATAAATAATAATAAATAATACTAGTAACATATGAATGTAAAATTTAGATTATCAATTCATAACAAGTTTCAAATAATCGTAATGTCTTGTAATGTTTCTATAAATACAAAAAAAATTTTGAATGACAACAAATTATCAAAAACATAACTGACTTAACTATGTTGATATTAAAATAAAAATTCGAGCCAAATATCATTGTAATAATTATAAATTATAACGCCAATAATAGAAATTACTTTTTAAAAAAGAAGCATTAAATAAGTCGCGAAAAAAAGATAATGTAAGCTATTATAGTTGTATAGAGAAAAATTGCATAGGATGTTAGATAACGCCTGGCATGTGCGCTTATCACTTATACAAGCAAGCATCGTGAACTGGCCCAAGGCCACGTGTCAAGCTTACTCAGTGCTGCTGTAAGATACTTGGTGTCTCATTCTTGATGTTTCTCGTTGTTGTGCAGAGCTTCCGTTTCCATATTTTTTTGCAATGCAAATTTTGTTTTTTTTCAGGCATCAAAAAGTTTCTGTTTTCTTTGCTGAATTTTATATTTGCACTATGGTTCTTTTACTTTGCTATTACCAATTCGTAGTTCTAAGCTTAATGCTAACGTCTCGTTTATGATTCCTGTTTTATTAAATTGGTTACTCACATTCTAAAAGTATTGCATTCCTGACAGTCGACATCGCGGTATTTAGTTTTCAGTTAATTTGAGATGTTAGACAGAAACTTGAGTATTATTAATTTTTTTTTTATAATTTCAATTTCCGGTGAATTCGAGGTACATTTCGTAGAAATATTTTAATTAATAACTTAGTTTTTGTTTAAAAATGATAAAACATAATTTGAAATATTGAGATCATATAATAATTTAATACATATTAATAATATTAACAAAAAGATTTTCTTTCTTTTCAAACGTATTTGCTATATAATTTACGATTATTGAAAACTGACTATAAAAATCTAATAATTTGGGCACATAAATGGATTTGTACACTTGCTCTTGAATGGAACTTATTTTAACCTTTTTCTTATTACTCTAATGGATATATATTTTATTCAATAAACTTAACATCTTGAAACCAGAAAAATTATTTTTTTTTTCTTTTAAACTTGCAACAAGTGAGATAAAAAATGAAGACATAAATGATATGAAAAATTTTGAATCAAGTGGACATCTGTGCAATGACAAAAACATCATAGATCTTAAAAATCAGTTTATTGCAACGTTTTGTGGTAGAGTTACTACCTCTTCAAGCTAAAAAGATTATATGTATATAAAACACACGTACCTAAATAAAATATGCCAAAATAAATATATAGTTTACATTAAAAACTGATAAAAAGCTTTCATTCCTCAATATGAATAAAATTACATAAAAGTAAAAAGATTAAGAAGCAGAAGGTTCAATGTTGCAAACTTTTACAAAAAACAAATTATAATAATACAAGGCAAGTGAGGAGAAAAGTTAGTCCTAAGTATATAGTATAAACGACAAAAACATAAGGTTCAATCTACATTTGTGATATGTATCACGAAAAAGTGTCAGTATATAATTACAGAACACAGTCAGAAACTATAAGACTAGATCTACATTTGTGATGTATGTACAATAAAATGTGTCAAAATGGAAACTAAGAGTTTGACTATTTAAATAAAACATAAATTATTGTAAGTCTTGCTCAGCAGGTAAGTGTCAAGCAGTGATGGATTTCGAAGATGCTTATATGATATCCAACAGCCAACTTCAGAGTATATACTACAGAATAATATATTCTGCTTATACTCTAATTCTACGGTATACTCTGAAGTTGGCTAAAGGATATCCTAATATATAGATATACATAAATGTATAAAGCATCCTCGAAATCCATCACTGGTGTCAAGCTACAAGTTAATGGGATTTCTACTAAAATTAATACATAAAGCTTCAGATATATGACGTTTTTTTATAATTCTGTGTCCAAGATTTTAACACTTTCCCAATCAAAAAGATGGTTTCGGTTGTTCACCATATGTAGTGAGACGATAGAATTTTTATTTTTAGACTGTTGGTGTTCAAGCATACATTCTTTTAGCTGTCGCTTGGTCTCACCAATATAGGTGTCACTACATATCAAACATTTGAATGTGTAGACAGAACGTGTCTTTTGAAATTTGTTCAAAACATCTTTTTCCAAAACAATAACACTATTGAATTGATTGTTTAATAAAAGAACAATCAAAATACTAAAGCTTTGGAAAAGACGCTTCATTCTATGGTAAAACTAACTATTAACATGCGGTATGGAAATCATGCAAATAGATGGGATTTGTTATAATGTTTAAACAAACGGTTTTTTTATATGTTTAGTACAAAATTTCTTAAGAGCATGACAAAGCTGTCCGCCTTCTAATAATATTTCCAATCCTAACTTATAAATAAACGATGCGTTTAATCGAGTTTTTTTGCTACAAAGAAAAAATTCGTAAGATTAAACTCTAGTGCGGACAACTCAAGAAATCCACCAAAATATTATACATACAAAGTTATAATAAAAACTTTCAATATATCGTATTTTAAGGTTAGGTTTGTCTAGTTTGATATCTAATTTCCAATCCAAGCTCATAAAAAAATAACAAATCCAAATGATTTTTTATTTTAACAAAAATTATTGTATTAATATAGCTTTAGTACGGACAAGTCATTATATTTGTTTAATTTAAGAATTTAAAAAGATATTGATAAAATAAAAAAAGCAAAACTCGATGGCTGCAGCTCCGACATGCCGTTAAGATAATCATTTAAATATATAAGTTTTTTGACACAATTAAAGTTTTCTTTACGGAATCGTGGATGAGATAATAATATTGAACGATCTGTAAGATTATGGACTATGTTAATTTTTAGGATAATAAGAATATTGGAGTTGAAATTTAAAATTCTACCAGAATTGGTTGGTTTTCTATACCAATCATAAATAAGATTACCATCAGTAACAATAAACTTTACATCAAGGAAACTTAGGCCAAGTCCACTCTGAATTTTATGTGTAAAAACCAATCTTTCATGATAACTATGAAAAGTATTTAAAGTAGTAGTTATGGTAGACTCATGGACACACATAAGAGTGTCATCGACATAACGATAATAAAATAAACAATGTACTGGTGTTGATTCTCTAATAACTTTAGACAATTATGTTCCAAATCAGCCATAACTATGTCAGCAAGCAGTGGCGAAATGGGAGAACCCATTGGTGTACCAAAAATTTGACGATAAAATTTATCATTAAAAGAAAAGAATGTATTATTTTAAAAACTATTTTTGTCATTTCTATGATATAATTAAAAGGAATCTTTGAATATTTTCTAATATTATTGAAGCGTCTTTCCAAACTTTGAATATTACTATTTACTAATATTACATGTGATTTGGTTATAGCGTCTTTTCCAAAGCTTTAGCATCTCGACTGTTCTTTTATTAAACAATCGATTCAATAGTGTTATTGTTTTGGAAAAGGATGTTTTGAACAAATTTCAAAAGACACATTCTGATTACACATTCAAATGTTTGACATGTAGTGACACCTATATTGGTGAGACCAAGCGACAGCTAAAAGAACGTATGTTTGAACACCAATAATCTAAAAATAAAAATTCTGTCGTCTCACTATGTATGGTGAACAACCAAAACCGTCTTTTTGATTGGGACAGTGTTAAAATCTTGGACACGGACAAGAATCATAAAAAAACGTCGTATATCTGAAGCTTTATGTATTAATTTTGAAAGAAATCCCATTAACTTGCAGCTTGATACTTCGGCAAACTATTAGTTTCTATTTCGACACATTTTATTGTACAGCGAAAACTTTTGAAAAAAAGCAGAAAAGACTTTCTTCTGCTCTTTGGACCCTTCAATAGAGTAGTTAAAGCAAAACTCATGATACCACTGCATTTTACAGAAAAAAAATACACAAAAATACGTATAATATAATGATAAGAATATTACAAATGGTTATTTAAACACCGTAGAAGAAAAGATAGCCCAGGAAAGAAATTCCAGGTATTAAAGTTTGTTTACTCATTCTACTGATGAATGAGATGAGAAAGCTCGTCAATATTTTTTATGTAAGAAATTTAAAACTTAATCTACTTTTCATGGCAACAAATATAAAAGTGTTGCAAGAGATTTATATTCAAAAACGTTAAATGTTATTGTTCAAGAGTGTTGACTAGTTATTTGAATAAACATATTGCATTAAAATATACGCAAAATAATAAATTCATTAACTGCTGTCACAAAGGAAATATAGAACTACCAAATAATCCTACTTACCTAGAAGAATAAAAAAAATTAGCTACAGGATTTTCAAAAAATAGTATCCATTTTCGTAAAAATATTAGATCATACAAAAATTCTTTAGCTTTTGCAAGTTTTGGTGCAAATTTTGACAAATTAGCAAGTAGGGGACCACAAGTAATCAGAATTTGTGGTCAAATATATTACGACATTTATGCTTTGCATCCTGATAAAAATGAAGTTAAAAAATATGGATAGTTATATGTTCTTGATATTAAATTAGTAACTTCTCAACGGAAAAGCTCAGATACAAATTCAGACTTATTACGTAAATTAGATGGATTATTAAGATAAATTAATCCTTATGTTTAAGCTTATAAAATGATGTATGAAATAGAAAAAAAAGAATGGAACGATGCGAAAAAATTGGTGTTCCACCAAAAGCTGTCACTATGTCTATTAAACGCAATTAAAAATTAGACAACAATATACACAATGAAGCTACATGTAATGAAATTGTCATGATATTTGTAGGAAAATAAGGACGTGATATCGTTATATATTTAAAACACGAGAAACTAGTTAGTATTCCATTAATTAGTAAACATGTTGATCCTATGACTTATCCACTTATTCATCCAAATGGAGGGTACGGATGGATGCCTAATATGAAATGAAAATTACCTAAAAACCATTTTCAAATCTGCAATTTTATAATTATAGGTTTTCTGTAAGAAATGGATTTAGTCTTAATTTAAGTGAAGTTTTTCAACAAGCAGTAGTTGATGCATTTGTAAAAGTTGAAAGTTCAAAATTACATTTTATCAAAAAAAATCAAAATATTTTAAGAAGCGATTGTTATAATGACGTAATGGATTATTCACATAAGAAAAAAGATACTAAAAATATAAAAATTGGAAAAATGACATTTTACCATCGAATTTTACGGGAAGTTCACGATTCTTAATACAAAATTATATTGACTCAATGACACTTGTAAATCGTTATGGCAAGCCAGACTTGCTTATAACTTTTACATGTAATCCTAACTGGAAAGAAATTATTGAAAATTCAAAAGATTACCAATATGCAATTGATAGGCCCGACATTGTAGTTGAAGTGTTTCAAGAAAAAGTAAAACTACTCATAGAATTGGTAATTAAAAAAAGTGCATTAGAAAAAATTGTTGCTTATACTTATGTTACTGAATTCCAAAACCGAGGGCTTCCATACATACATATGTTATTATTTCTAGATGAAAATGATAAAATTAATACTCTTGATAAAGTTGATGCACTTATAAATGCTGAAATTCCAAATGAAGATATTCATCCACAACCATTTCAAATTGTTAAACAATTTATGGTCCATGATCCATGCGAAAAACAAAACAAGAGTTCTCCTTGTATACAGGAAAATAAAAATAAATGTTAGAAAACTTTTCCAAAAAATTATAATAAAAAACATTATTTAAAATATCTGGATATCCAATTTATATGCAGAGAGATGATGATGAAAATTTTGTTACAAAGATAAAAATAATAATAGAGTAGCTAATAACTGATTTATCGTTCCATATAATCCTTATTTACAACTCAAATTTAACTGTCACATTAATGTAGACGTATGTTCAACTGTACGATGTATGAAATATTTGTTCAAATAATGTTAAAAAGGACATGACTGTGCGTTTATTGAAATACATAATGCAGGAACAAATTTTAAAGAAAAAGTTTTCACAATTCGAGTTATAATGAAAATAATGATAATAATGAATATTATAAGATGAAGCAATATATTAATACAAGATATTTGTGCCCTTCAGAAGTTATGCACAGATTATTAGAATATAGTTTACACAAAATGTCTCATTTTATAATACGATTAGCTATTCTCAATGAAAATGAACAAGAAGTATATTTTGAAGATGGAAAAAAAGAAGAAATAAAAAACAAAATTATTGAAACAACTTTAACAACATATTTTAAATTGTATGAAATAGATCCTGAAGCAAAAAGTTATACGTATTCGGAAATTCTATTGGATTATGTATTCAATAAAAAATTGAAAGTATGGAATAAATGGCAAAAATTTAACAAACCAATTCTGAGCAGAATGTATTTAGTAAATCCAAAAGATCGTCAAAGATATTTTATAAGATTATTTCTTTTACATGTCAAAGGTGCAACTTCATTCCAAAATTTACGTTCTTTCGATGGTATAAGATATCCTTCATTTTTCGAGGCTGCTATAGCCAAACATTCGTTTAATGAAGATGAAGAGTGGAATCGATGCTTAGAAGAAGCATCCCAAATACAGTTTCCCGTTGTTCTTTGTGAATTATTTGCATTCATCTGTGTATTTCATAATCCTAAGAATGCTAGAAATTTATATGAAAAATATAAGCATTTTTTGTATCATCCACAATATAAAAAAATATAGGTGAGAATATAGCATTATGTATTATTAAAGAAAATTTACAAATTAATGGATATTGTTTGAGTGATTTTAATTTACCAGAGATATCAAATCATATAGATGATTTATGCACATCTATCGATGCAACAAAAGTTTCTACAAAACATGACATGTTAAATGATTTACAAATCGAAGTAAATAACTTAAAAGATCAACAAAAAATTATTTACTATAGCATATGAGAATGTTTAAGAAAAAAGGAAAACAATTGTATTTCCATTGATGAGTCAGGAGGAAGTGGAAAAAGTTATTTAACGTTTTAATAGATTATTTAAATTTTTCAAGTATATCATTTTTATGCGTTGCTTGGACAGGAATTGCTGCTAATTTATTAAAAAATGGAAAAACAATACACACTCCATTCAAATTACCACTGAATATCACATAGTCTACAACATGCTACGTAAAACCTAACTCAATAGAAGGTAAAAAATTAAAAGAAGTACAAATAATAATATGGAATGAAATATCTATAAAATATCCATGAAATGAAATCAAAATACGCTTTTGAAGCAGTTGACCGTTTGTTTCAAGATTCATATGATGTAAAAAAATATTAGGTAATAAAACATTACTTGTATCAGGGGATTTTAGACAAACATTACCAATTGTAAAACATGGCAGTTGCACTGAAGTTATTTTAAATTCTGTCAAGAACAGTTATTTGTCGCCAAAATTTAATCGTATGATATTAAATAAAAACCTCAGGGTATCCAACGATGACAACAATTTTAGACAATGGTTATTGAATGTAGGTGAAGGTAAATATTTAAACATTTATGAAGGGAAAAATAAATTTGTTAAAATACCCAATGATAAAATAATATAAGAAAATAACATTATTGTTGAGATTTTTAGAAACTAAATGAAAATAAATGATAAAGTTATATTGGCGCCTACGAATAGTGACGTAATAAATATTAATAATAAAATACTCGATATTATGGAAGGACAAACTATTGAATACTTAAGTATAGATTCTGCAGAAAATAATGATGAACATTCGGATGTTATATTACCAATAGAATTTTTAAATTCAATTACACCTAATGGACTCCTACTACATAAATTAAAATTAAAAGTTTGTGCTATTATTATCCTTTCAAGAAATTTAAATTTAAACAACAGCCTTTGTAATGGAATACGACTATCAATAAGAAAACTAATGAAATATTTAATTCATGCTGAAATTTTAAATAGTAGACATGCAGGAAAATCAGTTTTGATACCATGAATAACATTATCTCCATCAAAGAAGAAATGCCATTTAATATATGTCGTAAACAGTTTCCTGTACGATTAGATTTTGCTATGACAATCAACAAATTCCAAGGACAATCCTATAATTATGTTGGTGTATACTTACCAACACCAGTATTTATTATACCTTGCTCTATGAGAGCGCGGTGGCGTAATGGATAGAGCTCTTGCCTTTAACGTGGAGGGCATGGGTTCGAATCCAGGTACCTCTAACTTTTTTTCGAAAGAAAATTAATGTATGTGCCATTTATATCGCGACTCTTAAAAAATCCGACCTCATTGGGTATCGGTTGATTGTTGATCACAAAAGTGGCTGACCATCCATCGGTAGTCAAAGTTTTCGGTATGGTGGGTCTGACAGTCTAGCCTGATGTAATGTGTTAAACGGGTATCGGGCGGGGGCTCCCTCAACTTCACCATATAAAAAAAAGGTTAATCATATAGAGGACAATATCCTTTATATATAAAAAAAAATTATACCTTGCTCTATAAAGAGTTAAGAATAGGAAAAATTTAAAAGTTTTATTGCAAAATAATGAAAAAATAAAACGTAATAAATTGGAAAATAAAGACAAAATTTATAATAAAAATATTGTGTATAAAAAAATATTATAAATAATATAAGAAAAATTACAAACAATAAAGTAATGTCAATCTAAATAAAAAATTATATGAATGCAAAATAATTGTTTTAACAAATATCTACAAAACAATGATTTGATGACTATAATTAAACATGGTTGAAAAAGTTAAAACACTTATGAACAGGCCAGATTCGCTGTCCTTGTCTAATTGAGTTTTTTGTTATTTACTCAAGTATTATTCGGTGTATCTGTAAATTAAAGGTTGAGCGCAATAGATATTATTATGAATATTTATGCACAAGAACAAAAAATTCTACCGCTCTGTTCTTATGCATAAATATTCATAATAATAATATCTATTGCACTCAACCTTCAATTTACAGATACACCATACGATACTTGAGTAAATAACAAAAAACTCAATTAGACAAGGACAGCGAATCCAGTCTGCTCTTAAAAGAAATCGATGTTTTTATTTAATAGTGCTCTGGTCAGATGAAAGCAATGCGAATAATGAGCATTGAATGTTTATAATAATATATTTCTTTATGCAAGCAATTAAATAGAATAATTTACTAGAGTTATATTTATTAAAAATATCTTATAAACGGATAAAAAATTTCAGAAAACGTGTGCATTGATAAAAAAAATGAGCAATATAAACTTTATGTTACAAAATTAAGTTCAATATCAAGAATCTAAATTAATTAAATCCCATCAATATTTATCCGTAGTTGAATTTTACCCCTACGAAGTTAAAATAAATTAAACGTAAGAAAACAGTAATAACACGTTAATAGTTAATAACACCAGAAATATCTTAGATTGGGGAAATCTGCTATCTCAAAAATTAAAGCTAGAGCGCGTACGCTTAAGAGGCGACCGTATAGTTCTGTCCTTGTCTAATCTGAATTTTCGTTATAATTAGTAAACTAAATATTTTTATACAAAAGTAAGGGCAGAGCCCAATAGATTTAAGGATGAATAGACGATTCTATTCTATGAAAAAATATAAAATTTTCATTAGTTTTCGAGTGAAGTCTGAAACGGAAAGAGAGTTGAACACTTCAATCAAATTTAACTCTTTTTCCGTTTCAGACTTCACTCGAAAACTAATGAAAATTTTATATTTTTTCATAGAATAAAATCGTCTGCTCATCCTTAGATCTATTGGGCTCTGCCCTTATTTTTGTATAAAAATATTTAATTTAGCCATAATAACGAAAATTTAGATTAGACAAGGACAGAACTATACGGCTTCCTCTTAAGAGGGAAATCTAATATACACTGTTAAGATGACAACTATACGCCGTAGGTCGTCTGCTTTCCTAAATTCTAACAGCAGACTTCTCAAAGGCCGGTACGTCGTCGCGTTTCAGTTGTTTATACATATACTCGCTTAAAAAGGTATATCAACGGTCCTAAATTTTAAAACATACAGACGGATGTGCGTTTCGTACAGCGACACTACGCTGCGGTAACGGAGAGTTCCCGTACTTTTTTCAGTGTACGATGTAACGCGTATACGTTATGATAAATATATCCACACATTCTCATAACTTGTGGTCCTTTACCTGCCAATCTATAAAAATTAGCACCAAAATTTGCAAATTTTAAAGCATTATTGTTCAACCTGACATTTCGTCGAAAGTCAATACTTTCTTCTATAAATTCAGTTGCTAAGAGTTTTAATCATTGTGGGTAGAGAGGATTTCCTAACAATCCTACTTTACTTTTATGACAACAATTGGAGAATTCGTTACTTTTAGTATATTCAAAACCAAAATGTTTCACATCATAGTAAACACATGTATGTGTCATGGAGCCAATGTAATTTTTAGATATGATATTTTCATCTAAATATATATTTGCTATACAACCAATGAGTTTAGAATTACTTTTTTCAGATAGAACTTTTGCATTAAATTTCTTTAATTTTTTTCTGCTTTGCCCTTTATTGTTTTATCAATAACTTTGTTCAATACAATATTATGATTGTTATTATAATTTTTATTATTGTTATTTTCATTATAATATTTATTGTTTTCAGTTTTCATTCGCTTACACTCTCATAAGTAATGTCTCTAATTGATAAGAATCATATTTGAATGGCTTCATGCAAAAAGAGATCCATACGCCATTTTTCAAAAAATCGAATCATATTAATAAGAAAATGAAAAAAAATTTTTTTTCCATTTTCTTATTAATTTGTACATATTTGGACTCGAGGATTCGAAAATAAAGGGGGTTTCCATGTAACGTTAAGTGGTTTTTATGTAACAATATTAAAATCTCAGTGGTAAAATAAATATGTACTGTATATTTATATAAAGTGATGCCAGTCCGCTTTTCCTCGGGGGTCCGCTTTACCCAGTTTTCCCTACTCATTACACTAGTTAGATCTTCGAAAACTAATCATTGGATGAGCTTTAAATTTTATATATAATTTATTTTTTTATCCAACTGATGTGGAAGCTATAAAAAATTGGTTTTTTGAAGTAATTTTAATTTTAGAGCCATTTGAAAAATTTCTTTTTAATTTCAATTTTTTATTTTTTTTTTGTATTTTACGTTCAATATTCAATGGATTTGCTGTAAAATTTGCACGGAAATTATTTGTGACTGCCAAAAGAAAGAAAACTGCTAAAAACTGATTTTTATAGCGTGGTTTTAATTTTAAAGCATTTTGAAAATTTTGAAAAAAATTTTTATTTTTAATTTTTTTGCTATTTTACGAAAATTGTTTGATAGATTTGCTCAAAAATTTGTATGCAAGTTATTCGCTATAGTCTGAAGAAAACAAACTTTGGGAAAATAATTTTCTTAGTGCAATTTTAATTTTAGAGCATGTTGAATATTTTGAAAAAAACATTAACTGATTCAAGTTTTGTATTTACACACTAGAGCGCATAATAATTTAACTAAAAACTACGATTTTTATTTACATACGGAAAGAAAAGAAAAATAATCATATTGATAATTGCAGAAACAAATTTTTATGCTTGTTTGACAGGTTTACCTATGTCAATGAGCAACAACGTAATAACCAATGTACAAAATGCATATGGGTGAAAGAAAAAAAAGAAAAATCACATAATGCAAATAGCAAAAGTAGAGAAGAATATAATTCATATAGTTTTCGTAAATCTTAAGGCAGCCTTTGATGTAGTGGATAGAGACATTTACATTAAAATCACATTTTTAAAAATAAAATAAAATTACTTAAACTCAATGTGCTTTATAAGAAAGCATTGCGCCAAAACACTTGGCAGCCTTTTTTATATTCATTATATTGTTCATTTTTGAATTTCCTATAAGTATTTCTTTGGCGTAATGCTTTTTTTTCACGCAATTGTTTTAATTCATCAGCATCTCTATTTTCAATCAATGTTATTTTTGATACCTTATTATTTTTTTATTTTTGTTTATATCCATTAGTTTGTTCTTTTTTCATTTATATATAAGCTTTTTTCTTACATGAAGCCTCATTGGCACGTATGTGTTCCAATTTAACAATACTATTTTTTTTCTTTAATTTAATTTTTGTTATTTTACAAGGAGAGTGTTTCACCTTCGGGTCACCGTTTTTGCTCAAATTTTGGGAATGTTTTCTGGATGCAGAAATATGAAGAAAACCAAAATTTCAGAAGCCAACGCTCAATATTTCCCTAGTTACAGGCCATTGAAGAAAATCACTAAAAAAGTTACTAGATTTTCAAACGCTTATAGTATCTCATCATTGCTAGCTAGAAGCTTATACCTTTTTTAAATGAAAGCTGAGCTAAAATCCTTTCGAAATAGTAGTTATAGCATATCGAAATATTATTTTTTCCCAAAGTTATAGCGTAATAAAAATTGGATTCAGGTCAAATCTTTATTACGCTCTAACTTTGGAAAAAAATAATATTTGAGATGCTATAGGTGCTATTTCAAAAGGATTTAAGCTCAGCTTTCATTTAAAAAAGGTATAAGCTTCTAGCTAACAATGATGAGATACTATGAGCGTTTGAAAATCTAGTGACTTTTTTAGTGATTTTCTTTAATAGCCTGTAACTAGAAAAATATTGAGCGTTGGCCTCTAAAATTTTGGTTTTCTCATATTTTTGCATCCACAAAACATTCCCAAAATTTGAACAAAATTGGTGACCCAAAGGTGAAACACTCTCTTTGTTAGTATTTTTTTACTTTTCTTTATATTTATTTGGTTGTCCTTTAATTTTTATATAAGCTTCTTTCTTACGTGAAGCTTCATTTGCACGTATTTGTTCCAATTTATCAGTACTCATTTTTTTCTTGAATTTTAATTTCGTTATCTTAATATTTTCTAACTTTTCTTTATATTTATTTGGTTATTCGTCTTTTATTTTTATATGAGCTTTTTTTATGAAAAGCTTCATTCGCACATATTTGTTCCAATTTATCTGAACTCTTTTTTTCTCTGTTTAATGTTTTGAGAATAAATTTGATTTTTTTGTCGCGTCATATTTAAATTTTTCAATTTTTCAATTGAAAATTTTGTTAATTTCATTAATTTTTTATCATTATTTAATTTATTTTTAAATATCAGAACTGGTTCTTGTTTAATATCATTTTTAGATTCTTCAATGTTATTGTATTTAAGTTTTTTTACAATTACTTTCTGAAATTTTTTCTCTAGTTTGTTTATAATTTCTTATATTACTGTTTCGATCAATTTTCTGTATTTAAGTTTTTGATTCATAATTCGTTGTTTTTAAACATTTTAAGTTATTCGACAATAAATGTAATTGTTGTTGTGCCAATTCTCGTAACTCCTTTTTTTCAAGATATTCAAAATTTATATTCTGAAAATTTAATCTCATCGTTGATAATTCCTTGTAATGTACAATTTGTTGATTTCCAGATATTGCTTTATGATTGATTTCAAAATAATTGATCTTTATTATTAGAAACATGACAATTGACTCTGTTTCGTACATAGTTAGCAAATGTCCTAGCAATTCTTCAATGTAAAATTCTAATCCACAAGGACACAAATGATTAATAATAGCTGTTGCAAATGCTATTGGAAAAATACCACAATCATAAGGATTAGTTTCAAGTTAAACTTTTGCAAAACATCTTTGTGTTTTTCCACTAATTAGAAATAGTTCATCAATGGAAAGTTTTTGTTCATCATTTAATCCATTACTGTTCAAGCTATCATATACATGAATAACATTTTGTGAATAATAGATACAAATACAGTGACCAAAATATTGATTTCCAGAAAAAAGTATTTGTATGTAATCTTGATTTAATGAAATTGGATAAATATTATCAGGCCTCTGCAAAAATATTGTTGGTCGCATTGGGAAATTTGTATAGTTATTCAAAATTTAATTGAATTTTGTAATGAATTCATCATTCAACATACTAGATTTCCCAGCACATTTACCTTCACCTATTCTAATTAATTTTTCTTCTTCGGTTAAATTCATTCTATAAGAATAATAAATAATCGTGTACTTATAAATTTAAATTATTTAATTTAAAAATTTCAAACACTTTCGATAAACTATGAAAAATCCTGAAATAAAAATTCTAAATCTTATTTATAAAGATAATAAATAATTGTGATTAGTAATTTTTTCTAAAATACTAATTAATAACTACTTATCAAATACTAAAAAATGTTTTCTGAAAACTTGAAATTTTCATATATTTGAGTGAAAATTTTCTTTAATAGTTTCCAAAAATGCCAATAAATTAATTCAAATTATAATTGTATTTCTATGCCATTTTTAAAATAATAATATTGAAATATTAACTTAATATAAATGAAAATATAAACATTTTTTTTAAAAGCCCATTTTTCATAAAATTTAATTCATATATAGTCAATTTAATAATAAAGCATCTAGCCAAAATCTTTTTTATGTTAAATATTTTTTATTTTATATATATTTATTTATTATATTTAAAAAAAAATTTTTTTTAAACAGGAATCAAGCTAATTTGAGCAAAATATATCAAAAGTTTTTCAATTATGCAGTAAATAATTACGTAGTTTCTTGAGTATAGGCTTTGCTAGGTTCGATTGTCATCAATCAATATCGTGACGATATTTTCTATGTAAAAGCTATGGTGTTTATTGAAAAATAAAATTTTGTTTCTAATCTTTGATAAATAAAAGATGATTAAGCTGTGTTAAAAATCATCATTCACCTCGTACAATAATGAATTCAGCTGCCTCTGATAACCAACAATAAATTCATAGGAATAATAACTTTTAGCACGAAAGCGTACTTGGATATCTCAGAACAGCAAGCAAGCCAACATTTTACTAAAAATTTAACTTTGATGCGAATGCAAATAATTTTTTGTTGAAAGACAGATTCCATAAAATTCTTTAAAATTATCTTGGAGGAATAATTTCCATTACAAGCAATAAGAAATTTTTTTAGCATAGTTTAATCTCTGTTATTTTATCAGCTAGAGAAACAAAAATCTTATTTTAAAATAAACGCGAAATATTTTCATTTCAAAATCTACCTCCATAAAGTTTTAGTTACAATCAAAATTGACAATCCCTTCGCTTAAGAAACTACGTAATCAGTTTCAATATAATTTTACAACTATTTTAATTTTTTACAAAAATTAGAGCTTAATTCTTGGCCTTAAAAATAGGCTTAAGAAAAATCTGAAATAATTCAAGGAAATTCAAGACATTTCATTCATAATACATTCAATTCATAAATTTATGAGGATGTTTTGCTATAGACTAAAGTGCAGACTGTATTATATTTTAATATTTTGTTTAAAATAATAAATGACCGATTCCATCTCAAATCATGCAGACCAACTGCACCTATCTCTCCGAACTGTTCAAAAATTTTTTATATTATTCTACTTTGAAAATAAGCGTATACGTATTTTTTTATTTTTCAATATCATCAAAAATGCAGTTTTTATGCACTTTTTAAAAATGACTTATAAATTTTCAATTCTCAAAAATCGACATTTTTTTTTTTTTCTAATCGTTTTTATCCCTGTAGTGATCTTTATAAATAAATTTAGGCTCGTTCAATGCTACAGAGGATGCTCTTTTCATTCCACCGTCTTTTATTTTTTTTAACAAAAAAACGGAAGTGCAATTGCACTTTTTGTAAAAAATGAAAAATGCATTTTGCTCAAAAAAGCCATTTTTTTTGTCTCAAATTTTTTTTATGGATAGGTGGCCTTAAGAGGAGGCCGTATCATTCTGTCCTTGTCTAATCTAAATTTTCGTTATTATTAATAAATTAAATATTTTCATAGAAAAGTAAGACAACCGCCCAATAGAGCAAAAGACAAGCAAACGATTCTTTTTTATGGAAAAATATGAAATTTTTATTATTTTTCGAGTGAAGTCTGAAACGGAAAAACAATCGAACTTGATTGAGTTGATTTAACTGTTTTTCCGTTTCAGACTTCACTCGAAAAATAATCAAAATTTCGTATTTTTTCATAAAAAAGAATCGTTTGCTTGTCTTTTGCTCTATTGGGCGGTTGTCTTACTTTTCTATGAAAATATTTAATTTATTAATAATAAAGAAAATTTAGATTAGACAAGGACAGAACTATACGGCCGCCTCTTAAGACCTATATTTTCATCGGTGTGGAACTTGGAATATTTTGGTTTAGTAAGAGATATAAAAAAAATTAGGAAAAAAATTTTCATATTTACATAACAGATGTATATATACGTAGATATCTAGATATACCGCTAGGTGGCTAAATATCGCATAGATAATTTAAGTGCCTTTGGTTTACTTAAGAAAGCAGCTATTCACGGTAGTTATCTTACATCTTTTATACCGTTTAATTTCTAGATATTGAGACTCATTTTGAAATATGTCTGAAACTTATTCCGAGAAGAGACGGAAGTGTCCAAATTTTTTTGAATCACACAAAAAAATTGTTTATAATACCGCTACCAAATTTAGAATGTTGAAAAATTTAGCAGAACATCTGCAGCAACATTTGCCTGACAAGGCGGTATATAGTTCTGATTATGTATGTTTCAACTGTTATAAACGCATCAAGAAAATTGAATCAACGAAAATTATTGATGCGATCGATTCAGATAATGATGCTTACTTGATTCATACTGAAGACCACGATTTTCGTGCAAGCACTCCAGAGCGGATTGAGTATTTGAACGAGACTTTAATTTCAAGTTCCTTCGGTAATGTTTCACCGCTGAAAAGGAAGAGAGCTGTTGATGACTCTTCTTTAGAAACATACGTCACAAGAAAGAAATCAGAATTAATTTCTTCATTTTCCTCTGCAACTAGCTGCAAATTATCGAAAGCATACAATTTTTCAATTGATGCATCCAATGATGGTTTTTCTCAATGCTTCTGCGATGAATGGCTTAACAATTTGGGAGTAGTGCTTAAAATTTGTGGCAGTATCAATGAAAAAATTAAAATTCTTACGCTGATTCCTTTGTCTGTATCAAAATCTAAAATTTTATCTATCTTTCCCGAAGTGACTATTTACATGATTGATAAAGCACGAATGCTTGTAAAAACTAAGGGAATATATTCTCAACCTGATGTATACACTGGTCATCCCTTAGACGAAAAGTCTACAAAAATCGCAGTGGAATATTTTCTGAATGACGATTTCAACTGTACACGTCAAAGTCCCAATAAATCTGACGTTGTGACCGTTAAAGAAAATGGAAAAAAAGAAAAAAAAGTAAAACGTTTTCTAACGCGCAGTTTAAAAGAGATATATAAATTATTCAAACAAGAACATCCAGAAATAAAAATGGGCATAACAAAGTTTTATACCTTAAGACCAAAGTTTGTTATGTTGAATCCTATTAAAGAAGTCTGTCTCTGCATTTACTGTGCAAATTTTGATTTATATGTGAACTGTATTAACAATTTCATCGGAGGAAAGTATTCAGATCTGAATAATCTTCGCTCCATGCTTTTGTCAGCAATTGTTTGTACAAATGCATCAGAGCAGTGCTATTTCCAAGATTGTTCTATATGCCCGGGTTCTCGTGGTATTAATTTAAATTTGTTTGGATTGGAAACCATAAATGAACATGATGAGATCGTTTTTGCTTTGTGGGAAAATGGGCAACTCGTAAAAAAAACATTAATAATGTCCAATTTTATAAATAATCTTACTATTTGGACGGTGAAAACAAGCGTCCACATGTATATTAAAACATACAACGAAAAGCCATAAAAGAGAAAAAGAGATGGCCAGAACTAATTCTAAACATCTTGTACTGCATGGTGATTTTGCTGAAAATTGGGCGGTGGTTCTCAGTAGTCCTGTTCAAGGCAATCACTGGGTCAATCAACAGATTTCTATTTTTACAGCTGTTTGTTATCAAGGAATAGTAACAAAAAGTTTTGCTGTCGTCAGTGATGATACAAAACATGATTCCGCTCATGCCTTGTTGGCGATGCAAAAAATCATTGATTTGATGAAAAATGATTCAACTGATTCAATAGAACAAATATCGATTATAACAGATGGAGCCGCAAGTCATTTCAAAAATCGATTTCAATTACATGAAATGAAAAAAGCTTCTAACAATCAAAAATGGTTGTTTTCAGCTACGGGGCATGGGAAAGGTGCAGTTGATGGCGTCGGTGGATTAGTAAAACACTATGCAACCAGACATAATCTTCAAAATTGTCATGTTGAATCAATACAAGATGCAAATGCTTTTGTAAAAAAAGTTCAACCTAACACTGACGCTATTAAATTAATCTTACTGCCAAAAGAAGATATTGAAGTTTTTAGGCAAAGCAAAATAAAAGAGTGGCTTAAGACCCCTAAATTGGCCGGCATTCAAAAAACCCACGTATGGAAAGTAAAAGTAGGGACAAAGAAAAAATTGTATATGGCTCGAACTGCTGCTCATCCTTTCACAAAATTATTAAATAAAGAGAAAAAAAAGAAAAGGAAAATTACGTCAAAGAAGAATGGGCGCAATAAGAAAAAGTCCAAAACTCATAAGAAAGGAAAAAAAAATAGAACTTTTTTTTTACATAATTTCTTATACTTAACGCAAAATTTATACACTATATATATATATATATATATATATATATATATATATATATATATATATATACAGCACAACACCTATGAGTTGCATAAAAGCTATGTACGTACAAATATATATATATCTGAAATGCGCTTACTCCTGAAATATTTGTTGTATCTATGACGTATTTACATTTATGTAAATATGAAAATTTTTTTCTTAATTTTTTTTATATCTCTTACTAAACCAAAATATTCCAAATTCTACACCGATGAAAATATAGGTCTTAAGGCCACCTATCCATAAAAAAAATTTGAGACAAAAAAAAATGGCTTTTTTGAGAAAAATGCATTTTTCATTTTTTACAAAAAGTGCAATTGCACTTCCGTTATTTTGTTAAAAAAAATAAAAGACGGTGGAATTAAAAGAGCATCCTCTGTAGCATTGAACGAGCCTAAATTTATTTATAAAGATCACTACAGGGATAAAAACGATTAGAAAAAAAAAAAAATTTTCGATTTTTGAGAATTGAAAATTTATAAGTCATTTTTAAAAAGTGCATAAAAACTGCGTTTTTGATGATATTGAAAAATAAAAAAATACGTATACGCTTATTTTTAAAGTAGAATAATATAAAAAATTTTTAAGCAGTTCGGAGAGATAGGTGCAGTCGGTTTGCATGATTTGAGATGGAATCGGTCAAATGATTGATGTCAAATAGGGAAGAAGATCATAAAGAATTTCAATATTTGTTTCTTTTTATTTGCCATAATTGCTATTAACGTTCTTAAATCAATTTAAATTAAAATAATCATAAGGTAATGGGGTTATATTATCTTTTGAGTGAATAGGTTTTCATAAAACATATGATCAGATTCAGATATACACTTATGAGTAAGTAAAAGTGAGGTTAATCCACTTAATTCTTTCAACTGCATTGATCAATTTAATTCTTTGATACCACTTTTTGATTTAGGAAAAGAAAAGAACTCCACTTTACTATTTCTCAATGTTTTTTTTACAAATAATTACACAGCAACAGTTGTTATATGGCATTATTTTAAAATCTTTTCATTTACCTAACATACAAAGCGTCCTCTTTTTTTTCGACACGTTATCACCATAAGAAGGGCTGTCGACTTTCATACCCCCAGTGTGTAAACTTTCGAAGCGAATAGTCGTTGCTCAAACTCAAGCTTCGAACATGCTCCATGTTCAGACAAAGACGGAATGAGATTTTATCATGAGAGAGACAAGGACAAAACCAGGTTGAAAATGGAACATACTCAATGCTTGAGTTTGAGCAATGACTATAAATTCAGGCCTTTCTAACGAGAAAGATTATATAACCAGGGAGCAATAGCATACTTTTAATCGTGAAATCAAGGAGCAAGACATGAACTTTCTGCGGGAGCATGAGAAAGAAATATTTCCTATTGTAATATCTAATTTTGTCAGAGATAATTATAAAACCATAAAAAGATAATTTTTCTGGTCAATATCTCTTAATGTTACTAAATTTAAACAATGAATATTTGCTTCATTTTAAGATTCTGTGTTTAAAAATACATCATATTGGGACACTTTATTGTGAAAATAAATTATGTCAATTTTTTATAGATAGTAAATTAAAAATATAACCTGAATTTCTAAAGATCTCAGATGAGATCTCACTTGAGATTTTTTAGTAGGGGTTACTGATAAAATAATAAAAATAAATAAGGATCACTGTAGCACTTCATAACCCCGCCGCATGGAGCGCTACCACGCTCCCTGATCTTTTGCATTTCATAACATTGGGTACTAATCAGAATATCCTTATTTTTCCAATTTTGCTCTTATAAATATATTTGTTTGAGTTAAAATAGTCTTTGTTTGAAACTTATATATCCCTGATTGCATAAATAGAGATTATTATTGTTACTCATATGTATTTTCAATGCTAATTATTCCTGAAAATTCCCGGAAAATGTCAAGAATTGCTTAAAAAAACGGTTTTTTGCATTTTTAGAGATGTAGCACCAATGGAAATATTCTAAAATAATTCAGAAAAGTATCTTTCAATAAAATACATGAAATTTATGAAATTCAGCCCTGCAGCCCCTTCTGGACAGAAATAAGAAAGATTTTTAAGAAAAAAAAATTTTTTTAGGTGACTTGGTGTCGAATAATGATCATTCAAAAAATTTCTCATGATTTGTGAATTAGTTTTCGACCTCCATGATTTTTTTCAGAAGGATAGATTGCCTAGAATACGGGAAAAAAAATAAAATGCAAAAAAAACGATTTTTTTACGGTATGGTGAGGGTGGAGGGGGCAGGGGGTTCAAAATATGATAAACTCTTTTTTTAATATCAGGAATACAGTAATTGAAGCGAGAATGATTTTCGGATTTAAGGCATTTTCAACCATCTTAACGGGGGGTACCCTGATTAGATTATTTTTTAGATCGAACATCGGTAACACATCATACTGTTAACGCTTACATAATTTTTTCGAACAATTTTGAAACAGTTACTCTCTGGTTACATTAAACTGCACAGAACTCTATTTGCTACAAATTGTTCGTTTCGATTCTAAAAAACATCCCACTTTTTCGTAAAACAAAAATAGTCTTACATAAAATAATGATACTAATAATTTCACTTAATTAAGTATTAAATTAAAATATTTTTAATATTAGTGGTCAACTCCTGTGTTTGTAGATATTGAAAATTTTTTCTAATTAACTTCAGAGCTTTAATAGCGATAGTAAAAAGTGTGTTTATTTGAATGAACTACTATATATGAACCCATACAAAAGTATGTATTATTAAATATGTATTCATGTAAAGTAATTGTTAACAATTAATTTAATGATTATTTCATATATTAAATAAGAATAATTTTGTATATTCCTATACAGACATTTTGAAAAGACATCATCCATTATGATTAATAACCGTTTTCACACGATTGAATTTATTATTATTACGTTTTAGCAAAGAAGATAGACATTTATAGAAGGATACTTCTGGGTTAAATTTTTCGTCCGAAACGCTGGGTAACACTTTAACATCGTTTGTATATCTATACATATGAAAAATTTGATATATATATAGATATAAAAATACATGGGATCTAGTGGCGCCCTCAGTAGCTGGGTAACTCATTTTTGGCAGAAATTTCCCATCTAAGAGTACGCTTCTATAAGCGTCTATATTCGTTGGTTTTAACGTTAGAATATTATACAAAATTAAATTCTGTAATAGAATGTGTGTGTGTGTGTGTGTGTGTGTGTGTGTGTGTGTGTATGTGTGTGTGTGCGCGTATGTGCGTGTGTGTATGTGAGTGTGTGTACGTGTGTGTGTGTGTGTATGTATGTGTATGTGTGTGTGTGTGTACGCGCGTGTATGTGTGTGCGCATGTGTGTGTTCGTGTCGGTATTTGTAGTGTATTACGATGTGTGTGTGTGTTCATGCGTGTAATGTGTTTGTTAGTTAACATGTTTATTAATGCATGTTTTGGTGTACATTTGTATCTTAGTGTCTGTGTGTATCAGTGTGAATTTGTGTATTTGTGTGTTAGTGCTGTGCACGCATGCGATCGTATATATCTCGGTGTGTGTGCGTGTTTATGTGTGTGCGTATTTGTGTGCGTGTGTGGATGTGTGTATCTGTGGTCGAGCGCGCACACGTATGTATATTTGTGTGTGTGTGTGCATGTGCATTTGTGTGTGTGTATGTGCGATCCGGTATTTGCGTGTATATGCATGGGATGAAAGAGTGTAATAGTGAAAGTGTTCATGACGGTTGAAAAGTGTTTCGTATTGTATTTGTGCCACTAAGTATATTTTTTGTGTGTTGGTAGGTTTGTATGTGTCGGTAAATATGTGTGTTGATGAGTATGTGTATGTGTGGAGTGCGTGTATATGTGTGCGTGTATGTTTATGTGTATATGTATTGTATGTGTGTATAATGTGTGTCTGTATGTGTGTGTAATAGTGAAAGTATTCGTGTTGGTTGAAATGTGTGTCGTATTGCTCATTTTTATTATATTCAATAATTTACCAATTATACGTTGTACAAATCTTATATTTACTATTTTATTTTTAATAGAATGTTACAATCAAACAAATTGTGCATACTTTTGTCCAATAATTTATTCCAAATAAGATATAAAATTTCTCTGATATTATTTCAGAATACAAATTGTGTAAAATTTTATAATAATTATGTATACTTTAACATGCACGAGATGTACATTATTAGCCTTAAAATGAATAAAACATCGAATGAAAAACGTGATTTTCTTCGTCTATGATTCACAGTGTTTATACAAATTTTTACTTTTATGGATTATATTATAAATTGATTTGTTCTTTAATAAAGGGTATAGTTGGGTAAGGGTATATGAAAATTGTCCACGCGACTTTTGAGACCTAACCTATATCACCTTGTTTACTATGAACAAGGAAATTGTCCTGAAAAGTTTTGATCCCGAAGTTGGTCATGCAAATCCAAAAAGTAAGGTTATGTTAATTTTCGATTTTTGACGATATCTTGGCTCAATTTGAATCAATTTGAAAAATTCGATTGGAAAGTGAAAGGTAATTGTAAATGTAATCGAATAAAATGCATTCCAAAATTTTTTATCTAGAATTGAATGTTTAAGACGCTTTTGAAAAATTTAAAATGCTCTATAAATCACATTTTGGGATATGTCAGCTCAAAACAAATATATGACTTGTGTTTTGTATATATTTTTGATTATAAATTTTTTCAGATTTTTTCAAGTGATGCGCCGTCATTAAAATGATTAAAATTCGTTTTTCTTCATGATTTTATCATTTAAATTGAAATACAAACTCATGCAATAACTTTTTAAATTCAAAAAACTTTAAAAAATATCATATCATACAATATAAAATTGCAATAGATCCTACAAATTCAGTTACAAGCCAAAAATCAATCACATTTAAAAAAAAAATTAAAAATTTTCGAAATTAACTTAGTTTTTTTACAGATATTTGGAATATCAGCCTATCCTATCAATATTGTGTCCTTCTTCTTCAATTAACATTATAACAGTATACATTATTGATAACAGAACCATTAAATTGTAAAAAAGTTATTACTTGTATACTCTAATATTTGATAATTCAGTTATGTTCATTCAGGATGGAATTTATAGACGAATATAGAGAACAAAGATTTGATGTACTAATCACAATAATAAAGCTGTGTTCAACTCTTAATTATTCTATAGTCCATGATTATGAAATGCAATATAAAAAGTTATATTTGATTTATATTATTGTAATTATTCTAATTATCATTCTAAATGAGAGCAAAATGTAAGTAATTTTGCATATCGCTTTATTTTTATTTTATTCCATTCGTTTGATTGGCCGTAGTCCTCTTCTTTTTGAATTCGATAGACCATCATGCATTGGTGTGTATTTTTCTCTCAGCGGAAGGCAATGACTCGTGCCTTACCACGGAGCCGTTGCTGCTTCTTTTTATCTAGTTCGTCTTTATCATAAACTTTAGGACAATGAAGAGTTGAGTAGGATGAATGATCGCGATGCTTAATATCGAGATTGAGGTTGGAATTGAGAATTTTTATTTCTCAAGATTAAGATTTATCCAATAATTATAGTCCAAATAAACAAAATAGAAATACTACAAATTTGATAAGAATTACAGTATATACACATTTTACAATCATGAACTTGATCTAACATTATTGAGCTCTATTGAATTATCATTAAGATATTATTACAATGAATCAAAAATATTGCAGAAAAGCGTAAGAATATGATCTAAAAATGCAGAACGTAAGTTAACCTGAAGAACATAAATATGCATGCTTTCGCCTCCCATTTATTTTTTACCCATAACTATTAAATATTGTAGTAATCTTAGAGTATTTTGTAGTAAGCTAATAGATAGTTACTGCGCATGGGCATATATTATAATTGCAAACTTACATACAAAATGGGCGTACTCCGTAAGTTGTACGAATGCACTGATGTAATAATATTAACATTATTAATAATGTAATATTATTTTAATTTGTGTTATTTTGTGCTATTTTTATATTAGATTTTATTATTTGAGATGAGGTTTCATTTCATTTTGTTATTCAAAGCTAATATGTATTATACTTTATGATGTAAAATTAATTGTCATTATATTTTCTTATTTAAAATTTAGTTTTTAATTTTTTTATTTTTTTAATATTGATTATTTTTTGACGTTTCCTGCTTTTTTTTGTTAAAGTGTCTAAATTCAGACAAAAAATAACAAAAAGTAACAGAATGCCATTGAAAACAATAGAAAGTAAAAAAAATAAATAATAACAATAATTTACAGAGAATAATGAAAACTATTTTATTTCTGCTAGGTTTCTCGGAAATATTTTCAATTTATTGTAATTATATTACAATAATTATTCAATAGAGCTCAATAATTATTCAATAGAGCTCAATAATTTTAGGACAAGTTCGTAACTGATAAATATGTCCATGCTTTGTAATCTTTTTCAAATTTTTCGTATTTCCGTTGTTATTTATAAATAAATCATCAATTCTCAAGAGAAATGATGATTCTCATTTCCAATCTTATTATCGAAATTACGCACGCGCAATTATTGATTCGATCATTGATTCGTCAATTATGACAAATTCGAGTATATGAGTAATAACTTTTTCACAATTTAATGGTTTTGTTTAAGATTTTTTCATTTTTCACTTAAAATTATAATTTTATTTAATTGAAAATCCGTTGTTTAATTTTCTCCTACTATACGTAATGGAATGCATTAAAATTTTAAATACATTCACGAAATTTATTTCTCAACTGTGCTCGCCAAAAACAATTGAAGAAAATTTAAAGGGATTCAATATTTTATACTATAGATGTTTATTAAACTCTAAGTACGGTTACTTACTTTTCGTTTAACATATGGTAAATATTATGAAAAAAAAATCTAGTATACAATCATGTATGTATAAAAAATTGCGCTTGATAACAATTTCTTTTGAAATCAGTATAATTATTCTATTCATGATAAAATAACATTTTCACTTCTCGGTCGGTAACCGAAACTACTCCGGCCTACGCTTAAGACTTTTTTTCCCCCGCACATACCTCTCGCGACTTTTTCACTTATATTTATATATATATACAGGGTGGACCATTTTAATCGCCCCACCCAAATTTCTCGAAATCTAAGCTGGCTACAAAAAAACTATTCAGACAAAACTTGAAGGGGACAAAGGAGGCCATCTTTTGATTAAGTTAGTTTTGACCTTAAACTTCATTTTCAAGGTTATTTGAAGGTCAGAGTGTTTTTTTTAAATGGGAATACCTATTTTTAACGCCGGATTCAGAAAGAGCCGGAAATTTCACGTCTAAAATGATAGTTTATACATTTTTAAAATGACCTTGAAACGGTCAAATGAAGGTTAAACATTGAAAATTTGTCCAAAACCTGTTTTTTTGAATTTTTGTTGGCTTACTAATGATACAAATTACTCGCGACTAAGGTGGTCACGTAACTTTGATCTTGGGGAGTCAATTTTCAAAGTTATTTAAAGGTCAGAGTTTTTTTTCAATGAGAACCGCTTTGTTAATCCTGAAATCGTATCCAGCCGAAAAAATCAATACTTGAATTGATACTTGAAATTGGCTGTTGTGACCTTGACAAGGTCAATTCAAGGTCTAATGTTGAAAATTTGTCGACCAATTTTTTTTTTCGAATATTTTATTGTTAAATATGATTAGGGGCCAATGACTGATCATTTTGACCTAAATAACAAATATGAAAGTCATTTGAAAGCAGTTTAATTAAATAAAATATTGCACTTTTGTTATTAATCTTACTTTTAGCGTTACCCAGAAACAACGACGTGGACGTAGTAAGTTCTGTTTTCTTTGGGGTGCTTGATTAACGTGAGTCCCCTTGCCTCTCACGATTGGGGTGCTTGATTAACGGGAATCCCTTGCCTCTCACGATTGAAGTGCTTCATTAACGTGAGTCCCCTTGCCTCTCACTATTTAAAATATTATTCTAATTGACGTCAAAGCAAATGTTCGAATTAGCGTCCATCAGCTTCAAGGTATGAATTCAAACGCTTTTGGAAATGGCGGACGGTGTTGAGCAATGTCTCTCTTGGTATAGCTGCGCATGCTCGACAAATGCGATTTTGCAAGTCTGCTCTAGTTGTAGGCCGTTCTCGAAAAATAACATTTTTTAAAAACCCCCATGAATAAAAGTCTGGAGATGTGAGGTCGGGTGAGCAAGCAAGCCAGTCAACTGGACCCCCTCGTCCAATTCATCTACCATTATAATGTTAATCTCAAAAATTTCGTACGATTACAGCGAAATGTGCTGGTGCACCATCGTGCTGGAACCACATTCTTTTACGCGTTTCCAGATCAACATCTTCCATCATTTCATGAAACTGATCTCTTATCACATGCAAATAGGAGTTCCTATCAACATTTTCCTCGAAAAAATACCAAAAAAACACCATACCATAATGCTCCAACGCCTTCGATGATTGACCGTTCTGTACCAATGAGGATTGATATCTGACCAATAATGAAAATTATGTCTATTGAGTTCTCCGTCACTCTGAAATTTAGCCTCATCGGAAAAAAGACATATCTAAAAAGATCTGGATCATTCTCTATCATACCTAAAGCCCATTGGCAAAACTCAATTCGTTGTTGAAAATGATTATCTTGTAACTCTTGAACCAACGTTATGTGGTAATCACGATACTTAAGGGATTTAAGAATTCTCAAAAAAGTTGATTTTGATATGCCGATTTCTTTTTCAACTCGGCGAGAACTGGTATGAGGATCAAGATAAATGACCGCAAGAACTGTAACAACATTGGGATCGTTCTCATCATATTTGTGTTGCCTGCGTTGGTGAACCATATGACCTTCACGAACTCTTTGAGTCAAGCGACTTATTTCTCTATGATCTGGGTGTCGTCGGTCAGGAAAGCATGCAGCGTAGTCTTGCTCGGTAATTATGATGACTTTCCCCTAAAACCATGATCATATCCACAATTTCATTGGGTTGATAGTCAGCCATTTTTAAACATGTTTTTCACTTTTACTTTTATTAAGGGTTTCAAGGGTCACCGAAGTTTGGACAATTTTAGTGGTAGTAATAATAGAGTAACAGTTTTAAAAACAGTAAATAGTGTTTTGCTAATAAATTTATTCTGTGCTGATTGTGGATCAAAAGCGTGTTACGACTTTTATAAAATGCAGATAATAAAATGTCGATTACAACCTTCAAAACTTATAGAAAGAGAAAAATTAAAAAATTAATGAACTGTACGAATTATTAATTTAACTTTACTATTTGATCCATCATCTTTATGAAACTATTATTGATTAGTAATGAATAAACAAAATCTCAAAGGCTTCTTTCAAGAAATAAAAAAATGACAAAAACTGCCTCATTAATTGACTTTTTTATGACTTTTTGAATAATCAAATATTTAGTTTGGTTTTGTAATTAAAAATTACAATTCAGACAGTTTTAATTCTTCTCTTTTTTCGTTAAAATTAAGCAAGATTTTTATTTTTTATTTTTATTTTTATTTATTTTGTTTCTGCTCAACGCTGACTGGTATTTCCAGCAATATTCGAAAAAAAAAGAAAAAAAACAGTTTGTGAACATTAGACCTTGAATTGACCTTGTCAAGATCGCAACAGCCAATTTCAAGTATCAATTCAAGTATTGATTTTTTCGGCTGGATACGATTTCAGGATTAACAAAGCGGTTCTCATTTGAAAAAACTCTGACCTTTAAATAACTTTGAAAATTGACTCCCCAAGATCAAAGTTACGTGACCACCTTTGACCGTTTCATTTGACCACATTTGACCGTTTCAAGGTCATTTTAAAAATGTATAAACTATCATTTTAGACGTGAAATTTCCGGCTCTTTCTGAATCCGGCGTTAAAAATAGGTATTCCCATTTTAAAAAAACACTCTGACCTTCAAATAACTTTGAAAATGAAGTTCAAGGTCAAAACTAACTTTACCAAAAGATGGCCCCCTTTGTCCCCTTCAAGTTTTGTCGAAATAGTTTTTTTGTAGCCAGCTTAGATTTCGAGAAATTTGGGTGGGGCGATTAAAATAGTCCACCCTGTATATATATATATATATATATATATATATATATATTGGTTATTTAAACACCTTGGGCGGGAGTCACTTGATTATGTCGAGGGGTATTTGTTGGAAGAAGGGGATAGAAAAGTCGAGGCCGCGTGAGCGGCCAAAACTATTCTATTCCCCTTTCACTTCAAATAATCCGAGACATATTAAGTGACTCTTGGCCATGGTGCATAAACAATTTTTCGGCTCTGGTGTCCGCATTCGGGCTTTCATCGTATAAGAAATTTTATTTTTTTTTAATTAATTTTTGTACATTATTTCATAAACTTAAACAATTATTAATTACTTTAAACTATTAAAAATTACAAAAATTATTACTTAGAAATCATTTATTAATTATATTAATATTACAGTTAAAAATATAAAGTAGTTTTTCTTTTTATATTTTATTTGTTGAAGAATCAGTTGTATTTTCTGACACTACTTGTGATATATTTTATCATCACAATTATTATCACTTTCACTATCACTTATATCATTTTTATTTTTATTTAATAACGTGAACATATTTGAAAAATCCATTTTCATGTGTAGAACAAGTAGTACCAACAGCGAATGATTCCTGTTCTTACTGCTGATGTTATAGGCACGTCAATACATGCATTTATTTTCAAAAACACATGACTCGATAGTTGGTGTGA
Source organism: Anastatus disparis (assembly GCA_017163975.1). NCBI lineage: Eukaryota > Metazoa > Arthropoda > Insecta > Hymenoptera > Eupelmidae > Anastatus > Anastatus disparis. The sequence continues at coordinate 4,944,840 of JAFFSR010000074.1, forward strand.
ATGAGAGCTTTGTTTTTCTTTCTTTTTCTCTATTTTGTCGCTGTAGTTATTAGTGTAAGTGGGCGCTTTTGTATCTGCGCAGAGGGGAAATTGTAGCATTATCCCTCCTTTTCCTTTCTGTTGCACTTTTTCTGCAGCTTAAATTAATGGGTATTGGGCCTCCTCAACCTTTTTGTGGTGATTATGGCTGAGGAGGAATGATTATAGTCAAGGAGCAAGTGATTATAGTTCGAAAGCGAGTGATTATAGTCGAGGATCGGTCCTCCGACGGAATCAATCCTTTTACATATTTAGCGTGCTCAATACATGAGAGTACGGTTACGGGCACCTCAGCCAAATATATATATACATACATACATGTATACAAATAAACATACATACATATATTTTTAAGAAACCGGACTTTTGAGGAGTCAACAGTGTTGCCGTACATAGGGAATGACATATTCAATTTCAAAATCCTCAAAGTTCCACGGAACTTTGAAGATTTTTGAAATATAAAATATTGGCTGGAAAAAAAAGTAAGATAACAATAGAAACTGCCACACACCCGCCGAGTGTGCAGGATACTAAAAAAAGGACGGTACTATCGAAGTGGTTGTTTTTAGATTTGGCAACATCGCAATCCTCAAAAGTCCGTAGCGATATATATATATATATATATATATATATATATATATATATACACGAATAAACATACATACATACACTTTCTCTCTTACACATACACTCACATATACACACATATGATTAATACATAATTTTATCAATATTAGAGTCTAGACTTGACTTGCTTCTAGACAAATTAAAAATTTTTTTGTTAACTAACATTGCTACTATTATATTAAAGTAAAACATTAGGACTTTTTTTTCCGCACATATCTTTCGCGACTTTTTCACTTATATATATATATATATGGGACGTTTCACGTCAACTCACCTAACAAAAAAATAGAATTCGTCAAAAATCTGTGAAAATGTTCTATTTGATACCCAAAATATACAAAAAAAATTTTAGAGGTCGAGGTCAAAGGGGTCAGGATTTAAACGTGATGGAATTTTTCGAATTTTCCAAATTTTTTGCTAAATAAATATTTTAATGAATTTTTTCCTCAAAAACTGTCAATTTTTCGTTAAAACTTAATGAAATACTTTTTCTTGGAAATTAGATGAAGAATTCACCTGAATTTTTGCAAATTATAATATACTGATTTTTATGCTTACTTGATCGATTTAAACATACTATTTAGTATATCTAAAAATCGAGCAGGTTCAATTGGCTTTTTAAAGTCATATTTTTTTCGTTTTTTTAGGAGGAAAAAATATACGAAGCCGCCAGTTGGGCAGCCTTCTCAAAGTTACTTAATTGTGCAAAAAAGTCTGAATAAATCGTTATTTTGGATCAACGATGAGATTCGAGATTTTTTTTCTGAAAAAGTATTGATTTTTGGGATACATGTATAAAAATGTTTTTTGTTGGAAATTGTATGTAAAATGTATGTAAATTTTTGTAAACCATTATTTGTTAAACATCACAAATTATAAATGAAAATTTGAAATTTTAAAATTTATTTTTTGTTAAATTTTTAGTATATATGATTCATAATGTCTTAAATACAATTTGTAAATATATGTTTATATTCTACACATAATTTCCAATAAAAAACATTTCCATACATTTGTCCCAAAAATCAATACTTTTTCAGAAAAAAAATCACGAATCCCATCATTGATCCAAAATAACGATTTTTTCAGACATTTTTGCACAATTAAGTAACTTTGAGAAGGCTGCCCAACTGGAGGCTTCGTATATTTTTGCTCATAAAAAAACAAAATAAATAAGACTTTAACCCATTAGCGCCCAAACAGCTACTTGACGGACGCTTTTTTGAGCGACAGATTTCATTTGTTTATATGTGCTGAAAAAATTCGGGAAGAACATTTTCTTGTGTAAAATTTTGTCCTCTTTTTGATCCCGTCATTAGTTTTTCGATTGAATGAACGACCGATTTGTTATAAACGATTATTTGAAAAAAATCATGAAATTCCACGTACAATTTTTTTTTCTTCCGACTGTGAAACAAGGAAATCGTTCACAACGAACCTTGAAAAGTGAATTTCTAGCGTCCATGATGTCCGAGCTAAAAGATGGTGTGATTTTGAATGCCTTAATTATTTTCTGAAGGTCCAAAATGGCGGCCCAAAGAAAAAATCGAAATCTTCAAAATTCTATCTTCAAATGATTTTTTTTCTCGATAACTATAGATCAAATCAAAAAATTCCTAAGAACAAAAAAACCTTAAAATTACTCAAAGAATACACTCTAATTTTTTCAGGATTTTTTAAGCAATTTTTTTTCTTCTGAAAATTCGAAAAATCAAAATTTTGAAAAATTTCATCAAAAAATGTTTTTTCACGTTTCTTTGCCAGCAAAAGTATGGCTGTTGCCCGACTCTATCACGAGGAGGTGAACGATAATTCAGAGTCATTTTTTTTTGTTTTTTTTTTTTTTTTTTTTTTTTTTTTTTTTTTTTTATTTTTTTGTTTTTTTTTTTTTTTTTTTTTTTTTTTCAATTTTTTAATTTTTTTTTTTGTATTTTAATTTATTTTTTTCAGATTACAGAATTACAGAATTACAGATTCATTTATGAAATGTGGGGAAGCAGTTGGAACAGGAGTACACGTTGCACGTTACACACATTTTTTGAGTTCTTGTACCACAATTTTTCATATTTTCACAGTTTCTTTTATTAACTGCAACAACGCTTTTATGAATTTTTCCTTTGGACAGATAGTTTGCTGCAAGTTCCAAGGAAATCTCTTTAGTTCCTTTCTAAGTGTTATGTAATAAATTATATAATACTGTTGCGTTTGCTATAGATGATTGTATCAATCTACATAGCATCGCCCAAGTCCACTTTTTAGATCTAATACCTGGAAGCAGATTGCTGCAGTGTGCATCGTGAAGATCAACTCCACCCATATTGCGATTGTACAAAGAAAATGCAATTGGGAACGATATCTCATTTTTATTGTGATTTTGTTTCGAATAACGACTGACAGGTTGCAAGGGAGTAACACCTGCAGCTGTGGAAATAATGGAAACGGGTTTCGAGTCCATGATTGTCATAAAATTCATGCCAGAATTTTTTTCGTGTTTGACAATATAACTTCCTCGTTCAGTTTTTTTATTGAGATATTTTTTTTCCTTCACTCTATCCATTCTCACGGTGTCCGTCGCCATCAAGCCCAATTTCTTTAGATGAACCAAGAGATCTGGATTACTAAAATAATTATCGAAGTAAAGATGATAATCAATGATTTTTTTTAGGCCGACCGAAGTGAGAAGTTTTTGTACCATAAGCATTACTACGCGACTACCCAAGGAACACTTATTCAACTTCATTTTTCCATCTGTAGAAAAAATGTGGGAGCCCTGCCCACAATATATGTCATAATCAAACAAAAAACCTTCAATACTACAGATACCCCACATTTTTATCCCAAACCTCTCGGGTTTATTCGGCATGAATTGTAAAGCAGGTGCCCTTCCATGGAATTTCACCATCATCTCGTCAACAGCTAAAGCTGTGCAAAAAAATTCAAACTGAGCTATGTTTTTCTGGAAAATCTCCAAAACGTTTCTTACTCTCCAAACTTGATTATTAGCATCCTCAGGTTTGCTCAGTTTTATGTAACGTTTTATTTCTAGAAAGTCATTTCTACTCATCGCTGATGCTATTGGTTCACAACGAAGAATTTCGTTAGTGCTCCAGTAATCTCTCTCTGATTTTCGACTGCTGACAATAGAAGCGATAATTATTCCTAAAAATAATTGTAACTCATTCAAAGTTATGTCAATTCCGTTCCTGCGTGTACTATCCTGGATATATGTTTGCAATTCGAGAGAAAAAAATAATTCAAATAATTCAACAGCTGACAGTTGTTGCAATTCTTTTTTTTGAGTATCTGAAAGAAGAAACTTATTACAAGGCGCTTCATACCGTTTTTCACCTATCACCCATTCATACTTATGATTTGGTTCGAGTTTAGATTGGTTATCATCATATTCTTTGAGAATCTTACTGTAACTCTGTTTTGGGATTTGTTCAGTACTATCTACAAAACAATCAAGTTCTGAATCCGATTCACTATCTGAACTTCCCGAATCGTTAAAAGGCAAGAAAATAGCTTGAGATGTTCCATCTTCCGCTTCCTCTGCTTCGAACATGTCAATACAATTCCGTTTTGTTTTTTTTTGATTTAGACATACTATTGCCCTTGATGATAAGGGTAAAAGAGGAATATACTATTATATGTAGGGATCTAGCATAGTGCGAGTGCCACTGTCAGAAATAAAATCATTTTTCACTATTATTTATAGACTCAATTTATACGTACAAATTTTCAAAATAAATTGTTTTTATTATTAGCGTCATCTGCAATTTGATCGGAAAAATCATTATATCCTATAGTCTAGTATTCTTGGAATCTTCATTACTTTTTATTTTGAAAACTGTAGAAAAAATAAAAAAATTTTCCAGAATAAAAGTCTTGAAATCACCCAAAGAAAACCCTCAAATTTTTTGATGAAATTTTTCAAAATTTTGATTTTTCGAATTTTCAGAAAAAAAATTGCTTAAAAAATCCTGAAAAAATTAGAGTGTATTCTTTGAGTAATTTTAAGGTTTCTTTGTTCTTAGGAATTTTTTGATTTGATCTATAGTTTTCGAGAAAAAAAATCATTTGAAGATAGAATTTTGAAGCTCTCTTCTCCTTCGCGTCAGCTCGACTCAATCTTCTAATTGCTTTTGATATTCGGGAACGCACCAAGCATCGAAGAATCACCAACATCGTTGATGATTCTTCCATGCTCACGCGTTCGCTAACTTTATATTGTATATTGTATCTTGCACCATCTCTGTTACAAAAAGTATAATTAAATAATATCCGCGTATCCTCCAAACTTCGCTGGCGATCTCCCCAACCACGCATCATTAATAGAGATATTCTTTCCCGCTCAGAAAGTCTAACATTTGCCATGGCTGTTGAGTAAAATGAGAACAAAAAACTAAACAAATTGCGGGAAGACTTTTCAAAAAATCAAAAAACCAAAATTAAACTTTATTTATTTGAAAAAGAGATACTACAAATGCAAAGTCTATTAAATTATCTAAATTTTTTGTATAACACTTAGAAAATGAAGAAAAAGCTTAGACTTGACTAGCTTCTAGACAAAAGAAAAAATTTCTTCGTTAACTAACATTACTACTATTATATTAATGTAAAACATTAGCACTTTTTTTTCTCCGGCACATATCTTTTGCGACTTTTTCACGTATACATATAAACATACGAAGGCACACATATTAATATGTATATTACGCTACGGAATCCACTTCATAGGGCTGAACTCGTAATAGTATCATATTTTATCGCTAATTTGTCGCTGATTTGTTGCTATATTTCCGAAAAACAATGGCTACTCTAGCTTGATATTCAGCTACAGCATCCACTACAGTAACTAAGGAACAACAAGGGCTAGCAACTCCATTCTGGTTGCATAATTTGTCGCTTTTTGTCGCTCTAAGAAAGGATAGTTTGTAATTCCATAAACCTGACCCAGATCCAGATATGACCATTGGGCCCAAGTAAAAATAAAAACTTTTTTTTCGTAATGTATCTAATAAGCCATGCGATGTTTCTGATACTAAAGTGGCTATAGAAAATTTGTCACCTTAGATATGGGGAAATCCACGGTAACGTTAAATTTTATGTGACTTTTTCAATACAATTTTCAAACAGATACCATTTTGTTACATAAAAGCGCACACACCTCTATAAGGTCTCAAATTTTTCGTTTTTGATCTAAAAAACAAATCTCAATTTTTTATGGAGCTATTTTAGACGCTGACTCCAAAATTTCTATTAAAGTATTAAATTTTCACATTAAATCACGATTTTCGTAAATATTTCATAAAAAAGTGCAAAATTTTTTAAGTCTTCAGGAAATATTGATTGTAGCATTCAAATAATCTCAAAAAAAAAACTAATAGACTATTATCTTGGCCTAAAAACTAATAATTTCAGCCTAATTAGAGTTATGTGCGACTTTAAATAGCTTTGCTATTAGCAATTATGTGTAAAAACAAAATATAAACTTCCAATAGTTATTACTCATTCGTTTGAAGTTGCACATGACTCTAATTGGGCTCAAATTCTTTGTTTTTAGGTTAAAAAAATAATCTAATAGTTTTTTTGGAGATTACTTGAACGCTACAATTAATATTTCCCGAAGACTTCAAAAATTTTGCACTTTTTTATGGAATATTCATGAAAATCTTGATTTTATGTGAAAATTTAATACTTTAATAGAAATTTGGGAGACAGCATCTAAAATAACTCCATAAAAAACTGAGACTAGTTTTTTAGATCGAAAACGAAAAATTTGAGACCTTATAGAGGTGTGTGCGCTTTTATGTAACATAATGGTAGCTGTTTGAAAATTGTATTGAAAAAGTCACATAAAATTTAACGTTACCGTGGATTTCCCCATATCTTGACATCCAAGCACATGAAAAATGTTTTTATGTGAAATTGATTTTGATTGAAATGCATTTAGAAATAAGTAGCTCTTAATAATTAAAATAATTAAGACTTTAAGCGCAATTAAAAGATGTTTGTAATCTTACTCAGGCTTAAGGGGTGTCCTCATACCGGCACAGAGATCTACCTTATCTAAATTTGAATTATGCATTTTAATAAAAATTTAACTATTTCTTACTAATATTCATAGAAGAGGCATATTCTTAACATTATAAAGAATTGATTGCAACGTCAAAAGACAGAATAACAGTGAAAATGAAGACAAAAACTACAAAATACGATTATTCATAACTACATTGAAAAGTTAATCGTATTAAGCAGTTTTCGCCTTTATTTTTACCCTTATATTGTCTTTTGACGTTGCAATAAATTCTTCGGCATGTTGAGAATGTGCCTCTCCTACGAATTTCAGTCATAAATAGTTAAATTTCTATTAACATTCATAATTTAAATGTAGATAAGGTAGAACTCTATGTCGGTATGAGGATTCCCCTTGAAGGATTTTGTCGCTCTAGTGATTTTTCAAACTAGACATTCTAAATATTTTTTTCTGTAACTTTTTGAATTTAGATGCGTCTGAAAATTTGTCGCTAATGATATTTAAAAGAATTTTAACTTTTAATGCAATAAAAATATGATTCTGATTCAACAGAAGATACAAGGATTTTGTCGCTCTAAAAATCTATGGTTCCTAGCACGCTAAAATGATATCTATGCAAATTTTTGTAATTGTGATGTATCTAGGAATTTGTTGCTCTTGAGATTGTTAACCATCAATACTTTAAACCCAATAAGGAGATATTTTTGATGTTACAGTAGCTGTAAAGAATATTTTCCTCCGAAAATCTTTAAATCCAAGCACATAGAAAATGTTTTTATGCAAGTGTTTTAAATTGAAATGATTTAGGGTTATGTTAACCATCAATACTTTAAACCCAATAAGGAGATATTTTTGATGTTACAGTAGCTGCAAAGAATATTTTCCTCCGAAAATCTTTAAATCCAAGCACATAGAAAATGTTTTTATGCAAGTGTTTTAAATTGAAATGATTTAGGGAGTTAGTCGCTCCTGATATTTAAAATTATAGAGACTTTCAGTGCAATTAAAAGATGGTTGTGACCTTACTGAGGCTTGAAGGATTTTTTCGCTCTAGTGATTCTTCAATCAACCCTGCCTAAGTATTTTTTTATATCATTATATCAATTTAGATGCGTCTGGAAATATGTTGCTCATGATAGTTAAATTAATTATAATTTTAAACGCAATAAAAATTCGATTCTGGTAATACAGAAGGTTCAAGGATTTTGTCGCTCTGAAAATCTATGGTTCCTAGCACTATAAAATGATTCTTATGCAAATTTTGTGATTTTAATGCATCTGGGAATCCGTCGCTCTTGAGATTATTAGCCATCAATACTTTAAAAACATTAAAAAGATATTTCCCATATTATAGTAGCCGCAAAGAATTGGTTGCTCCTTGATTGATAGAATCCAAGCACATAGAAAATGCTTTTATGCGTGTTCCGAATTTAAATAATTTAGAGAGTTAGTCGCTCTTGATGTTCATAACTATTCAGTCTTTCAGAGGAATTAAAAGATGTTTGTGACCTTACTCAGGCTTAAAGGATTTTGTCGCTCTAATGATTCCTCCATCAGCTCTCTCCAAATATTTTTTTATATCAGTATTTAAATTTACATGCATCTAGGTGTTTGCTGCTTATGATATTTGTATGAATTATAACTTTGAACGCAATAAAAATTCGATTCTGATAATACAGAAGCTACAAGGATTTCGTCGCACTAAAAATCTATGTTTCTTATCACGCTAAAATGATTTCAATGCAAATTTTTGTGATTGTAATGTATCTAGAAATTTCTCGCTCTTGAGATTGTTAACCACCAATACTTTAAACCCAATAAAAAGATATTTCTGATATTACAGTTGTTGCAAAGAATTTTCCGCTCCGAAAATCTCTAAATCGAAGCAAATAGAAAACGTTTTTATGCAATTGTTTTGAATTTAAATGATTTAGAGAGTTAGCCGTTCTTGATATTTAAAATCATTGCGACTTTTAGTGCAATTAAAAGATGTTTGAGACCTAAGTGAGGCCTAAAGGATTTTTTCGCTCTAGCAATTCTTTAATTAGCCCTCTCTAAATATTTTTTTATATCAGTATTTCAATTTAAATGTGTCTAGGAATTGGTTGCTCATGATATTTGTATAAATTATAACTATGAACTCATTAAAATTGTGATTCTGATACTACAGAAAGTTTAAGGATTTGTTCGCTCTAAAAATGTATGGTTCCTAGCACGCTAAAATGATTTCTATGCAAATTTTTGTGAATGTAGTGCATCTGGGAATTCGTCGCTCTTAAGATTGTTATCCATTGCGACGATTCAATAATCGCGCTAGACGCAGTACCTGCGCTCAGCCACTACGAAGCGCTACTCCCGCAACGGGAATAACCAGCTCCATAGCATGTATAAGCGAGCCACCGAGCCAGCTACAGACTCTCTCTCCCCTTCCATTGTGTAAGAGTGGGGTTGCTCGGCACAGTGGGAGCTGTCCTTACCTATACTCCTGTCTCAAGCTATGTAAGGGTGGGATTGCCCGGCATAGTCTCCTATCTATCCGTCAGTGTAAGGGTGGGGTTGCCCGACACTGACTCCTAGTTACTACCTCCACCATCGCTGGTCAGGGTAGATTCCTCCATTGGTCTCCGACCAAAAGTCTCCCCCCTCTTCTCCACTTATGGTTTAAAGGGTTACCATCCTAGTTTTTCCTGTATTACCTTACCTGGCTCCGTTACCGACCACGCCGAACTCCGCCGATATAGTACGTCGCGAATTTACCCGCCGAGTCTATTTTGTTATATAATTAACGATTGTATTTTTTTTCTGTTTTCATTTGTTGCAGCCGATAAATACGAGATAGCGCCACCTAGCGGTCAAGGAGAGAACTAAAGATTTTTTTCTTCCTTTTCCTTCGCAATGTGCGAAACATTATTTCACTAAATTATAATTTTTATTTTTTTTTGTTATTAAGTATCATTGAAATCGGCATTGTAATTATTTTTGTTATTTTTTTTACTAATAAATATAAAAGAAAAGATAATTTAAGTTTGAACCCAAAGTGTCGTGTTCGAAATTAATCACCAACCCGCAGTACCCATCCTGCTTCCTCTCACGAACATTATCACTTAGTACCTAAGGATAGGTTAGCTTTGGATCACTTATTTATTATTTCTTTCAATTAATATTATTCCTTTTTCTTAATCATTTTTCTTTTTTAATGGAGATTAATTTATTTTTTATTTATTTCTTTATTTTTCTTATTATTAATTTTATTAATTTAATAAGGTTAGGTTAGTTTAGTATGTAAGTTTGAACTTTGACCTTCGAAAATCAACACCTACAGTGCCCTCTAAAAGTCTGACGCCTACGATATCAAGATCTAATCGAGGCAAAAAGGCCAAACGTTACACCATCAATACTTTCAACGTAATAAAAAGATATTTCTGATATTACAGTAGCTGCAAAGAATTCTTTGCTCTGAAAATCTTCAAATCCAAGCACATAAAAAGTATTTTTATGCAAGTGTTTTGAATTGAAATAATTAAGGGAGTTAGTCGCTCTTGATATTTAAAATTATTGCGACCTTTAGTGCAATTAACAGTTGTTTGTGATCTTACAGAGGCTTAAAGAATTTTTTTGCTCTAGTAATTCTTCAATCAGTTCTTTCTAAATATTTTTTAATATAAGTTTTTCAATTTAATGCGTCTGGAAATTTGTTGCTCATGATATTTAAATTAATTATAACTTTAAATGCAATAAAAATCCCTTTCTGATAATACAGAAGGTTCGAGGATTTTGTCACTCTAAAAATCTATGGTTTCTAGCACTATAAAATGATTTTTATGCAAATTCTGTAATCGTAATGCATTTGAGATTTCGTCGCTCTTGCGATTGTTAGCCATCAATACTTTAAATGCAATAAAAAGATATTTGTGATTACAGTAGCTCAAAGAATTTTTTGCTTCGAAAATCTTTAAATTTATACACATAGAAAATATTTTTAATGCCTCTGAATCATTTCAATTCAAAGCACGTGCATAAAAACATTTCCTATGTGCTTGTATTCTATTAAATTAGGAGCAACAAATTCTTTGCAGCTACTATAATATAAGAAATATCTTTTAATTGTCTTTAAACTATTAATGAATAACAATCTCAAGAGCGACAAATTCCTAGATGCACTACAATCACAAAATTTGCATAAAAATCAATTTATCGTGCTGGAAACCATAGATTTTAAGAGCAATAAAATTCTTGAAGCTTCTGTATTATCGGAATCATCTATTTATTGAGTTTAAAGTTTTAATTTGTTCAAATATAAATCTAAATTTGATTAATGTCTCTCATTCACTTAATTAAAAAAGAGAAAATTTAATTTAATTATCGTTATTGCAAAAAGAATTTTGATTTAACTAGACAAGGTATTAATGGCGGAATTCGCTTAGCTGTTTAGGCTTGCTTTGCTCCTTTCTCTTTCTTTGTCTCTCTCTTACTCTCAGCGCTCAATACGTGCCGACGTGTTACCAAAGGATTGAGTTTCTTATCAACTTCAATACGCACGTACTCATGAAGAAAGAAAAATACATATATAATTTCTTTTTAATAATTATTCGCTCAACCAACAAAAAAGCACATTTAACCGGTTCAGATTTAACTTTGGTAGCACGCAGCCACGTGGCTAACACACTCCGGCACTCACAATCTAACCTCAAATTTAAAGACAATGAAAAAAATTTTAATTTATTACGCGTTTGTCGGTCAACAAAAGAAAACTTTTTAATTCGCACTTGATCTTATCTTAGAAAAAATTTGTATGCGTTATTAAGTTATACGCGCACAACGGTAAAGAGAAAATTTAGTTCTTCTATATGCTTGGTTACGTAATGAAACTGCACGCACAAACTTAAATGTAATAGAATTACGGATCTCTCCATCTCTCTTACTTGCTATCTCTTTCTCATTCTTCTCTCTTCCACCTCTTCTTCTTGACTCATCGACTTCTAGCGCACGCCCGGTTTTCGCTAGGTATTGGTGTATACGTGGCCGTTCAACTGGCTGCTAGACCAGCACTGATGCTCACATACAGTAGCTATCGATGTGCGTATAGTGGCCACCACGCGCGTCTGCTATACATGTCTCGTCGTCTCGTAATACCGGTAAACGAAAAAAACAATCTTGTTAATTTTTTTTTTATTTATTTAACGTGCGCGTTAGTTAGGACCGTAGTTCATCGCTGGTGGTGTGTCATTGTGCGGAGATGAGAGTGTTCTTTAATTAATAATAATTATTTATTCATTTATGATGGCATTTTTCATCACAATTTTTATTGCATTTAAAATTATAATTTATTTAAATATCATAAGCGATAAATTCCCAGTCGGATCTAAATTGAAGAAGTGATATAAAAAAATATTTAGCGTAAGTTAATTGAAGAATTACTAGAACGACAAAATCCATTGAGCCTAAGTAAGGTCACAAACATCTTTTAATTATACTGAAAGTCTCAATAGTTTTAAATGTCAAGAGTGACCAACTCTCTAAATCATTTCAATGCAAAACACTCGAATAAATGCATTTCCTATGTGCTTGGATTTTATTAATTAAAGAGCAACAAATTCTTTGCGGCTACTGTGATATCAGAAATACCTTTTTACTATCTTGAAAGTATTGATGGTTAACAATCTCAAGAGCGACAAATTCCCAGATGCAATAAAAATCATTTTATAGTGCTTGGAACCATAAATTTTCAGAGCGACAAAAACCATGAAGTTTCTGTATTATTGGAATCATCTTTTTATTGCGTTTGAAGTTCTAATTTCTTCAAATGTAATGAGCAATAAATTTCCAGACGCATATAAATTCAAAAACTTACAGAAAAAAATTTTTAGACTGTGCAATTTGGAGAATCACTACAGCGAGAAAATTCTTAAAACCTCAGTAAGGTCACAAAAATCTTTTAATAACACTTAAAGTCTTATTAGTCTTTAAAATCAATAGCAATTACCTCTCTAATGCATTTAAATTAAAAAAACTTGCATAAAAACATTTTCTATGTACTTGGATTTCAACATTTTTGGAATAACAAATTTTTTGTAGCAATTGAAGTATCAGAAACATCTTTTTATTGCGTTTATGTGTATTGATAGTTAACAATCTCAATAGCGACAAATTCCCAGATGCATTATAATCACAAAAATTTGCATGAAAATCATTTTAGTGTGCTAGGAATCATAGATTTCAAGAGCGACAAAATCCTTAAATCTTCTGTTGTCTCAGAACCATATTTTTATTGCGTTTAAAGTTTTAATTCGTTCAAGTATAATGGGCGACAAATCTCCAGAGGCATGTGAATTCAAAAACTTACAGAAAAAAATTTTTAGAGTGTCCAGTTTGGAGAATTACTAAAGCGAGAAAATTCTTAAAGCCTCAGTAAGGTCACAAAAATCTTACAATTGCACTCAAAGTCTTGTTAGTTTTGAATATCAAAAGCGACCACCTTTCTAATGCATTTCAATTCAAAAAACTTGCATATAAACATATCCTATGTGCTTGGATTCAATGAATTAAGGAGCAACAAATTTTTTCCAGTTACTGTGATATAAGAAATATGTTTTTATTGCGTTTAAAGTATTGATGGTTAATAATCTCAAAAACATTCATAGATGCATTACAATCACAAAAATTAGCATAAAAATCATTTTAGCGTGCTAGGAGCCATAGATTTTTAGAGCGACTAAATCCTTATAGTTTCTGTTGAATTAGAATTGATCATATTTTTATTGTATTGAAAGTTAGAATTTATTCAAATATCATGAGCAACAAATTTCCAGACGCATTTCGTCCAATTTGAAAAATCACTAAAGCGACAAAATCCTTTAAGCCTCAGTAAGATCACAAACATCTTTTAATTGCGCTTAAGGGGTGTCCTCATACCGGCACAGAGGTCTACCTTATCTACATTTTAATTATGCACTTAAATAAAAATTTAACTATTTTTGACTAAAATTCATAGAAGAGGCACATTCTTAACATTCTAAAGAATGTATTGCAACGTTAAAAGACAGAATAAAAGTGAAAATGAAGACAAAAACTGCATAATACGATTATTCATAACTACATTGAAAAGTTAATCGTATTAAGCAGTTTTCGCCTTTATTTTTATCCTTATATCATCTTTTAACGTTGTAATAAAATCTTTAGCATGTTAAGAATGTGCCTCTCCTACGAATTTCAATCATGAATGGTCAAATTTTTATTAAAATTCATAATTTAAATGTAGATAAGGTAGAACTTTATGTCGGTATAAGGATTCCCCTTAAAATCTTAATTGTTTTAATTATCAAGAGCAACTCATTCCCAAATGCATTTCTATTAAAATCAATTTTACATAAAAACATTTTTTATGTGCTTGGATGTAAAGATATTTAAGGTGACAAATTTTCCATAGCTACTTTAGTATCAGAAATATCGCATGACTTATTAGATACATTAAGAAAAAAAAGTTTCCATTTTCACTCAGTCCCAATGGCCATATCGGGGTCTGGGTCAGGTTTTGGGACTTACGAACTATTCTATCTTTGAGCGACAAAAAAGCGACAAATTGTGCAACCAGAATAGAATAACTGGCCCTAGCTGTTCCTGAGTTACTGTTGTGGATGCCGTAGCTTCATATTAAGCTAGAGTAGCTATTTTTTCTCAGTAACGGCTGGAGCGACAAAATCCAGTGTAGGATCAAATGTCAGCGACAAATTAGCAACAAATTATTAAACATCGCATAACTTATTAAATACATTAAGAAAAAAGTTTCCATTTTCACTTAGGCCCAATGGCTATATCTGGGTCCAGGTCAGGTTTTGGGACTTACGAACTATTCTTTCTTTGAGCGACAAAAAAGTGACAAATTATGCAACCAGAATGGAGTTGTTAGTCCTAGCCGTTCCTGAGTTACTGTAGTGGATGCCGTTGCTTAATATTAAGCTAGAGTAGCTGTTGTTTCTCGGAAATATAGCAACAAATCAGCGACAAATTAGCGATAAAATATGGTACTAATACGAGTTTAGCCCTATGAAGTGGATTCCATAGCGTAATATACATATTAATATGTGTGCCTTTGTATGTTTATATGTAGACGTGAAAAAGTCGCAAAAAATATGTGCCGGAGAAAAAAAGTTCCGAGTTTGGCCCTGTGAAGTGGATTCCATAGCTTAATATACATCATATTATTATAGTTTAAACCATAACTATATCATTATTAGAGCCTAGAAAAAAATATATTAAGTATAGTATGAAACTAAAATATAAACATTGTTAAGCTTAAACTATTCTTTTTTACTAAATAATTTGCTAATTTTAATATAATAACTGAAAATTCAACCGAGCGACGTTAGGAGCGAGGTATATTTCACTGGTATTATATTAAAGTGAAACCACTTATTTTGCGTTTCTCCGGTCCTCTGGTTCTCTGAATTTTTTAGGTACTAAGGGTAGCAATTTTTTATTGGGTCCTATATAATTAGTACTCATTAGCCAAAACCTTTTTTGTTGGCTTTATTTTTTTCGACTTTATATTATTTTGGGCCCTATATTTTTATTCAATGCCCATTTTTCAAGCCCTTTTTTATACTTATATTTTCTCGGACTCTATATTTTTCTGAGCCTTATTTTTTTGGGCCTTATATATTTTTAAGGCCAATATTTTTTTGGTCTCTATATTTTTTCGGGCTTTATATTTTTTCAGGCCCTACAATTTTCTGGATCCTATATTTTTTGGGCTTCATATTTTTTGGGGCCTTTTATTTATTTAGGACCAATATTTTTTGATACTTATATTTTCTGAGGCTCTATATTTTTCTGAGTCTTTTTTTTTTAAATATAGGACCCAAAATTTTTTTTAATCCTATATTGTTTTGGACTCTTTATTTTTCCAAGCCTTATTTGTTTGGCATCTTATTTTTTTGGCTCAATATTTTCTTGATTCTTATATTATCTTGGATTCTATATTTTTCTGGACCTTATATTTTTTGGAGCCTCACATTTTTCTAGGCTTTATTTATTTGGGCCTAATATTTTCCTGATCCCTATATTTTTTTGGACTTCGTATTTTTTCGGGTCCTTCATTTTCCTAGGTCCTATATTTTTGAACATAACGTTTTATCCAAGCTCGTATACTTTTAGATGGTATTCTTCAGTGGAGCATATTTCTCATATTGTTTTATACAGGCTCCGCTCCAGACGCTTCTATAATTTTTTTCATTTCGAATGCAATATATTTATGCGTCTCACCTTGACATTAAAAATTGCCGATTTGACTGCGCACCTACATATGTTGCTGATCCAACAGCGCATCAATTATGCAGCCGATGAAACAGCGCATCTTCATATGGAGTCGATTCAACTGCGCATCCCCGAATACAGTCGACTCAACTACGCATCTCCATATGCAGCCGATTTAACAGTGCGTCCTTACATGCATCTGATTTTACAGCGCATCCCCATATGCAGTCGATTCAATAACGCATCTCCATACGTAGACGATTCAACAACGCATCTCCATACGTAGACAATTTAATTGCGCATCCTCCATGTGCAATCGATTCAATAGCGCATCCCTATATGCAGTTGATTAAACTGCGCATTCCCATATGCAGCTGATTCAACAACATATTACACTATTAATTTTAATGGCGTCAGTCGATATATATTTTGGTAAATATATTTTTTATTATATATTTGAATTCAACTATTACACAAGCTAAACCACATATATTTATACAATATCTCTTAATATATCTTTTACAATATCTTTTTATAAATAATGTTTTTTGTATAAATTATATTTTAATCAGTTTTATTTTATCCGTTGACAACAGCGTTGTCACCTAAAAATAATTTCAAATTCTTTTTATATTTCATCCTTGAAAGAGCAACATATTGTCTATGATTGAAAACTGGTGACGGAAATGAACACCAACTCTTTCATAAGATTGTCCTTGGAATTTATTAATAGTCATTGCCAAACCTCATCTAATAGGAAACTGTTTTCGTTGCATATTAAATGGAATTCCTTCCGTAGATGAACATAAACTTATTTTCAAAATGAAAACTAATTTACCTTTGTTTTGATCACTCGCTAATTCCGCTCGGATGGATATTTTAACAATTTTTTACTATCAACCTTGTTCCATAAAAAGACCCCCATTTACATTTAAATTTCTCAAAAGTATTATGATTGCCCCTACTTTTTAATTTAATTTATATGTTGGAAGTCCATTGGGAGTTAACTTATTTAAAAATTCTGTAGGTAACATAATATCTAAATTTTCTTTGTTATCATCTTCAGCTGTATTAATACTTAAATATTCAAAATGGTTCTTTTTCATTATATCCGAAACATTCCCACATAGCATGAAATATTTCAAAAAAAGATTACATGAAATATTTCAGTAAAATAATAAATTAGTGTTGAACAAATATTTCTTCGAAATATTACAGTTTAAGAATATGAAATAATTCATTGAAATATTTCTGTAATATTGCTGCAACATTTCATGTTTTATTCCAAAAAAATTTCTGAATCCAACACTGAAATATTTGAGAAATATTACTGAATTATTTCTTGAAATGTTTCACATTAATATTTTACCAATCTTTCAAGAAACATTGCATGAAATATTCCTGTAATATTGAAGGAATATTTCATGTTTTATTCCTAACAATTTTTTAATCCAACACTGAAATATTTGAGAAATATTACTAAATTATTTCTTGAAATGTTTCATATTAATATTTCACCAATCTTTTAAGAAACATTGCATGAAATATTCCTGTAATATTAAAGGAATATTTCATGTTTTATTC
Source organism: Anastatus disparis (assembly GCA_017163975.1). Taxonomy (NCBI): domain Eukaryota; kingdom Metazoa; phylum Arthropoda; class Insecta; order Hymenoptera; family Eupelmidae; genus Anastatus; species Anastatus disparis. Next base: position 4,962,382 of record JAFFSR010000074.1, read on the forward strand.
CAAACAATTTTTGAATCCAACACTGAAATATTTAAGAAAGATTACTAAATTATTTCTTGAAATGTTTTACATTAATATTTCACCAATCTTTCAAGAAACATTGCATGAAATATTCCTGTAATATTGAAGGAATATTTCATGTTTTATTCCAAACAATTTTTGAATCCAACACTGAAATATTTGAGAAAGGTTACTAGATTATTTCTTGAAATGTTTTAGATCAATATTTCGCCAATCTTTCAAGAAACATTGCATGAAATATTCCTGTAATATTTAAGGAATATTTCATGTTTTATTCCAAACTATTTTTGAATCCAACACTGAAATATTTGAGAAATATTACTAAATTATTTCTTGAAATGTTTCAAATCAATATTTCGCAAATCTTTCAAGAAACATTTCATGAAATATTTCTGTAATATTGAAGGAACATTTCATGTTTTATTTAAAAAAATTTTTGAATCCAACACTGAAATATTTGAGAAAGGTTACTAGATTATTTCTTGAAATGTTTACGATCAATATTTCGCCAATCTTTCAAGAAACATTGCATGAAATATTCCTGTAATATTGAAGGAATATTTCATGTTTTATTCCAAACTATTTTTGAATCCAACACTGAAATATTTGAGAAAGGTTACTAGATTATTTCTTGAAATGTTTCTGATCAATATTTCGCCAATCTTTCAAGAAACATTGTATGAAATATTCCTGTAATATTGAAGGAATATTTCATGTTTTATTGCAAACTATTTTTGAATCCAACACTGAAATATTTGAGAAAAATTACTAGATTATTTATTGAAATGTTTCACATTAATATTTCACCAATCTTTCAAGAAACATTGCATGAAATATTCCTCTAATATTGAAGGAATATTTCATGTTTTATTCCAAACAATTTTTGAATCCAACACTGAAATATTTGAGAAAGGTTACTAGATTATTTCTTGAAATGTTTACGATCAATATTTCGCCAATCTTTCAAGAAACATTGCATGAAATATTCCTGTAATATTGAAGGAATATTTCATGTTTTATTTCAAACTATTTTTGAATCCAACACTGAAATACTTGAGAAAGGTTACTAGATTATTTCTTGAAATGTTTCAGATCAATATTTCGCCAATCTTTCAAGAAACATTGTATGAAATATTCCTGTAATATTGAAGGAATATTTCATGTTTTATTCCAAACTATTTTTAGATCTAACACCGAAATATTCGAGAAATATTACTAAATTATTTCTTGAAATGTTTCAAATCAATATTTCGCAAATCTTTCAAGAAACATTTCATGAAATATTTCTGTAATATCGAAGGAACATTTCATGTTTTATTTCGAAAAATTTTTGAATCTAACACTAATATATTCAAAAAATATTGTTACATTATTTCTTGAAATGTTTCAAATCAATATTTCACAAATCTTTCAAGAAACATTTCATGAAATATTCCTGTAATATTAAAGGAACATTTCATGTTTTATTTCAAAAAATTTTTGAATCTGACACTGAAATATTCAAGAAATATTGTTACATTATTTCTTGAAATGTTTCAAATCAATATTTCGCAAATCTTTCAAGAAACATTTCATGAAATATTTCTGTTATATTTAAAAAACATTTCATGAAGTATTTAAAAAATGTATGAACATAACACTGAAATATCGAAGAAATATTGCTGCACTATTTCTTAAAATATTTCAAATCAATAATGCGCAAATTTTTCAAGAAATATTTCATGAAATATTTCTGTTATATTTAAAAAACATTTCATGAAGTATTTAAAAAAATGTATGAACATAACACTGAAATATCGAAGAAATATTGCTGCACTATTTCTTAAAATATTTCAAATCAATAATGCGCAAATTTTTCAAGTAATGTTTCATGAAATATTTCTGTCAAATTCCAGAAATATTTCATGGAGTATTCCGAAAAATTTATGAATATAACAGTGAAATATTGGAGAAATATTGTTTAAATATTTGTAGTTCTCTCGCGTTTGTAGCAATTCTTCCATCTTGCCAGCAGGTGGCTACTTGATTATATTTTCATGTGATCGTAAATGTGGTTGGCAAACTCTCGCAAGTGATGGGACGCTCTCTCGTTTAGTATATAAGACCGAAAATTCTTGATACAAATAAATAAGCGCTTAAATTATAAATAACAAATAAATGTATAAGTATCTAATATGGTTTGAGATGCAACTCTTACAAAATCAAAAATAATATCTGATAGAATTTTTCATCAATATTACAAATCAGTATTTCATGAAAGATTCCAAAAATATTTCCGAAAGGGTTAATAATCCTCTATGAATACTTTAGTTAAACTGATGGGCAATCTTTCAACAATATAACATATCAATATTACATGAAAGATTTCTGAAATATTTCCGAAACATTTTTTGAGAGATTCATAATTTTTTATGAATCCTTCAATAACATATTTTAGCAATCTTTCAACAATGTTACAAAGCAATATTTCATGAAAGATTTTAGAAATATTTCAGAAACATTTCTTGAAAGATTCATAATCTTTTATGAATCCTTTAATAAAATATTTCTGCAATCTTTCAACAATGTTACAAAGCAATATTTCATGAAAGATTCTAGAAATATTTCAGAAACCTTTCTTGAAAGATTCATAATCTTTTATGAATCCTTTAATAAAATATTTCTGCAATCTTTCAACAATCTTACAAATCAACATTTCATGAAAGATTTCAGAAATATTTCAGAAACATTTCTTGAAAGATTCATAATCTCACATGAATCTTGCGGTCACATATTGCTACAATCTTTCAACAATATTACAAATTAATATTTTACAAAATAATGAAAGAATGTTACAGAAACATTACATGAAATATTTCAAATCAATCTTCTAGAAGGACATATCAATATTTCAGAAATATTTCTTATCAATATTTCTGTTTTATTCCGAATCTTTCAATGAAATATTTCAGAAATATTTCAGAAATATTTCATGCTATGTGGGTTGTTATTGATTTCAGTAACATCATTATTTTTAGGAGCCAAAATAACTTTCTATATTAGATTGGTATTGTTCATTTTCATTGCTTTTCGGAATATTTGTTTGAGAACATTTTTTTCAATGATAAAATTACCTATTATAGCACTTAGTTCATTATCATCTCCAAAAACATTGCGACGGTTTACTTCTTCGATATCTAATAACCATTGCTTAAAATTAATATTATTATCTGAAACTCGCCGGTTTTCATTTAACGTTGTACGCATAAAATTTTCCCACAATAAACTTAATTTAACCGAATTTTCAATAATGTTCATACGGCTGCCATGTCGAACAATTGGTAATATTTGCCTGAAATCTCCTGATACAATCACTGTTTTACCGCCGAAGGGCTGGTCTACATCGCATAAATCTTGAAAAAGACGATCAACTACCTCAAAAAAAAATTTCGAAGTTATGAATATTTTATCCCAAATTATTATTTGTGTTTCCTTTAATTCTTTGCCTTCTGCGGAGTTAGGCATAACATTACAAGTTGTATAATCTGTTATATTTAACAATAGTTTAAATGTGGTGTGCACTGTTTTTCCATCGACTAATGAATTTGCTGCTATACCTGTCCAAGCCACACATAAATAATATATAGTGTAATATTTGAAATGTTAGATGAATTAAAATCGTTTAAAGGAAATTCATCGACATGCCAATTCTTTTCAATAACATTCAATGCGAAATTTTCGCCTATATTTTTTTCATATTTAGGATGTTAAAACTTATCTTTATATTTTTTACATAAATCCCGTGCATTTATTGGATTATGAAAAACGCAAATAAAAGCAAATGAATCATCTTATATAAGGTTGCCAGATGTACTGATTTTTCAAAAATTATTTTGTTTATATATTTGCAAATATACAAGTACATACATATAAGCATAATTCCTTTTAAACTTTTACTATTTTTTAAAAGAATTTTATGTTTATATGTATATACGTGTATATTTGCAAATATATAAAAAAAATAATTTTTGAAAAATCAGTACATCTGGCAACCTTATCTTATATTTATATTTTATGTTATATTAAAATGAAACCACTTTTGTCTATTTCACCGGTTCTCTGTATCAGCCAATTTCTAAAACTGTATAATTTTTTTCTAATAAGATTAAAATTTTTTTATTGGGTCCTATATAATTAGTGCTTATTATTCATGAGCTTTATTTTGGGTCTTATTTTTTGAGTCTCATTTGGGCCTTAATATCTGTGACTTTCTTTTTTCTAATCATCTTTCTCACTATTATTAGTTCCTATCTTTTTTTTCTCCCCCTCCCCCGAAAGTTTCTCTACTCCCTCTCTCACTTTCCCTTCATCTTCTTTCCCCTTCTTCCTTTCTGTTTCTTGCCTTCCTTTGTTCTTCGCTCTCTCTATCGCTCTCTTTCTCTCTCTCTCTCTCTCTCTCTTCCTCTCTCTTTCTCTTTCACTCTTTTTCGTTCTCTCTTTCTCTCTCGCTTTCTCTTTTTCTTTCTCGACTTCTCTCACTCTCCCTTACTCTCTCTTTCCCTCTTTCGTTTTCTCTTTTCTTCTCTCGCTCTCTCTTTTCCTCTTTCACCCTCTCTCTACCTCTCTTGCCCTCTGTCACTCTCTCTGTCCCTCTCGCTCTCTCCCGTCCTCTGGTCTAAACCGGTCTACACCTTACTTAAGAAAGCTATCTCAGTTTACAAGGATCTAAATTACCTTCAGCCGATTGTACGAAACTTGTTGGTCTGTATGCGTCCCTCTAAAAACGCTTAATTGATTTCGATTACTAACGAGGCGCAGTTGTCTTCATTTAAGCCTGCCAAAAATAAAAAATTAGGACTCTATGGCTCTCTTGCGATATTTAGCACTTGCTCTTTTTCGAATATTTCTTATAATTATAGTTCAAATGGCGCACGTTCCAATTAAATACTAATTCTTTTTTAAATTCTACACATAATGAAGATTTTTTTATTTAAACTGATTCCGAATTTTTTCAAAATCTTGTTATTTTTCATGCAAATGTCAATCGTATTAAGATGCATTTTTCAGCTATTGAAAATCACATAATCTTTAACAATACGGATATTTTTGCAGTTACTGAAATGTTCTTGACTTCTTTAGGTTTGACAGAGTGAACAAAGGTGGTGGTTAAATCGGCTTTTATGATCGTGACTTTCTCAAAGTCAAGATTTTGTCACAATCTGATCCTGTTTTCAATAATATTGCGGAGTATATCATAGCTGAGATTTCGCTCGATACTGAAAAACTGATTTTCGCAGTTGTATATTTACGTCTAAAGGTCCTTTTTTCCGGATGAATTTTTCTATATATTCTCTACATTTTTATCTTCATATGAAAACGTTATTATAACAGGCGATTTCAATCTAAACTTATTATCTAACAGTTATTCTGCGGACACTTTTCGCTCAGTTATTGATTCGCGAGCTCTTTATGTGGTTCTATCTGGTCCTACGCATCACACTCTTACTTTAAACTATTCTTCGCATTCTTGAATTGATTTATTTATCATTAATGATAAAAGCTCCTTGATATCTTATAAACAAGTCATCAGCACCTTTTATTGTAGGTCACGACCTTATCTCAATCACCTTTAGAGCATATAAACCACCTAATACAACTAGAAAACTTTTTTATAGAAATTTTTCTAATATTGATCGTATTAGATTAAACGAATCAATTTCACGGAATCTCTTTCTTAAATCGCAAGTGAGCCTTGCATCTTCTGGTTCAACTACTAAACTTATAAATGGGACTTATTTAGTACATGGCTTATCTTCTGTCCTTGTTTCGTCTTTTGATAAATGTTCACCACTGAAATCGCGAAATCTAATAATTTAAGAAAAAAACCCTGGTTTACTTCTGACATTCGTATTAAAATGAGAGAACGCGATAGAGTAAATTGGACTGCTGCTCGTTCAGGCTCTATTCTGTCTGTTGCAGGTTATAGGAGACTTCGAGAGGAGGTCTCAAACGCCTTAGATACAGCTTGAAACAGATTCATTGCAGATCGTCTGTCTGCCTCGTCGAACTCATCTAATCATTAGATAAGCTTACATAAAATCGAGCTCTCTAATAAAAATTTACTTTCACTGCTTCAGTATTTCTCATCTATTAACTCATTATACCTCTATCTCATTATCTGCTGCTTTATCTGATAATGAAATTAATGAAGTGCTTGCTGTACCACTGCGCAGGGATTTTCCAGTCTTTGAGTTCGCTAAATTTGACCGTTCTGTTATTGAGTCTTTTTTACGACTTGCTTCCTCAAAAGCAGTGGAGCCTAACGATCTTTCAACAGACAAGTTAGAGATCTCACAGGATTCTTTAGCTCCACATTTGATTTCCATAATTAATCTATCTTTGTCCTCTGGTATTTTTTCTGATGAGTGGAGAAGATTATTTTTTCTGCCATTGGCAAAGTCAAACAAACTTGATTCTCTTTCTCAAATGAAGCCTATTGCTAAGCTCTGTGAGGTTTCAAAGGTCTTGGAGAGGATGATGCATTCACAATTCTATGCTCATATTTAAGACAATGACCTGCTTAACTGTCTACAGACAGGCTTTTGAAGGTCAAATAGCACACAAACAGCACTTTTGACTTTTGGAACTTTTAAAAGATGTTCGTCTCGCGATTGACAAGAGAATGATAACTGCGTTGCTTCTGTTTAATTTCTCGAAGGAGTTCGACACAGTACCGTACTCGCGTCTCCTTCATAAGCTCCATTTTTTCAATTGTTCAGACACTGTTATATGCTGGGTTGCGTCCTATTTAAGGAATAGATATTATTCTGTTCCTGATTTAGAGAATCGAATAGGTGATTGGATCTCATGTACAGCTGATGTACCACAAGGTAGCGTTATAGGTTCATTGCTCTCTTCAATATACATCAATGATCTTCCTTTGATTTTGACTAAGGCTAAGCATACTCTTTTTGCTGATGATCTTTAGCTATATCACCCCTTCCTGTCTTTAAAATTAGAGAAAGAGATCAACTTCATAAACCACAAGGTTGCTGCGGTAGTCGAGTGGGCAAACGATAATGAGCTCACCTTGAATCCTGCTAAGATGCAGGCTATTTTCTTGGGCAGCGAACAATATATAGCAAGGGTTGACTGATTGCCATGCCCTTCTATTTTTGTAAATAATGTATTACACAGATGTTGTTAGAAACTTGGAAGTCTAGATAAATAGCACATTCAATTGGAACAAACAGGTTAATTCGGTAGTTGGTCGTATTTTTGGTACTCTCCAGTCTCTTAAGGGGTATCCGCATACCGGCATAGAGTTCTACCTTATCTACATTTGAATTTTGCATTTTAATAAAAATTTAACTATTTATGACTGAAATTCATAGAAGAGGCACATTCTTAACATTCTAAAGAATTGATTGCAATGTTAAAAGACAGTATAAAAGTGAAAATGAAGACGAAAACTGCAAAATACGATTATTCATAACTACATTGGAAAGTTAATCGTATTAAGCAGTTTTCGTCTTCATTTTCACTTTTATACTGTCGTTTAACATTGCAATCAATTCTTTAGAATGTTAAGAAGGTGCCTCTTCTATGAATTTCAGTCATTAATAGTTAAATTTTTGTTAAAATGCATAATTCAAATGTAGATAAGGTAGAACTCTATGTGGGTATGATGATTTCCCTTAAGTTTCATAGATGTGCGTTGTTCAGGAAGGTTAGGAAGGAGCTAGTCAAAGCCTTGATCTTTTCGATTCCCGATTATTGCTGCGTAGTTTATGATGATCTGCGAAAGTGAACCTCAGTTGGCATATTCTCCAGATGGGATCGTGATGAAAAATCATAAATTGTTCAGACTATTAGAAATCAAATGTCAAATGAAAAAAACTGAAACATACCCAAAATTTTTGTGAGAATTTGGACAAAACATTGAGAGTATTTCAATTTTTTTCAGTTTGTTACACTTTGTTACAATTTTTTTCACTTTGTTTTGTCTTATTTTGATTTGTTACATTTTTTAAATGATGAGAAAAATTCAATTTATATCTGTAATAATAAGTATTTCAGAATGTTTCCATTCATCTCAAATTTTTTTTTGCTAATTTCATTTTGTTTTATTCTTTTTTTTCTATTTATTTTTGTACGCTTTATTTTAAGCATCAAGAGAAAAATCGCCTTATATGAAAATTTTTGGTAGTTTCGAAAATGTAAAAGGAGATGAAACAAATTGAAACGAATTGTATTAAACCGAAATAAACCGAAACAAGTTGCAACAGACTACAATATATTAAGTGTTTTGTCCAATTTCTCACAAAAATTTCCAATATACTTCAGTTTTTTATAGTTTGTTTCAGTTAATTTCGAATTTTTTTGAAAACTTTTGGAATGATTTAAAAAAATTCATTTATTTTTTCCGCTAGAGAACTAAAGAAGAAAAGTATTTAAAATTTTATAAATACTTTATCAATACAAAATATTAAAAAGAATAATCAATTAAATTTTTATTTTATGTAATTAGCATACATTAAAATTTATGATCTCCTAAGATTGGTCCTTAAAATTGTTTAATACGTTGATTCATATTTCGAATGTGAACTCTTGCTGATGAGATTTGTCGGTTTCTAATTTAGACGTAAAAGAATAGACTGAGTGTGCTGTGTAATTGTTGTGGTTCTTAACGTAGGACAGAAAAATTTGTATAAAATGTGTTTCTATTTTCTCTTATATGGAAGTTAGTAAAAGAGAGAAACACATCATATAATATTTTTTCTCTCTCATGCGAGGGTTCAACTCGTCTAGTAAGGACACTCGGTTTATTCTCTCATGTCTATGTTTCTAATAGCTTCACTTTCTGAGAGTTGTTTATTACTTTTTAAAAATGAATGTCTAATAAATTCAATCCTTCTTTTAACACATTCATCATCTATCAAGAATCCTTTATCCACCATCATAGTATCCCTTGTATTTTCAATATATTCAATATTCCACTGTGATTAAATATGTTTGTCAGATGCTCAACCTCCAAAAGATTCACTTAAAAAAGTTATCAGAGCAGATGGAATAACTTCAGTCAAGAATCATACTGTTAAACATTCCTTGTAATGCGAATAAAATTTTATTCTACACTTGAAACATTTCAGCTTTTGGATTTTTATTTCAGTACAATCTAATACTGCTACAGTCTTACGAAAGTTGTCAAAACACTTTGGCATGTTACGCATGATTTTTTTTTTTTAATACTCGACGAACAACTGATTATTAAATTGTTGTTAATTCTTCGACAGTGTCATAAAAAATATTACGTATTGTAACTTCACAAACTCCTTTAAAAAAAACATTAAGTGCAATGAAAAAAATATCTAATTTTAATTTTGTAATAACAAGTAAAATGTAGTCTTGTGTGCTTAATAACTATTTTCTACTTTTAGGATGAATTTCATCTATTAAATTAACAGTTTCTTTGAAATTTCAAAACTTTTTATATGTCTACTTCATAACTTTTTCGACTAAAATCTTGATTAATAATTTCATTCTTTGTTTTCATTGAACTTCGTTCTAGTTATTCATCATTATTAAAATTACTTTCTGATTATTTAATACTGATCAAGAGGCGCGCGTCGCACCTCGAAAGCATGTATGGGTCTCATGAACTCGCAGCCTGAGAGGCCGTAACGCGCGCCTTATGTAGTCTTTGAATTTTTAAAAATCTAACCTATACATCTTAATAAATACAATTTTTTCGTTTATTTTATACTATTTTTCTTGTTTTTTTGGTAAATTCTTAAATAACTATGCTTAAATTTACATTTTATCACATTGATAAATGTATACAGTATTTATGAAATAGTTTTGTAGTAAGTCATTATTCCGATTTGAACTTTTCTTCATATTTTTTGACTTCGACGTTTTCACCCTAACATCCTTTCACCCAAACTTCTGACTATTTGAAAGTCAATAGATATACTCGTTTCATGAAAGAGAAAAAGAAAGGGAAAGAGAGAGAGGCTAAAAAGTTACTTCTGCTATCATTTTAATTTTTGTTTATTAATAAACTATAATTTTTTCTATTTATTATTTCTAGGTAGTTGAAGAAAGCAAATTATACATATCTCAGTAGTTGTATATTGCTTTAAGAGGAATGAAACGATAAGAAAAAAAAAATTTTTGATGGGGCCCACTTAAGGTTAGCGATAAACAAAAAAAATTTCTCAATAGTGATACACATATTTATTAACATATATATTAACATTTTGTTAAATAATTCGTTACAATTTAAAAAATCTTATTCACTAAATATATTATTAAATATTTTTAATATATTAAATATATTAAGTATACTAAATATTTTTTCGTTGAACTTTTTTATCTACAAACTTATTTAAAATGTCGTTGTAACATCCTAGCTATTTCCTATTAATTAATTTTTTTTATTAACTAGAAAATACTAATAATTCTAAACTCTTTGCAATGGCCAGCGCTCAAACTTTTTCCTTAATTAATATGCACCGCTCAGATAACGTCGTGCGACAACACAGGTGTTCTTCTTTTTAGATTGACTTGTCGAATCATAATATGTACCCTATTTGCTGCTTCGCAAATAATATGACAGGTACATGTCAAATTTCGACAGCTCAATTGAAGAGGAGCAAACACAGGTGTTTTCCTATGACCGACCACCGCTAAGATACAGGTCTATCTTTTGGGTATAAAAGACCCAAAATTTTCATTGTTATATATAGTTTTCTCGGTACAGTTCTTGCGACATATACACTACAGGTTAGTTATTTAAATTCGTCACAATAGACGAATACTTATATTATCTTGCATTTCAATATTATCCCCATAAGCGGGATCTTTTCATATATTCTCTTAAAATTCTTCGCTTTTGGCTTCTTCATAAGCCACTTAAACATTCACTCAAAATTTACCAGTCTAATAGATCGGTCACATCTAACTTTATTTTTCTCTTTTCATACTTGCTAATCTCAGTGTTAATAAAAATTCAATAATAAAATAACAAATAAATATATCAGTGCAATAAATCGTGCGTGTGAGATAAAACCATTCAGAATAAACTTGTGTATAAAAATAAGAATCATTCCGAATAAACTTGTGTCAAACCAAAACTTGTGCGTGAAATAAAACATTTTGTAAAAAAACAATTGTGTGCAATAAAAGGGAAATTCAATAAAAGGGCAGTTCCATTTATTGAAAGAACCACCGATCCCATTTCAGACAGGATCAGCGATCAGCAACTAGCCAGCTACAACTAATAGACTACAAACAAGGTAAGAAATAATAAATTACTTTCTCTCTCTCTCTCTCTCGATTTCAACCCGGGTTCACGAGCCCGCAAAATAACTTCTCCGTTCGCCTCATAATCTGCCACGCTCACGTCTGAACGCGCATCCGCTCGGCGTATTCAGACCTGTGATATTCACGGTCATATTTTATATATTAAATTAAACAATTTAACCAATATAAAAAAACGCCGGAACGTTACAGCTAAAAATTAACTGGTGACAAAGCGGTGAGATTTATTTTGCAAAAATTGAAATTGTTTTTTTTAAAGATAATAAAAAAAATCTATATGTAATATTGAAATCTAATTTTTAATAATAAATAAATAAATAACATTGCAAATTTTAAAAGTTGATAACTAGTAAAAATCCAATAAATAACTTTGTTCATGGTAATTAAATATTAAATTCGTATTCTAATTTCTTAACAAATTATAAAAATATCTAATTATTAAATTAAAATAATAAATAAATAATATAGAGTTGAAATCAACGAATTCATAATATAAAATATTTTCTCTTAAATTTCGCTTACGACATATCTAGAAAAATTTCAATTTTTTTTCTTGTATAACCAAAAGTTAACGAAACGACTTACCCGTCGGTTTCTTTCTTGCGCGCACCTCTTCCCTTTTCAATTTATAAAAATAATTTCAACACAAATAAATTAATAAATAAAAATTTACATCTCATATAAATAAAATAAATTATTAATAATACTAATGATAAATAAATTTTCTCTTTTAAAATATTCGATAAATCGCATCCTTTCTTTTTATACTTAAATTTCATTAAAAATATAATTTAAATAATCGATAATTCCCAATTATCATAAAAATATAATCATATTTTCTTTAGACACTAAATAAAACCTTTTTTTCCTTTTGTAAACAATTTTATAACTAATAAAAAAAAAACCATAAAAAAACAAATTAAATTAACTAAATTTTATACCCCTTTTAATAAAACGTACAATTCTTTTAATTAATAAATAATAGAACATTAAAGTTAACAATTTTCTCTTCTACCAATTAACAATAATTTAGTAATATATTTTCTAAACGTAACTAAAACTCCAAAATAAATACTTGACTAATGCGCAAGTAACCCACGGTGAAAGTGAAATCGTCATCCCTTTTATCGTAACAATACGTGCTTCTACCACTGAATAGTGAACATACTTGTTCAGGGAAATTTTATACTTTTCAAGTAATATCCTTTTAACCAAAAACCTATATACAAAACCAAAGCTAAATAACTTTTACTCAAGGTGACCATAAGATATCGTAAACTCGAAATATATATGCACACTTGTGTTCTTTTCGCACAAAGTCTTATACAAATGTAAATTTCCCTTCTTCCTATTGAAAAAAAAAAAAACTAAAGAATAACACTTACGTTAAATTTAAAATAAAACCAAAAGAGAGAATTTTTTTTTTCTCACGATAATTCATAAAATAAATTTCTTTTCATACAACAAACTTTTTTTTCGTTTACGCGTATAAATTATTAAAACACTATCAACATCGAGTTAAAAATTATTCCTATATCTTTTCTGAATCCTTGAGAGAGCATATATATATTACACATTATAAATAAGTGCATGCGCATGAAATATATTAGAAATAAGTAAAATTAGTTGCATGCTTATTAGTTTAATATTTTGCACGCACAAATATATTTTTAACATCACCAATTAGTAAAATAAATATTCTTTCTCTATTCTTTCATCCTTCAAACATCTTACATTTAATTTATATAATCAAAAAAAATTTGTCTGTAAAAATAATCCTTCCTTTTATTTACAAATGATTTGAATATAAATAAATTGTATTACAAGAAATTTTACTGTATCTTAACCCTCGAATTACTTTCCGACGGCCGTATAAATTTTCCTGCTCTCAAACCACAATAGGCAGGTAACCCAACAAGACGCCCCCAAAAATATTTTCCTTGACGTGGAAAACACGAGACCTCTTTCTTTGCAATCGACGTCGAAATTTTATTCTTATTAGAACATAAGAAAAGAATTTTTTTTTAACAATATTTGAAATATATATATGTGTCTGTGTATGATTAATGGTTATATACTGCCCATCCTTTTTTTTTTTATTTTTTTTCTTTTGCTAAAGCCCTATAATATTTAACAATATTGAATTCTCTTTAGATACAATTTTACGCACACTCTAATAAAATTTCCTTTTGCATTTAAATATCTTTTAGGAAAATACAAGAAGAAAAAAACCAGATAATTTGTGAAACCAAGTCCACATCCCGTCTTTTAATTGTCCGACGGGCGCGTACATTTATAAGGTACAAAGACAGGTAGCTCGACATTAATTTACATAGACCAAAAATTTCTCACGATTCCTTTTATTGGAATAAAATATTAAAATTCACTTACGTGAAACAGTTTTTTTAGTTATTCTCCGCTTAACGTAAATAAATATAACTAAACAAAATCCTATTCTAACAAATAAATATAAGCCATTAACTTATATCTATCCTATAGCAATATATAATTTAAATAAATTCCTTTTATATATATATATATCGAAAATAAATAAACTAAAATTTAGTCTAACAATTACCTAACTATACAAGGAAACAGCAAGGATTTTGTCTCTCTTAATAAGAATATACACCCATAGAACATACCTGTATAACTCTCTTAAGCGCGCACAAGGCACCCGCCTTTTACCTGCTTAAGCGTAATACCATTGCATCGAACTTGATTTATACTTGCTCTTATAAACGGAAAACATTTATTTTCACAAGTCCGTTTCAATTCTTATTTTTCTTATTTAATAATAAATAAAAATAACCATATTTTTGTCTGTAATTATAATAAAAAAAATACCGATATAAATTTCTTTTTTTTAATAAATAACAATTAAGACAATTAACCATTTAACATAAACTTAATTATTAAACTTATAAACAAAGATAAATAGATTTGCGAATAATTAGTAAATAACTAATTAACAAATAACTACATCATACATATCTTTCGAGCCATTCTATAAAAGAACGGACGATCATATTTCCTTTTTCCAATAGAGAACTTTTCCTTCTCTTTCTCTCTCCCTTTGCGACGGGAAGGAAAACGTAAGTTCTATCCACTTGCTCCGTTAGGACCTACTAAATAATTATTTTAATAACTTATCTTAATAATAATTTTAGTAATCAACAATTAAATAAAACCTCCTACTATTGATTAATAAATAAAAATATAAAAATCTTCCAACGAACAGTAATAAAAATTAGAAATATACATAGATTTACGGTCATTAACTAATATCTTTAAATAGCTATGACAATTATTATAATATAATTTTATCGCATAAAAAAATTTTCTAAGCATTTAAATCGTGCCCAAAAATTTAATCAGCCAAATAATTTTCATTACTTAGCAACAAATAAATAAACATAAATCTAAATAATTTCATAGTAATACATATATCTGTATACACGTTAAAAACACGCGTATATAGCTATAGAGTACGATCATACCGTCCCCCTCAGTAAATTCAAAAGAACGCATAAAGGTATCCATCGTTTACCTGCAGCACTAACCATAAGCTGTACCCGTAAACAGGAAATATCTCGAATAATTTTTTTTACTCTAGCTTACAAGTTCCTAATTCTCCTTCACGTAAAAGTAACTAAAAGAAAGAAAACTTGCTTAACTCTTTCTTCTGAGGCAAACATTAATGAATATAGTGTAAATTAATAAGCCACATTCAATATATACAACATCTTGAAATTTAACACGCTCTTTCAAAAACACGAATTGCACTTTACGTATATATAAATTTGATGAAAATAATTAATAACAACAATTATTAACTAGTTTAGTAAAATTTAAGTTATTAATAAACTTTAATTTGTGGAAATAAACACGCTTCATAATTATAGATAATAGTAATCATATAACGAATTTTAAAATTTATTAGTTCTTTATTACACATACACACGGGTAACATTTTCCTTTTACGCGTTTTAACTAAGATACCCCGCGCCGCGTTTACAACTACTCATACACCCTTCCTTGTGTGTGTTTTGATTAAACGTTTTCTCTTATTTTATAATTTCGCACTACGTTTGGAGAACTCCAGGAAACCTCGCCACCCGGAGACTTGAGTCATCAATAGTTGACCGCCCGAGGAAAATTTCTTTTATTTTTTTTTGCTTGTTATCTTTCGGTATAAGTCCGACACTCTAACACTCTTAGAGTTCTGGCTATCACCATTAGATAACCCCAAAAAGGGTCTGCTGGAGATCTCCGTAATATAAGTATATATAATAATTACTACTAGAAAAAAAAAAGTAACACACATTCCTTTTCCTCTCTCCTTTTTCACTACTATTGCTTGAAATTGCAAATAACATTTTTCTTTTTCTATATACAGATATAACTTTCGCCATTTAAATTTATAATCCGTTAATAGAACTCATCAGCCGACGAAACCCTTATACCTTTTTTTTGTTGTCTGTCGCGTTTACGGGCAGCCCTCGGCGCACACCTATATTTTTTTTTATATACACCTTATGGTTAACTTGTCGTGAGGAATACTCCCGACGGTGCTATAGGAGAACATTTTTTTTTCTGTGTGTGCAACCGTGGAGTTACTGTTCCGTGACGTAGTTATAGCAGATAACAATTTTTTTTTTATCGAGGCTCACAGGCTGAGGATCTCTATTTCCGATATTATAAAATTTAAATCTTTGTTCTAAATTATACACGTAAAGATAAATTCCTTCCTCTCCTTATGTCATCTAAATTGATTGCTCACAATCATTACGAAACTAGAAAAACTCTTGATTACTTGGGTGTGTCACGCCGCGAACAAAAAAAATTATTGAAGATCATTAAGCGTATTCCTGACGAAGAAATAATAGAAATTGTTCACGGAATCTCAGCACCACTCTATAAATTACAACAATTCGTTCTTACTAGAGATTATTAATCTAACACTTTATTAACGAACTATCTAAAAATAAATAATAAATAAGCAATAATTATCATACCGCATCTACGATAAATATAACTAATAAACTCACTAAACAAAAATAAATCACTTCTAATAATACATATGTACACACATACATTATTGTAGATTAACCTAGTAAATACTAGTTTAAAATTAATAATTTTAACAAAAATAGTTCAAATGTGCTATTGTGCTACGATTACAATATTTCTTATCCTGATAATTATTATCATTTTAGTAATTTATATAAAATCCTATATAAACCCTATAAATTTTATACCAAGAATTTTATAATCGCTCTTTATTTGGATATTGTAATTCTATAACAATCTTAAATATTAATAAACAAATAAACCTTTGTCAATTACCTACCAATCGATACAAACGCTTATAAGAAACGAAAAGGGCTCCTTTAAAATATATATATTTATATACCACAAATATACGACTCACATTGGTAAGAGTGAACAAAAAGGACACTTCTACCTGCTCGAAAAGAGTACAGTAGCATCCACAGCAAGTCGTAAGCCCCTTTCTTCAATTACTATATACGATAAAAAGCATAAACAGCAAAACGGACACCCCCCCCCATATTAAGTCTTTTCTTCTGCGCTAAGTCAGCAATTATAAATTATTTTTATTAAACAAATAAATAATTAACTAATTAAATTAATTAATCCTTTTCAGTAATTATTTTAAAACATAAATGAAAATTTAACAATAAAATTTAATTTCCTTTGATCATAAACATAGAAGGAAGTAATAATAATAAATATAATAATAAATAATTAATAAACAAAACTATTAATTAATAAAAATAAAAATAATATATATATATATATATATATATATATATATATATATATATTCACGCGTAGTTACATACATTTTTTTTTTAAGCAAAAGATATTGTGTACAATAATAATGTGTAAAGCTAATATATTTTCTAGTAATCATATTTAGTTAATAGAAATAAATAATTACTAAATAATTGAATACAATTTAAATAAGGGATAATATTGTTTTACCTTAGCTCTTACGTTTTGCAAACCCCACACCCTAAGGGAATAACTTGGAATATTAAATTTTAAATATTTCTGTTCCTATATTATAATTACGCCAATTAACCTTTAACAATAGTATACGTAATAAATATTATTCCTTTTATGAAATCCATAATAACATATACTAGCATTACCATAGCCATAATATTAGTAATCATAGCCATTACTTTATTTATAACACACGCCGAAATATATACTAGAATCCTTAAATATAAATTATAAAATAAGACTCTTCACTCTACCCCCCCCCGCACTATACATACTGACTCTAGTTAATATCTCTTTTTTTTTTTACGTATATTCACAACATACAACGTACTATTACTCTTATATTAAAATATTAATAAAATAAAGGAGAATTGCGAAATACATCATAACCTACTCAGTATTACCACAGCAATAATATTGGTTATATACACGATATATATATATATATATATATTCTTTCTTTCTTTAGGGTAGAATCGTAAATTATAATACATATACATATATATATATATATACCAGTACTCCCGAAATACAGACACCTTAAGAACTTATCTGCTAGTTTTAAACCCCCCCCCCTCCATGGTCAACGTACCATTAGGTAACGGGTCACCACATACCAACGCGATAGATCTTAGATTTATAAAAATTTTACTAGAAGTAAAGCAGGAAGACAACAAATCGATAGACAAGGCACTGAACGCCCTCTGTAAAAATCTTTTAACAGTAACAACCCTGGACAAAGATATAATCACAAAGGAAGAATTAGACTCTTGGCTTGAAGATCTAAAAATTTAAAATAATTCTTCTACTACCCCCCCCCTCCGGGTTTTTATTGTGTTTTGTCAATAGCAAGTTCTATGATCCCTCTCCCCCTTGCTCCTATTACTACGAACCAAGTCGTCCAATTACTAGACGAATTTGACCTAAGGGCTACCGCATACGAAGCCTGGATAGAAGAAACGGAAAGCGTTATCGTACTTCATCAAGACATTATCACCGATTTAAGAAACAAAATATACGCACTTGAGAGAAAGGTTAGAGAACTGCCTACAAAGGTCGCGCTCTCACGACATTGGGTATCAGACAGGACGCAAAAATTGGAAGATCGCGTAACAGTAACCGAATCAGCTGTGATAGATCTAATTAAAGACTTCGAACGATTACAAATTCGAAAGAATAGGAAAGGAAAAAGGGAAAATAAAAGCAATCCATGAACCCGGACCCAACACACGAGTTGTTGGCAAAGCAAACCTTCCAAAGGTTAGTTGCATTAAACAACCGGGTATCCCGCTTGAGTTTCTTGGGCCAAGGAATTGACGAAATTCTAGAACTTCACGAAACCGCTCTACTAGAGCTCGAGGAAACAACTTATTCACTCGACATCAAAAACCATATTTGGTCCGATCGACAAAAAAACTTACATCGTTGGACCCGAAATAAAATTTTAGAGTTAAATAAACGCTTAGATAGAATTAACAAGGAGATTGCCGTTCTAACCATCAACTTTTCAAAGCTTTCGCTTCATAACTAAATCTGAATGAGCAGGACTCGAAACAATTGGAAACGAATTTTTGAGAAGAGAACAAAATTCGAACAAGCATTGAAAAGAAAACTGGACACAGACGAAATAATAGCCACAAAACGCGAGAAATCGATAGGTAAAATAGCCTTTGGAAATATACCTGGATTCACGCAACAATCTGACACTTTCGTAGAAAACGAGTTAGAACTAGAGGTAGGAAGCTCTAATCCAATATCTAATTTCTCCGCAGCCTTCCCACTTACCAATCTGGTAGGTTGTACAGGTAATTGCGAGTATTGCAACTCCAATATCTCCCCGATACAACGACTTGAAACCATAGTAACCTCACTTCCCAGCCTATGGTAGGAAACGACCCAGCCATGGCAGATCAAATAGCCAACTTAACACATCATCAGAACATCACTGATGCACTACTGAACACTATGGGAGAGTGCATGGCAGTGCAGCAAGCGTTATTACACATACCGCTTTACGATGGTAAAAATATGTCGCTTAGGACCTTCTTGCAGGATGTAGAAAATGGTCTCAGCATTTGCCCGGAAGGTATTCATAATGCCTTCTTTAAGGGAGTCATTGCAAAGCTGCGCGACACCGCTAGAGACGCTGTCAATGGGATAGAAATCGCCTCCGTTAACGATCTTAAGGATGCGTTAAAGGAATATTTCTCCCCAAAGAAAACGTATTACCACTATACAGGAGAAATTCAAGCAATAAGGATGCGCAGGAATGAAACCGTTATTGAATACTACAGCCGATTGAAGAAACTAATAGAAGGAGCCACGGCTTCACTTAAGGAGAAATTCACGGCAGCACAGGTACCTAGCATGTTGATAATGTTGGAAGGACTCGCACTAGAATCCTTCAAAAGAGGATTATCAGATGACATCCTGTTCGCCGTAAGTGCACAAGAACACGAGACATTGGCTGCAGCATTAAAAGCTGCACAACGGTTTGAAAGAGACTTGATCTCTTCACACGATAGAAGGGGATCTCTTCACGTCATCGAAACGGACCAATCAAAGGAAAAATCACCTCGACAAGTCAAGTTCGAGGAAGATAATAATAAGCAGTCTTGGAGATCACCGTCGCCAGGTAGAGATGAGTACGAGCATAGGCCATACTATCGTAACAACTCGCCAGCACGCGATGATCGTGGAAGATACGAACAAGACTCCTACAGAAGAGCCGCCCCAAGAGCACAAAGCCCTGTGGACTACTCTAACAGGAGATACAGCGCGAATAATAGAAATAACACTTATTCCTCCGAAAGATATGGCAATAATTATGCCAACCGAAACTTTAACGAATACAGAAGGGACTCTAGAGGAAACAATCCCAGGACGCCCAATAATTATTCGGACACCAGAGCGCGCTCGCCTACTCCAACTAGATACGCGCCTCCAGTACATTACCCCTATATGCAACCAATGCCACCTATGGGCCCAACGCCGTATCCGTACCAATATCCGTATATGCCACCGTATCAACCGCAATTTCCACCTGTGACGTATCAACAACCAAGACCACGAGAGTCTTTAAACTCATTGCCTGCTCGCCAGACGGACGCCTCAACGAGCAAACCCAACCTGGAGCGTCCACTAGCAGTCAAGTTCATAACTGCAACAGATTTGCAAGAGGAACCAGTCATAGGGGAACAGGACCAATAATTATATTAAAGGCTCCAGAATTGAAGAAGGCAACAGAATTCTTAATAGACACTGGAGCCGAAATCAACTTGATTCACGTGAGCGCTCTGCAACCCAGGAAGAGGAGCAGCTCATGAAGCTATGAGTATCACTGGAATAACTACGGACTCCTTCAATACCGCGGGTTCAACAGAGGTAACACTCTTCGACAAACCGATAAGATTTCAAGTCATAACAGGAAATCTACCGATCCCAGCATCAGGGATATTAGGGGTCGATTTCCTAAGAACTGAATCAGCGGAAATCTCATTTCACCATAATGCTATGGTAACGTCATCAGAACCTATACGTCCTGTACGGTTTGTGAATTATGAATACAGAGCCCCGAAGCCCACAAAGTACATCCTACAAGCCCGGTCAAAAACACCAATCACAATTGACTTACACGCTTCTGAACTAAAAACAGGATATCTACCAAGGTTAAAAACGCCGGATAATATCTTTATAGGCGAAGCCATTGTTAATAATGACAAACAAAAATGCATCGTAATGGCTATTAACTCTTACGAAGAGGACGCAGAAGTCGAGATACCGCCACAAGAGTTACAAGCTTATGATGTTTTCGAGGAATCCGAGGATTTCTTCGGCACCGAAGGATCTGAAAATGATCTTCCGGAAGCAGACAGGTTACAGGAAGTCTTGAACAGTTTACGGCTCGAACATTTAAACAGCGAGGAAAGACAACACGTACTTAAAATAGTCAAGGACTATCCACAGCTATTTCACTTAGCTGGAGACAAGCTACCTGCTACAGATGTACTAAAACATTGTATACCCACAAAGGACGATGCACCAGTATTTGTAAAACAATATAGATATCCGCCAGCACACAGAGAAGAAATACATCGACAAGTCACCAAGTTATTAAACGACGACATTATAGAGAATTCGAGGTCACCATATAATTCACCACTCTGGATCGTCCCCAAGAAAAATGACTCCAAGGGTAATAAAAGATGGCGAATGGTAATAGACTACCGAGCCCTTAATGAAAAAACTATTGGTGATGCTCATCCCCTACCTAATATAACGGAAATCTTAGATCGACTTGGGGGAGCAAAATATTTCTCGATATTTGACTTAGCTTCAGGATTTCACCAAATCGAAGTCAATGAAGCAGATAGGCATAAAACTGCCTTCAGCTCAGCAACAGGGCATTACCATTACAAAAGAATGCCTTTTGGCCTCAAATCTGCACCCGCAACCTTCCAAAGGCTCATGAATTTAGTCCTACTAGGGTTACAGGACTCAGAACTATTAGTTTATTTGGACGACGTAATTATCTTTGCGTCAGACTTAGACGAGCATGAAAAAAAGGTGCGTCGACTGTTCAATCGACTACTCGATGCTAGATTATCTCTACAACCGGACAAGTGCGAATTTTTGCGCACCGAAGTAGAGTACTTAGGGCATATAATTTCAGAAGAAGGTGTGAAACCCGACCCTAAGAAAACAGTAGCAGTGAAAAACTTTCCACAACCCAAAACCCAAACAAACATCAGACAATTCTTAGGATTAGCCGGATATTACCGTAGATTCATTGAAGGATTTTCAGCTAGGGCAAGGCCTCTTTCAGATCTGTTAAAGAAAACAGTACCGTTCCAATGGACGGACAAGCAGCAAGAAAGCTTTGAAGATCTTAAAAATGCCTTATGCAGCGCACCGGTCCTACAACACCCGGACTTCGAGAAACCATTCATTCTCACCACTGACGCATCAGACTACGCCGTAGGCGCAGTCCTCAGTCAGGGCGAGATAGGGCAAGACAGGCCCATAGCATACATGTCCTTGATGATGAAACCTGCCGAAAGGAACTACACGACAACGGAAAAGGAGTGTTTAGCAATAATTTACGCTGTGCTGCACTTCCGCCCATACCTTTACGGACGGGAATTCACACTTATAAGCGATCACGAACCATTAAAACGGATAGACTCCGTGAAACCCCCGATTCAAAGATTGATAAGATGGAGAACTCGACTCCGAGAGTACGAGTACAAATTTCTCCACAGAGCAGGACGATTAAACGTTAACGCCGACGCACTATCTAGAAACCCTATACAAGAAGAAGCTGTAGTATTACCTACCTCTTCATCGGCAAAAATCAACAAACCACCGGAACCTCCAAGACCTCGAGGACGACCACCGGGTAACAAAAACAAACCTTTACCCTTATTATCAACTTCCACCACCACTGGGAATACCATCGGTGAAAGGGTAAGAACTAGACACGCTAGTAAAGAACGAGCACCCCTCCGATTAACACTAAGGGAAAACGTGCTCGCTCAGCGCCACCACCAATGCGCAAGGCAACAGTAAAGCCGCCAGACCTAAAGGTTACAAGGGAAAAAGAACCCCGCGTCACCCAGCATAGAGGTACAAGCACTCAACCGCGGGAAGAGACTCAAGCTAACCCTATACCATCGACCTCTTCCAACAATAACCCGAAACCTATACGACCAGCAAAATTTTCCAAAAGGGTAACATTTCAAACAAGCGAAGACTCAGACTCGACAAATGATCCCCCAAGACCTCGCAAAAGAGTAAGTGGATTCTCAAGCCTAATACCAGAAGGATTACCCACAATAAACCAAACCTCGTCGCAGGACGAGCATACAAATGATGAAGAAGAAACACCACCAACCAAACAAACAATTATTGAATCAGCCCCTCGAAGGAGTTCACATTCTGACGAGTCAGGATCAATGGACGAATATTGGTGGGACGAAACACTCTCTAAAAATCGACCAATAGCACGCTCAACTCCGGTGCGACCCGAACTAAACCATGGCAATGGCATACCATGGCTTGGCAATATTATGGAAGTCAACAGCACTGACGACTCTTCCACGGAGGATGACGGAGAAATCCGATATCCCCCTCCAAGAGCGTCTGACACTGTACCACCAGAATTATTCTATCCGGAATTTATGAAAACTCCGAATAGCGTGCTGCAAATAAAGCTAATAAATGAAAGCTTGACTCATAAAAAAGATAATCTCCTTCATTTCACATCCGCAGACTGCGAGTTCGCTACCCCTGTAGCTAAACTATTAATAGACTTAAACCAACTAGATAAATGCGAAATAAGGGGACTCAAACCGAAATCGGGACAAGTAATAGTAACACCAAGGACTAAGACGTTTCTACTAAACGCTATTCTGATCAATAAGCACTTCGAAGTATTTTCAGAACAAGAACTTCGTAATACGCTTAAAAATCTAGCGGAGTGTATAAAGAAGTATGAAATAAAAACACTTCGCATTTCTAAGCAGAATAACCTGATAGATCAAATATCGTTCTCGACATTTTTACAAATATTAAAAGAAGCATTGAATCACTGTGAATGCCAAATCTTTATATGTTACGGTTCGACGACTATACCTCCGGACGACATGAAGGATAAAATTATCGAGGAATACCACACCAGCATGATTGGAGGACATAAGGGAGTAACCAAAACCTACAGGAGAATAAGGGAAAAATTCTTCTGGAGTGGACTAAAGGAAGATGTAACCGAATACGTCCGAAATTGCCAACAATGCCAAGAGCTTAAACTGGTAAGAGTTAAAAATAGAGAACCTATGATTATTACGGATACGCCTATCGAACCCTTCGACAAAATATCCATCGACACAGTCGGCCCACTCCCGATCACGCCCGATGGTAACCGACATATACTAACCATACAGGATAATTTGACAAAATATTGCATAGCCGTGCCTATTAACAACACAAAGGCCGAAACAATAGCAGACGCTCTAGCACGTCACGTAATCACCCTGTACGGTTCACCGCGTGTAATCCTGTCAGACAAAGCACCAGCCCTCATAGGGAAGGTAATGCACCAACTGACAAAAATATTTAAAATCCAACAAGTCACAACCTCTGGATATCATCCACAATCCAACGGTTCTCTAGAGCGAAGTCACATTGTGTTGACCGAATATATACGACACTACATAGAAAATTACGAAGACTGGGATAAGGTTGTGCCATTTGCGATATTTTCCTACAACACCAGCGTGCACGAATCAACTGGGTTTACGCCCTTCGAACTGATTTTTGGTAAACCCGCAAGAATACCGAGCTCCCTGCCCTTAGAAAAGGTAGAGACATACTCTTCTTACATAGCAGAATTAATCAATCGGTTACACGATACGCGGAAAATGGCCGCCGAATCCCTTGTCAATTCAAAATACAAGAACAAACACTACTACGACAAAAGGGCCAAAACACATCATTACTCGCCAGGAGACTTAGTATACGCCATCAAGGAACCCCGACAAAATAAACTTGACAAAACATATAAAGGTCCATACAAAATAATCGAACTTCTAGAAAAACATAACGTTATTCTTGAAGACGAAAATGGCAGGCGTCTTTTAAAACATATGGATAAAATCAAGCCAGCCCATCACCAATAGAAACATTTTGTTTCAGATGTGGACCATCATCATAGCCTTAACGACAATAGCACCAGTACTGGGCGAAAATTACATAATTCAAATTTTAAACAACAATCCTGGAATATACTACGAGAGATTACAAGATATTCGATACTCTGAGACTGACTGGAAGGTAATTGTTTTCATCGACATGAAACCCCTGCATTACAATGTCACCTTTATCAGGACAACTTTCCAAGGCCTCAGAGATAAATGCGTGCACGCCCAGGATTACCCCGAACTATGTGACACATTGGTAAAAAGGATATACTTCTTAGAAGAAGAAAACAAGCTGATAAACCAACTGCACACGGACCTACTAGACTCAATGAGCGAAGTAGAGTACCTTGAGCCATCGGCCTCTGACTTACCGACAATAAAGAAAAGAAGCGTACCCTTCGGATTCATCGGCAGTATCAGCAGGTCACTGTTCGGGACCCTTTCAGAAGAAGATGGGCAGATATACGAAAAACATATCGCCCAGCTATACAAAGAAGAAAATGAAATAGCTAGGATAGCTAAGGAAGAAGCACACATAGTGCAACATAAATTAGCCTCCATCAGTACCCAGGTAAAAGAAAACAGTGAAGGTATACAAAAAACCTACGACCTTTACTTAAAGGTCATCAAGGAAATGGACGATATCAGCGGTCTATGGCATTACTTAAATGTAATGAAACATTTTTCGGGAACGATCAATTACATAGAAACCGTGTTAACTTTATATAAGGAAACATTTAAGACGTTACAGGAAGCTGTAAACGCCGCTCGCATTGGACGCATGCATACCTCACTTATGACTACGACTACCCTGCAAAAGGTAATTAGACAAATTATAGATTTACACCCAGAATACGAATTCCCTATCCCAATAGCTCACGCACGAATGGATAAACTTACAGAAATAGTCACCGTCCGCCTCGGATACAGAAACGGCAAGTTTTTAATAGAAATGAGAATCCCCATGTTAAGCAAATTCCCGACCGAACTATATAAAATACACCCCGTACCGATTCCACAACAACAGAATGATTACTTAGTTACAGCATATATCGCCCCACAGACACCATACATCTCGTTAAGTAACGACAAGAGAGCATACAGCCTTTTGTCCGACCTAGACCTAAAAACGTGTAAACACACATTACACAATAAAATATGCACACGCATCGCACCGATATACGAATCAGATAACAACATGGCATGCGAGTATTTACTGCTGAACCAACCCAGCGACAAAAATATCAATCTCTGCTCCATAAGCATAACACACAATTACAAACCGTACTGGACCCATTTAAAATCAATGGATGGATGGCTCTATTCCGTTCACGGTACAAATGTGATCCAAATATTATGCCCGGGACAACAACACGAATTAGTAAAAATATCAGGAGTTGGAATACTCCAACTTAGGCCGAAATGCTCAGCACGACACAACCATATAACGCTTACCGGACTCAAAACACTAGGAAACACGGAGGAATTCTTATACCTACCCCAAATTCACCTAAATATCACACAAATTGACGGTAATTTCTTTAAAAAAATTTCAATATTAAACGATTCTTTGACATTCACCCCACCCAAATACACAGTGGGGAAGCTCGAATCGGAAATGAGCTTAAACGAAATTCAGAACAAATACGACAAAATCATAGAAGAAACCAACAATAGAAAACTAACACACTTCGTCTCATACGGAACAATCGGATTAAATACTACGATAATAATAATAATAATGATAATAATAATAATATGTTGCCTTAAATACAACAAAATACGCCCTCTTAACCATAAAACACGAAACGATCCAACCGACTCGGAAAGTTATACATTTGATGTCCTGCGGCCTATAAACGTCATCGAACACCCCTCTCAATCATACCATGCTTCATCTAAATCGATCAACACTCCATCTGTTTCACCAAGATCACGTCACAATTCAGCACCCATCGACAACACAGAAGATCATACAGACAATGAAATGAACTAACTTCATATCTGCTTACTAACCCTTACAAGTTAATGAATTCCTCATGTTCACAGAAAAGGAAAAGAAAAAAAAACAGAATGATTTATATACCGCATGTTTCGCTAAAAATCTGGATCATAGGAACATTGATTAACATGATAGATGCACAATCAAAAACAGCACTGATAACCAACCTCGGCTCTAATCCTGGGATCTACTTCCACTACCTTGGACCAATACTACACCAGACGGATCAATGGACACTCGCTGTAATAATCAACCTACACGAAATTAGTCATGGAACTATTAAAGCACAGGAAACAATAAATAACCTGACCAGCACGTGCGACAGAACAATAACAATATGTCAATTATATTACACACAAACAAGACAAATAAGTCGCCTCCTGGACCAAGCAGATAGTCTATTGTCAACCATCGACGAAATATCATTACCAGCAGAAACTGACGAAACCTCTACCTCAATCATCAATAGGGTGAATACAGAACTTCAAACGTCTCGAAAAATAGCAAAGGAACTTAAGGACATCAATGATTACATAGAATTCAGAAGAAACGACTCGCTTGCACATACAATCACTGATTATATAGGAGCAACCGAGCCGAGGTTAGCAAAAATAAAAGAATTTTTAGAATTACACATCAATCTATATAAAATGATAATAGATGTAATAGAATCAGCTCAAATGGGTCAGCTAAATCACAAACTCATTGACATAGAAGACTTCAATCGTATAGCCCAGTATATACAGCCAGAACCATACGAAAGGATAGCCATGCCACAACCGTTTTCAAACACATTTAACGAAATAATATCCTGTAAACCACAGAGGACTCAGGACAACATCTACATCAAGATAGAAATACCACTGTACAAAGACGACGGCCTAAAACTCTACAAAGTATACCCCATTACCGTACCAACGACATCAACCCAAATCATACCAAGAGGGGAATACATATCTGCACCAACCGAAGGAACAAACCATACGTTATACGAAGAAAAGGATATTAGGAAATGCGTCAAAATAAAGGAAACAATGTACTGCAATATACCAAGAGTAATCAACTCAGGAAACAGTTGTGAAATCCAATTATTAACTGACTCACCCGCGGAAAAATGCCAAATGAAAACAACGCGACTAATACGGACCACCTGGACACACCTTCAAGATACCAATGCCTGGATCTTTTCCGCACCAAAATCAGAAAGTTTGCACATAACCTGCTGGAATAATGACGACACAGATGTAGAAATCCATGGAATAGGAATTGTAGAAATGCAACCAGATTGCCAAGCTTCAACTACATATGCAACTCTAATACCATCAATGAAAGAAAGCAAACTGAAGGAATATTTCACTTACACAAACAAAATAAAATCCACGGATATAAACGATACCAAAGAAACCAACTTGACGTATTTGACAATCATTGGAATGGCATTAATAACAACTGTTGGATTAATCATATCATGGATTATGAACAAGAAGATGAAATACAACTACACCTTACAGACAGGGAAAAACAAGAGGAACTCATCCCTATTAACCCACAAAAAAATGAGACTGTAAAACAGGACGAAACAAACCCCAACGAACTAGATGCTACTAACGAACCGACAAAGACAGACCCTATATACGATACAGTGTCTCCCCCAAAACAAGTTTAAAAAAAAAAAAAAAAAAAAAAAAAAATTTGACATAGAAGGGAAGCACATCTCTTCGAGAAATTAAAAATCATTGCCTAACACTAATGCACGCATTTTATTAACACTGCATGAAGTAATGAATAGCTCGATCTAACGAGAACTTTTTTTTCCTACAGATGTCCTTCCTAACTACCCTCCTTATACTTTTCTTTATCATAGTAGCGACTACACCTCAGAAAACAAAATTACCCTACTCAATTACAACCTTGACAAATCAACCGGGGATCTACTACGAACCAATAAAAGATTACTACTACCAAGACGATGTTTGGACACTCGACACTAACATCAATCTCCTTCAACTATATCATGATGAAAGGACCTTTATAGATGACATCCAAACTACAAAAAAAATCTGCGCATTCTTCTGTAAGGAACGGCAACTAACGGGAATTGACTACCTAAACACTCTGATAAACACCACAGAACGACTTAGGAAAGAAACATTCGAATTGGTGGCAATCAAGAAAAACCACGAAGAATTTTCCTTTACACCAACTATCCCGTCCAATGGAATCTCCGACAAAATTTTCCAAGTTCACTCATCAAGACCAAAATTCCCGTCGTCAAATGACTACTCATACCATAACTTCCAGTCATGGATCTCCAACACAATAACCAACCTAGCAGATCATGTTAGAATATACCAGAGGATCAGGGACACGATAGTAAAGCTACAAACAGGAATAGTAAACCCAAACTTAATACCCGAGTACCAGCTAGAAGCTATCTTCAACGAAACAAGCAAAACGAAAACTAAATCACGGCTCCCGCCACTGGAACTCGGAAGAATATCTCGAATCAAGGTATCCAAGTTCGCGTTCAGCATAAATATCCAGCTGAATGTCTCTACTTACACAACGACAACGTTCAACCTATACAAAATTCACCGTGTTCCAGTACCTCAAGTTGACAACACCATGGCTATGATTTCACTAACATCAACATACATCGCAATAAACAACATAACGAGACAATATGTACTACTAGATGACATCAGCAAATGTTTCAAGAGCAACGACGCCATTTTCTGCCCGCGACCAACTAGAATCTACACCGAGCCTACTTGCGAGTCAACCCTACGAACCGCCACCTCACCAAACGAATTTAACCGATGTATCATCTCAACCTACAATGACACAAAAACGACCTTCAAACTACTGGAAACGACTGGGGAATGGATCTTCTCTACACCCATCACTGAAGAAATCAAGATCACCTGCAATCAAAATTACAACGAGACTATAAAAGGGATTGGAATCATATGGATCGCGTCAGAATGCACCCTAACAACACCACACACAACGCTAAAGGGAAAAACAACTACAAGAAAAGAAGGACAGCACTTTAACTCCACCCTGCACCTCACCATAACAAAACGTATCAGCATACCACCATTATACTATATGATCCTATCGATAACGGCTACGATCATGAGCATCGTCACATGGATAACATGGAAAATCAAGCTCCACAAGGATAGGAAGCGTAGATTTACAGGAATGGAACTTCTACCACCACCACCTGCGGAATTACTACTGGACATAGGACTTCCTTTACCGAAGGACCCACCTCAGTTGTACAAGTTTCCACCAGACTTGGGCACCCCAATTCTCAACTAAAAAAAAAAAAAAAAAAAAAAAAAAAAAAATAATAATAATCATCAAGACACAAGAAGACGCTGACCAGAAAGAAGACTTAGATTATAAACAATTTTATGTACAATTTCCCTCTTTACATACCATCCTGTCCTTTCTATGCATGTTGTAGTTTTCTTCCTTACCTCTTCTATTTTCAAAAACCTTTTTTTATTTACCTTTTTCTGATTGTTTTGTCCTCATAGATGGCCAGCGAAGGTATTGCCCAAGAGATTTCCAGCAACAACACCAACCAGGACTCATCCAACGGTCTCCAAGGATTAGAGATAGCAATAATAAGCCGTTGCTTGACCCTAGGGCCAAGGATAAGAACTCAGGTGCATTTTAGCCCACTGAGTCGTAAGCTGTTATGTGCCCATTGTTTTGATCGGACCGGTTACACGGAAAACTACGAAAGTTATAAGACCTTTCACCGATTCCGCTACAACGAACCATTGTATACTGAATGCAATGGATGCGGAAACAACCTGTTAGTAGCACGGCCGGCATCAGAGTGCCCAACCTGCCTTGAGACCCTCAAAACGCATCAAAACGAAATTAGGGATCTGGGAGGCAAGCAGATAACAGAAGAAACGGTGACTAACAGAATAGAAAAGGAGATAGCAGCCTTCGAGCGATTACCGACTCCCCCACCAACGCAAGACATCACCGTATTCCCTAATCCACGGGACGGATATACAGTCATCGCCTTGTCCTATTGCGTTATTAGCTGTATCAAGGAAAAATTATACTATAGTGAAGTAAACCAAAGGGTAATTTGCCGGATCTGTTATAGAATATCGGCAAGACACTGGGAGAGTTACGAAGATCATAAAGACTTCCACCTGGTGTCTTTCCATCCACCTAAACACCTCCGATGCACTTACTGCAACAGACGATTACTACGAGTACAACTGGCCAGTGACTGCAAGGGTTGTATCGGTACGACGTTTAGACGAAGTAACCGGATTCAAGACCAGGGCAGCGCCTTCGTGCACCATCGACCGCGGACGAAATGATCTTCCTCTCAATTCTTCCTACCTTCCTTTTTTTTTCTTCTCCTTACCCTCTCTTCCCCTTCATTATTGTAGTAAAAATAACAATTGTAGCGATATTAGTAATAGCAAAAATAACATTAACAATAGTATTAGTAATAATAGTAATAATAACAAATCTCTAAAACATAGAAAATATTATTCTTCTAGATGAATTTTCAACAGAAAATGAAAATCCTTCACGATCTTGGATTCAACCCAGGGCATGTGCCCTGCCACATCCAAACGAATAGCAGATTCTTCTGCAAACATTGTCGGCGACCGATGTGTATGTCGCCCACGACATTTATATTCCACCTGCACAACGAGTTGACACGAGTCCCACTCTCGACATGGGATGAATGTATATTATATGAGCATTTCACCGAACTAGAAATAAGCCAATTAAAGGAACACTACTATATTAAAACAGAAGACGAAGATGATGAGAAAGAAGACGAACACCTAGAATGTTTTTGAATTTTTTTTTTTGTTGTAAACCATAGCGAGCGCAATTTTTCTTATGTGTCCGCCATATTTTATATACCCTCTTTCTGTATGTATCCGCAATAGTTTATGTAATATCTCTATTTTTGTATCCGCGAGAAAAAGTTTGAACCCTGGCCATAGCTGGACTTCATCGAGGACGATGAACACTCTCGCGTTGGGAGGTGTAACATCCTAGCTATTTCCTATTAATTAATTTTTTTTATTAACTAGAAAATACTAATAATTCTAAACTCTTTGCAATGGCCAGCGCTCAAACTTTTTCCTTAATTAATATGCACCGCTCAGATAACGTCGTGCGACAACACAGGTGTTCTTCTTTTTAGATTGACTTGTCGAATCATAATATGTACCTTATTTGCTGCTTCGCAAATAATATGACAGGTACATGTCAAATTTCGACAGCTCAATTGAAGAGGAGCAAACACAGGTGTTTTCCTATGACCGACCACCGCTAAGATACAGGTCTATCTTTTGGGTATAAAAGACCCAAAATTTTCATTGTTATATATAGTTTTCTCGGTACAGTTCTTGCGACATATACACTACAGGTTAGTTATTTAAATTCGTCACAATAGACGAATACTTATATTATCTTGCATTTCAATATTATCCCCATAAGCGGGATCTTTTTCATATATTCTCTTAAAATTCTTCGCTTTTGGCTTCTTCATAAGCCACTTAAACATTCACTCAAAATTTACCAGTCTAATAGATCGGTCACATCTAACTTTATTTTTCTCTTTTCATACTTGCTAATCTCAGTGTTAATAAAAATTCAATAATAAAATAACAAATAAATATATCAGTGCAATAAATCGTGCGTGTGAGATAAAACCATTCAGAATAAACTTGTGTATAAAAATAAGAATCATTCCGAATAAACTTGTGTCAAACCAAAACTTGTGCGTGAAATAAAACATTTTGTAAAAAAACAATTGTGTGCAATAAAAGGAAATTCAATAAAAGGGCAGTTCCATTTATTGAAAGAACCACCGATCCCATTTCAGACAGGATCAGCGATCAGCAACTAGCCAGCTACAACTAATAGACTACAAACAAGGTAAGAAATAATAAATTACTTTCTCTCTCTCTCTCTCTCTCGATTTCAACCCGGGTTCACGAGCCCGCAAAATAACTTCTCCGTTCGCCTCATAATCTGCCACGCTCACGTCTGAACGCGCATCCGCTCGGCGTATTCAGACCTGTGATATTCACGGTCATATTTTATATATTAAATTAAACAATTTAACCAATATAAAAAAACGCCGGAACGTTACATAGAGAAAACTTATAGTTTGCCTTTATTGAACTATACCTACAATTTCAAGAATATCTTGAATCAACTCTGTACTCGCGTGAACCACCTTAAACAATTTCATATAAATCAAAAACTTGAAATATTATAGGATCAAAAACATTAATAATACATGTTCTTTATAATATACAATAATTAATAAAATATATTTAGTCATAGTAACATTTAAAAGTTTTAAAAACAAGTAAAAAAATAGTCGATGTAAAACTTTAGTTCTATATGTTATTTTTAAACTTCACAAAATAACTCGATTTTGATAATGTATCAAATAAAAATATTTTTTATCATCTTTGTTAGAAATTTATATTTGATAAATCAATGAATAAGTAGTGAGTTCGAATAAAAAAATTTTAAAATATATTTTTTTCGAACGAAAGCCACAATAATACGATATAACGTTTAAAAAAATGGAATTATAGACATTTTTAGTGTGATTGTAACAAAAATGTAAAAAATTATTTCTATTTTAAGTGTTAATCATCCAATCGAAAAAATCTTAAATAAAGTTTCAAAAAGTTTAAAGTTGAATAATGAAAGTGTGACATGAATCATTTCAAGAGAAGGTAAAATACCGACATTAGAATTTTCCAAATTTTTTATTCTTAAGAAGGGGCCGAACTATCTGTCTTTGTCCAATAGCGTTTTTCATCATTTATGTAAACACTATCCGATATAATAAGAAAAACATAACAGCCCCCGCTAGATATTAGTATAATATGTAAATTTTGTAATAACAACCAAATTTTTTTACTGCGTAGTTTTTGAATGATTAGAGACCTACGAAAAAAAAAGTTATATTCTAGATTGCTAGTAGGTCTCTAATTAGTCAAAAACTATGCGGTAAAAAATTTGGTTGTTATTACAAAACTTACTAATTATACTAATATTTAGCGAGGGCTGCTATTTTTTTCTTGTTATAAAGGATAGTGTTTATATAAATAATGAAAAACGCTATTAGACAGAGACAGATAGTTCGGCCCCTTCTTAATCCGAAATTTGTAAAAATATCTTAATATTACAGCTTTCCATTTTAACTAATAAAAAGCATAATTTAGAGATATTTCGAAAAATTTTTGAATAAAAGTTAAAAATTCGGAAAATTGCAATGTCGGTAATTCCATGTATGACTCATACACCCTATTACATCACCTTAATTCGATTCTGTGGTAAACACAATTGAATTTTCGTTATTCAAGTATTTGAATTAAGATTGCTCTGGACCTAATTCTTGATTTCGCACTTTGAAAACAGCTGATTAAAGTTTGTTTTCTCTAATTTAATTTAGTTTGATTAAACTTTATTTTAAAATTTTGTAAATTAAATAATTAGCATTTCAAGTAGAAGTTATTTTTCTAAATTTTTCTTAAAATAATACCGAGAATACTCATAAATAATATTCGAGTTCTCTGATATATATATTATATCATAAATTTTATTGATATTTAAAAAATTTTTGACGATATAAACATCTTTGTAAAATGCTATATTTCTATAAATATTAATTCAATTAGAATTTTTAAATTTAGTAATAATTTTACTTTACTTTAATTGTCTCTTTGGTTTTTGTTCTATTATTTTTTTTATCGAGAATCTTATGGGTCCCCTAGATGCCTGGGGCCCAGGGCAATGGCCCATGTTGGCTCATGCCTAAGTCCGGCCCTCTTCATTTATGTAAATGTTATTACAATGTTAGTTGTTTGAATTATTATCTAATTTTAATTGTTGCTCCAGAAATAAATGTGAATGAATTAAAATTATTATATGCTTATGCTCTTTGGTATAGTTAACAAGATTCTGATAGACAAAATAATTTACAAATTTGTAATCAAAAGTTAAAGTTTATTGAGTGACTCGTTACTATTAAAAAATTTTGGATATTTTATAAAGAAAAAATTAGATTCGTACTAATTTGATATAGATTATGAAGATTATTAAGAATCCTGGCAAACAAAATAATATAAAAGTTTCAATCAAAGTTTTGGGTTGAAGTTCGTAGAAAGGAAATTTCTGAATTTCAAAATATTTCAATATATATCTTTGTACATAGTTTTATTACTTGAAATCTATAGTTTATTAAATTAAAAATATTGTTTATAGCTAGAAAAAAAGTTGAAATCATATTGCTTCTTAAGGAACTAAGAACATAATTATAATATGACTTTATGCGAATAAGTACAATGTACTCAAAAGAAAAATCCATTCATCGTAAGAAGGATTATTCATTACAGCTTTGAAAAGTAATTTTGCATAAATATATAAAAATCTCTGATGGAATACATAGAATTATACACTGAGAAAAAAATTTAGTTGAGTCAATGAAATAAATTTAGTTATTAAATATTTTGTTGATAAAAATTAATATTGATTGAAGTAATATGCAAGGTTATTAAATCACTGAAATATTTAGTTGGGATAAAAAAAAATTGATACCCAAGTTAAAAAAAATTAATATTTGTTTAAAATAAAGAAAAATTTATTGTTTTGGTTAAATTATTTGATTGCTTTAATCAAATCAATTTCATTAAGGCAGCTGATAAAATTTTATAAAATATTTATTTGTAACAATAGAATATGTTTGTAAATTATCTATATATTTTGTTACAGTAATTAAATATTTATTTTAGTAAATCGTTTGTTAAATTTACAAAATCTTTTATAACAATAAAAAAATATTGATCAATCATCAATATAATATTTGCTTGAATTAACGGTCATCCGATTAAGTTAAAGAAGCTTATATTGTAAATAAATGCTTCACTAAATTAATAACATTGTCATTTAATTAATAAAATATGTGATTGCATAAAAAAAAATATTTTGTTGTCTATAACACATAAAATTTGATCAGCATTTCAATAAAAATTACAATTAATTAAAAGAAATAGGTTCTTAAAATCAACAAATCCGATTTCAATGAATTCACAGAAAGAAAACCAATAAATTATTTTTTTAAAGTCAAGAAAGGTGCAACGTAAAATCAGATATTAAATTTTTTTTAAAGAAATATTTACTAAACCAAATATATTTATTCTATTATTTCTATCAAGTTGTTATTGAAACAAGAATATATTTCACTGATTTAATTATATATTGTATTAACACTTCTATTAAATTACTTAATTGTTTAATAATATATTTGATTATCTTAATGAAATGTTTATTAAACCAAATATATTTATTTTATTATTTCTATCAAATTGTTATTGAATCAAGAATATATTTCACTGATTTAATTAAATATTGTATTAACACTTCTATTAAATTACTTTAATGTTTAATAATATATTTGATTATCGTAATGAAATATTTATTAAACCAAATATATTTATTCTATTATTTCTATCAAGTTGTTATTGAAACAAGAATATATTTCACTGATTTAATTATATATTGTATTAACACTTCTATTAAATTACTTAATTGTTTAATAATATATTTGATTATCTTAATGAAATGTTTATTAAACCAAATATATTTATTCCGTTATTTCTATCAAGTTATTGTTGAAATAAGAATATATTTCACTTATTCAATTTAATATTATATTAACACTTCCATAAAATTACTTTAATGTTCAATAATATATTTGATTATCTCAATGAAATATTTATTAAACCGAATATATTTATTCTATTAATTCTATCAAGTTTTGATTGACATGAGAATATATTTTACTTATTCAATTAAATATTATAATACTTCTACTGAGTTACTTTGATGTTTAATAATCCTATCCTATATTATATTAAAGTAAAACCACTTTTTTTCCGTTTCTCCAGTTCTCCGGTTCTCCGCATTTTTTAAATGTGTCTAATCTTTTGGTAATAAGAGTAGCAATTTTTTATTGGACCCTATATAATTAGTCCTCATTGGTCATAAGCATCTTTTTGGGTCACATTTTTTTGGGTCTTATATTTTTTTGGACCCAACATTTTTTTAGGCCTTATATTTTTTGCACCCTATATTTTTTTAAGTCCAGAATTTTTTTGGTCTCTATATTTTTTTAGGCTTTATATTTTTTTGGGCCTTATATTTTCTTGCACCCTATATTTCTTTGGGCCCAAAATTTGTTTGGTCTCTCTTTTTTTTGGGCTTTATATTTTTTTGGGCCTTATATTTTCTTGCACCCTATATTTTTTTGGGCCCAGAATTTTTTTGGTCTCTATATTTTTTTGGGCTTTATATTTTTTTGGGCTTTATATTTTTTTGGGCCCAATATTTTCCTGGGCCCAATATTTTTTTGGTCTCTATATTTTGCTTTCTCATAGAGAAAGCATTGTATCGATGAAAAAAATTTTTTTCTATTTTTTCATTAATTTGTACATATTTGAACTCGGTGAGTCGAAAAAAGTGGTTTCCAGAAAATAACTGTATGTATGTGTGTGTGTGTGTGTGTGTGTGTGTGTGTGTGTGTGTGTGTGTGTGTGTGTGTGTGTGTGTGTGTGTGTGTGTGTGTGTGTGTGTGTGTGTGTGTGTGTGTGTGTGTGTGTGTGTGTGTGTGTGTGTGTGTGTGTGTGTGTGTGTGTGTGTGTGTGTGTGTGTGTGTGTGTGTGTGTGTGGATGTATGAATTCAGTTAGTAAACTGTATCTCGAGAACTACACGATGGATTTGCTTCTAATTTTGCATGAAATTTAGTTTTGTGACCAACTTGCTGGGAAGCTATTGATAATTGGTTCTTCTAGCGTGATTTTCATTTAAAAGTTTAAAAAAAAAAAAAAAATTCGATTTTTCGTTTTTTGGTTTTTTTTTGTTTACTACTCGATGAATTTGCTTCAAAATTTGCATGGAATTTATTTGTGATTGCCCGGATAAAATAAATTTTTAAAAATGGATTTTCTTAGCTTAGTTTTAATTTTAGAGCATTTTGAAATTTGAAAAAAAAATGTTTCTATTCATTAAGCCAATAAAATCTTAAAAACTACTCGATGGATTTACTTCAAATTTTCCATACAATTCAATTTTTTGATGAACTGGTGCGGAAGCTATTGAGAATTGGTTTTTTTAGCGTAGTTTTTTTTAGAATCATTTGAGAATTTTAAAAAAATTTCGATTTTTCATTTTTTTTGTATTTTACGTTAACTACTCGAAGAATTTGTTCGAAAATTTGTATGGAACTTAATTTCGACTGCCACTAGTATAAAAAATTTTGTAAACTATTTTTCTTAGCGCACTTTTAATTTTAGAGCATTTTAAAAATTTTTTTTTAAATTAAAAAAATTTTTTTTTTAATTTTTATTTTTAATTTTTTTCTATTTTACGAAAACCATTCGATAGATTTGCTCCACAATTTGTATGCGATTTATTCGCTACTGTCTGAAGAAAACAAGCTTTGGAAAATTAATTTTCTTAGCGCAGTTTTAATTTTAGAGCACTTTGAAAATTTTCAAAAAAAATTTTAGTTTTCATTTATTTTCTATTTTGCGTAAACCATACTATAAATTTTCTCCAAAATTTTTATACAATCAATTCGCTATTGTCTGGAAAAAATAAGCTTTTGAAAACTTATTTTCTTAGCGTGGTTACAATTTTAGAGAATTTTAAAGATTTAAAAAAAAATTTCGATTCTTCTTTTCTTATTTTTTTTTTATTCTACGTAAAGTACTCGATAGATTTGTTCTAAAAATTGCAGGGAAATTATTTGCGACTGCCAAAAAAGGGAAATTTTCGAAAATTGATTTTCATAGCGTGGTTTTAATTTTAGAGCATTTTTAAAATTTTGAAAAAGAAATTTTGAAAAGAAAATGTTATTTATTTAACCAGTTAGATCTCGAAAATTACTCAATGGATTTGCTTCAAATTTTTTACACCATCTATGTTTTTGTATAACTAGACGGGAAGCTATTGAAAATTGGTATTCATAGAGTAGTTTTTTTCATAGAGCCATTTTAAGAATTTGAAAAATTTTTCAATTTTTAATTTTTTTTGTATTTTACGTAAGTTACTTGATGAATTTGCTTTGAGATTTCCATAAGAATAATTTGCATCTGCCAAAAGAAGGATAACTTTTATAAACCGATCTTTTTAGCGTAGTTTTCATTTTAGAAAATTTTATAAATTTTCTTAAAAAATTTTTATATTTCAGTTTTTTTCCATTTTACGTAAAGTACTCGATAGATTTGCTCTAAAATTTGTATACAAGTTATTTGCTACTGTCTTTATAAACCAAGTTTGAAAAAAATAATTTTCTTAGAGTAGCTTTTTGATCACTTCTTTTGATTTCTGAGTAACTCTTGAAAATTTATAATAGTACTACTGATTTAGATGTTGACTTGTATTATTACATTCAATTAAGTATTTAAATATAATCATTATTAAATATTATAAATTAAATTGTTTTTTAATTAATGGAAAAAATATTTGAAGAAGAAGAATGAATTTCGTTGTCATCGTTTTTTTAAAGTACAAATTTATTAATAAATATTAATGTTAGACAATTTTTTTTATATTAAAATCACATTTAAATAAATATAAAAAAAATAATGAAACTCTAAGAGCTCTATGAGAAAGCATTCCGCCAAAGCACTTGGCAGCGTTTTTTTCTCGCATTCTAACCTCAAAATCGCAACTTCTTTTCTCTTTTTCGGCTCTCAAGCGAGAAAATATATTATGAAACGGATGTGTAAGAGCTTTTTTACGAAACTCGTTACAGCCCGAGCCTCCGGCTCGGGCTGTAAACTTCTCGTTTCGTAAATAAAGCTCTTACACACCCGTTTAATAATGTACTATTAGACTATATTTTTTGGGCCTTTTATTTTTTTGGGCCTCATATCTTTTTTTGACTTTATATTTTCTTGTGCTCTATATTTTTTGAGCTCAATATTTTTTCAAAATTAATATTTTATTGGGTTTCATAATTTTTTTGGGTTCTATATTTTGTTTAGCTCTATTTTTTTGGGCCTTATATTTTCTTGTGCCCTATATTTTTTTGGGCACAATATTTTTTTTTTAATTTATATTTTCTTGCACCCTATATTTTTTCGGACCTAATATTTTTTTTTAATTTATATTTTCTTGGGTTCTATAATTTTTTTGGATTGTTACGATCGGATTTGTTTCGGTCGTTGAATTCACAAAAAGAAATAAATTTCTTTTTATTGGCAACCAGTTTGTAGTCCCAGGACTTACTTGTCACCATTTAACTAAATATTTATTAAAATAAAATTTTAATTTAGTTTTAGAATAACCAAATTTTTATTAAAATCAATATTAAGTTTTAATTATTTAAATACATTTCTCCTTTTGTGTTTTCTTTTTTATTTTTTTATTTAATAATTAATACACATTTTGTTATTTATTATATATAATAATTTTCTTACGATTCAATATTTCAGGAAGAGAGGGAAAAGATATATAAATGTATCCCTTGAAGTTCCGTCCTTTAATCTCCGCTTAAATTAACTTATTCCTACTCGGTTAAGTTATCCGTGGCCAGATTAGGTTAGATTCTTCAACTCTCGGTCGTCTAGCGCTCAGCTAATTTATTCGTTTATGTCGTCATTTGCACTTGCTTGTCCTTTTCACTAAATATTTATTTATATAAATTTTTTTTGTGATTTTTTTTTTCGTGAAATAGGTTTCTAGTCTATTTATGCAAAAATTGTAAATTTATTTTTTTCTATATTATAATTTTTCCTATTAGCGAAGTAGGTTTCTAAGCTACTTCCTAATGAATTTTATGATGAATAAACTGATTTAAAACTAACACTGACTTTATCTCAGCGGACCAGCGGAGCCGACTCTTGCGGTTGCTATCGTATTAAGACTAAAGGCGAAGAGTGACGTAGGGGGCTGTTTTTATTGCCTTGCGCCGGGCGATCGAGAGATGGAAAATCCAATCAAAACCTGACATGCAGCTGAAATTTCCAGAACAGAAAATCGTTCGATTGTTTTAGAGTTCATTGGCTTACTTACCAATGAATTCTTGTACTTTCTTCTCCGTCTCTTCTTTACATTTGAAGTTTTCGCAATTTTTAAGAATGCTGACTCGGGACATCGCATGGAACTACTTTTCCATATATGTAATAAATGTAATAAAAAAATAGATTAATGAATAATTCCAATCTTTAATATAATTCATTCAACAATTTATAAGGGTTTAGCTCCATGGGATGTCACAGGGTCCTATATTTTATTTAGCTCTATATTCTTTTGGGCCTTATATTTTTTTGGGCCCAATATTTTTCTAGGCCCAATATTTTTTTGGTCTCTATAGTTTTTTGGGCTCTATATTTTTTGGGCCTTATGTTTTTTTAGGTCCCATATTTTTTTTTACTTTATATTTCCTTGCGCTCTATATTTTTTGGGCCCAATATTTTTTCGATTCTTATATATTATTGGGCTCTATGTTTTTTTAGGACCAATATTTTTTGGGCCCAATTTTTTTTCGAAATTAATATTTTCTTGGGTTTTATAATTTTTTTTGGTACTATATTTCATTTAGTTCTATTTTTCTAAGCCTTATATTTTTCAGGCCCTACATTTTTTTGAGTCCTATTTTTATTGGGCGTCATATTCTTTTTGGGCCTTAAATTTTCTTGGGCTCTATATTTTTTTGGGCCTAATATTTATTCAATTTTTATATATTCTTGTGCTCTATATTTTTGGGCCCAAAATTTTTTTGAAATTTATATTTTCTTGGATTCTATGATTTTTTTGAGGCCTATATTTTATTTAGTTCTATATTTTTCTGGGCCTTATACTTTTCGAGCCCTACTTTTATTTGAGTGCTATTTTCTTTGGGCCTTATATTGTCTTGGGTTCTAATTTTTTTGGGCCAAATATTTTCTCGATATTAATATATTCTCTGGCCCTATATTATTTTGAAATTCATATTTTCACGGGTTCCATAATTTTTTTGGGTCCTATATTTTATTTAGCTCTATTTTTTTCTGGGCCTTATATTTTTAGGCTTTACATTTTCTTGAATCTTATTTTCTTTGGGCCTTATTATTTCCGGCCTCTCATTTCTTGGCTTCCATATCTTTTTTGGTCCTATATTTCTCTAGGCCTAATATTTTTTTGGGCCTACTTTTTTTCGAGTCCTATTTTCTTTGGGCCTCTGATTTTTTTGGGCCATTTATTTTTCTGAGCCTAATTGTTTTTTAACTTTTTTTTTCGGGTTTTCATTTTTTTTAATCTTATATTCTTTTAGGTAAAATATTTTTTTATTATTATATTCTCTTGGTCTTTATATTTTTTGGGCCCAATATTTGTTTGATTCTTTTATTTTTTTCATTCTTATTTTACTTGAGCTGTATATTTTTTTGGCCAAATATTTCTTTAAATCTTATTTTTTTTTCATTCTTTTGTATTCTTGGCTCTATATTTTTTTGAGTCCAATATTTTTTGGATTCTTACATTCACTTTGGCTCTATATTTTAAGCTCTACATTCTGCCATAATCAACTAAATTAAACTCAATTTTCAATAATGTTCATACGGCTTCCATGTCGTACAATTGGTAATGTTTGCCTGAAATCACCTGATGCAATTACAGTTTTACCACCAAAAGGTTGGTTCACATCGCATAAATCTTAAAAAAGACGATCAACTGCTTTAAAAGCAAATTTTGAAGTCATGGATATTTTATCCCGAATAATTATTTGTGTTCCCTTTGCTTGCTTTTTGCAGAATTAG
This sequence comes from Anastatus disparis, assembly GCA_017163975.1. Taxonomy (NCBI): domain Eukaryota; kingdom Metazoa; phylum Arthropoda; class Insecta; order Hymenoptera; family Eupelmidae; genus Anastatus; species Anastatus disparis. The sequence continues at coordinate 5,005,276 of JAFFSR010000074.1, forward strand.
GCTTAACATTACAAGTTGTACAATCTGTTATATTTAAGAGGACGTTGTGTCTCATTATCCTTTTCTAAACGAAAAATGTAGGTTTTTGGAAAAACTAGTAGTTATTACTGGAAATCAATAGTTGTCCGCAACTCGTACAGTAATAAACAATACTTTTTCTACTGAGAACAAATTAGTTCTCTAGCCTCACTCATGATTTTGTAAGTATATCAAACTTTTTTTAAAAACGAAGCATCAAAATTAATTTCATTATTAATTAATTTATTTATTCCAGCGGCCTCTTAACGGTAGATTAAATGTTGTATGCATGGTTTTTCCATCGACTAATGAATTTGCTGCAATAGCTGTCCCAGCTACACATAAATAACGTATAGTATGATATTTAAAATCAACTCTTAAAACGTTAAGTAAATAACTTTTTACACTTTCACCTGGTCCATCTATAAAAATATATTTTTCTTTACTTTGGTTGTTTAAACTTTTTATAGTAGAGTTGAATATTTGCCTTTGTTTATCATTTAAAGAATTTATTTTCATTTCTAATTCATTAAGAATATTATTATTATGATTTCAAATTGTTTGATTATCATCTTCTTCTATAAATGTGCTTATGTCAGGTAAATTAAAATCATTTGAAGAAAATCCATCGACTTGTAAATTATTTTTTATAACATTCAATGCAAGATTTTCACCTATATTTTTTTTCGTATTCAGGATTGTATAACTTATCTTTATATTTTTCATATAAATCTTGTGAATTTATACGATTATGAAAAACGCAAATGAAAGCAAATAATTCATAAAGAATATAAAGGAATTCTGTTGAAGATGCTTCTTTCAAACATCTATCCCATTCCTCATCTTCATTAATTAATTGTTTTGCCTTAGCTGCCTCATAAAACGAATTGTACATCATACCATCAACAGTACGCAAAGCTTCAAAAGATGTGGCTCCTTTAACATGTAATAGTAATAACCTAATGAAATAACGTTCTCTATCTTTCAGGCTTACTAAGTACATTCTACGAAGTATTGGTTTTCTTTTTTTGTTTCTTTTATTTTACTTTTTCAGTTTTTCATCAAATGTATGAAAATTTGGTATGTCTGAATACAAGTGATTTCGTGCTTCAAAATCTTCTCTATTTAATTCAAAAGATGCTTTTAAAAGATGTTGCTCCCACATTTTTTTGCATGATCATTTATTCTCTTTCTTCTTTAAAAAATACGTTTTGTTGATTTTCTTCATGAACGCTTAGACGTTTTATAGTATGTGAAATAACATGTAAAGGATATTCTCATAACCTGCGCATTACTTGAGGTGGACATAAATATCGTGTATTAATGTATTGTTGGGTTTCGTCATATTCAGATTCAACATTTCCACGATTGACATTTCGAAAAGTGTCTTTATTTTCTCATTGAAAATCCACATTCACTTGATGTATTTTAATGTATGCACAATCATGACCTTTATAACAGTATTTGAATAAATATTTAATGCAGTGTACAGTGGAACAAACTTCTACGTGTATGTGTGCATTAAGTTTCAATAATAAGCAAGGATTATAAGGAACAACAAATCCATTATCTGCGATTCTTTCTGTAAATTTATTTTTAAGAATTATTTTGACGCTATCATTTTTACGTTTGTATAATAAATATCCATTGGATTTAAATGTTGATGTATTATTAAATTTTCTTGGAAAATTTTCAGTACATTGTTTCATATTTCTATCCATACACGGACAATTTATATTTTGCATACCACAGGGACCGCGTATCATAAATTGTTTAACAATACTATATAATTATGGATAAATATCTCTATTCGGGATTTCCGCACTCATTATTTTATCAACTTTTTCGGGAATATCAAATTTATCATTTTTATCCAAGAATAAGTTGTTACTAACATATGCATATGCGGTAATCCTCGTTTTTGAAATTCAATCTCTATATGCAATACATTTTCCTAATATTCCCATTTTTATTACTAAATTTTTTAGTTTTTCTACTTTTTGATAAAATACTTTTGTTATAATATCTGGTCTATCTATTGCATTTTCGTAAATTTCAAGTTTTTAGTTATTTCTTTTCAATGTGGGTTACAGGTCATAGTTACAAAAAGGTTAGGTTCACCACGATAATTTACAAGTGTCATTGAGTCAATGTAATTTTGTTGTAGGAATCATGGACTTCCTGTAAAGCTTGACGGTAATACTACCATTTTTCCAATTTTTGAAGAATTTAATTTTTTTTTTGTTTTGTAAATAGTCCATAACACCTTTGTAACAATCACTTCTTAATACGTTTTGGTTTCTTTCGTATGAAATATAATCTGGAAGTTTCAACTTTTTCAAACGCATCAACAATGAACTGCTGAGATAATTTTCCGAAATTAAGGAATGGGTTAAATTCATTTCTAACACTAAATCTATAATCATGAAATTTCAAATTTAAAATTTTAGATTTTCCAAATTTACTTTTCATATTTGGCAACCATCTAAAACCACCATTAGGATGAATAAGCGGATATGTCATAGGATCTGTATGTTTGCTAATTGTCGGTATACTAATTAGTTCATCATACTTAGAGTAAATGACAATATCACGTTCAATAGGAGGAAGATCGTCTTCTCCAACATATACTATTGCAACTTCATTACAGGTAGGTAGATTATATCTATTTTTATTCTAATTATTATTGCGAACAATAGACATAGTAACAGTTCTTGGAGGACAATAGATTTTTGCACATTATTGTAGTTCTTCTTCTACTTTAAGCATCATTTTATAGGCTTTAGCATAAGGGTTAATGTCTCTTATCGGAATATCTAAATTTTTTAATAATGTTAAATTTATATTAAACTTATTTCGTTCAATCGTTGCCATTTCATTATCTTAGATATATAATTGTCCATATTTACGTGCTTCATCTTTATTAGCATATAACGCATATGCATTATGGTAAATTTGTTCACATATTCTAATAACTTGTGGTCCTTTACCCGGCAACGTATCAAAATTGGCACCAAAATTTGCAAATGCTGAAGCATCATTGTACAATCTAACATCTCGTCGAAAATCAATAATTTCTTCCGTTAAAAGGAGGCCGCATATCTCTGTCCTTTTCTAATCAAAGAATTGAGTTTTTTACAGAAACTAATAACTTTAGCAAAAAATAAAGAGAAAGCCGCATCTCGTAATAAAAAAACAATATTTCCTTTGATAAGAAAGAATTAATTTTATTGCTTCGTTTTCAAGAAAACCTTGAAAAACTTAAATCATAGAGGTTAGGGTGGACAATTTGGTTTTTCAAGGTTTTTTTGAGAACGAAGCGAAAAAATTAATTTTTTCTTAACAAAGAAAATATTGCTTTTTCTGATACAAGATGCGGCTTTGTCTTCATTTTTTGATAAAGTTATTAGTTTTTGTAAAAAAATCATTTCTTTGATTAGAAAAGGACAGAGATACGTGACCTCCTCTTAATTCAGTTGCTAAAAACTTTAATTGTTCTGGGTAAGAAGGATTTTCTAACAATTCTACTTCACCTTTATGACAACGATTGGAGAAATCGTTACTTTTAGTATATTCGAAAGCAAAATGTTTCGCATCCCTATAAACACATGTATTTGTCATGGAACCAATGTTATTTTCAGATATGAGATCTTCATCGAAATATAAAATTGCTATGCAACCAATCAGTTCCAAATTAATTTTTTTATTTAATTTTTTTCAATTATTTTTCTACTTTGTCCTTTACTGTTTTATCAATAACTTTGTTCAATACAATATTATGATTGTTATTATAATTATTATTATTGTAATTTTTATTATAATTATTGTCTTTAATTTTTAATCGTTTACACTTAAGGGTATGGTTTCACGCTACTTTACCGATCGAAAATTATAATTTTATAAAATTACAAACATATTTTCATTCTAAAAAGGTTAGGATATGCCAAAGTTTCGTTGATTCAATAAAGTCATTCAAAAAATATTTTGTTTCAAGCAAAGAAACGAATAGATTACTTATTTTGCTATAATGAAAATTAAAAAAAAAATAATGAGTTCGCAAATGATGTAATGTCACGGTATTCTACCGTGTTCGAATCTCGCGCGCTGCTGTAATTAATTTAACCCGGGGCGCTGTCACGAGCGCCGTCATATACTAGTGTTATAAGGCGTCAATCGACGCGCACGAGAAGGAAGAGAAGCCGCGGCGCTTCAGACTTGATTCAACGGCCTACAAGCGCGCATCTTTGCTTGATCGTTCGTACTTATTAAGCAATTCGCTGGTGTAGTGCCGTTCATAATTTTGTGTGAGAAAAAGGAAAAGGAGATCTCCGGTCGAAATTCGCACGTGCATCGTATCCAGGCTGCGTTCAACCTGTGTTGGCTGTCCACGAGGAGTCGCAGCGACCGGGAAATTGTTTCTACCGTTGGGCTGGATACACGAGCCACAGCGTTCAGGCGAAATATATATCGTTGCTGTTGGTCAACGTCGGTCGTCGTTTGCTACACGAGATAAGAGGCCTCTTCGCGATATCGTAAGTTATTATTAAGGTTTTGTTAACCAGAAGTTTCTTACCTCGAAGAAACTTCTGGCGTTGTAACAACTGTCGTGCGTTCGAGCGTACGTTGTATCTTAGCTCGCGTCGCGTCCCTCCCTATTGCTATCTCTTTCTAGAGAATATTTCTCCGTTTGATTTAAACACTTTTGTATTGCTTTATTTTATATATTAATTCATTCGCGTTCATTTATTATTTTTGTATCTTTACTTCATTGTTTTCAATAAATATATTTTAATCATAAAATATTATTTTGTCTGATATAAGTGCACGCTATAAAAAAGCCTATCCCGTTGCTTACCCCGACGCCTCCGCGGTCCTTATTTATTTTATCAAAAGGTATATATATTTCCTAATAAATTTAACTGAGAAGGTTAAATTTCATATCAAATAAGGAGAACTGTGCTAGCGGCATCGCGTCTCTCGATCAGGTAAGAGAGAGAGAGAGAGACGCGCAGCAACGAGCTGACGGAAAAATACTCCGTCGCATATCAATCTAATATACTAACTAGCTTTACCGGAGTCTGTTACAAGTTTGTCATAGTTAGTATAAATTCTGGCAGCTCCGTGTTTTAATAAAACTATTTAGTCTTTATAAAAAGTAAATTGGAATTAATAAAAATCTAATTTCTTTTGTAACGCGTAGTAAATTACCGTTACAGTAAACTATTTTTAATATTAAATTTTTTACATATTTATGTTTTAAATAAAATAAAACAGTTTTATGTTCAAAAAGTGTTTATTTGTAGAAATTGTACATATAAAACAAATTCAATTTACATTTAAAATTCGAATTTGAAGTTGGCGCGTACCAAACTATACATTAGCATTGATGCCAACTATGAAACATGGCTTCTTGCACGGCCATTGTATTCTTACAGCTGATCGCATCTTTTTAGAAAAATGTAATTTTGCTTTTTTGCGATATGATTTATCAAACCAAGTTTCCGCCCTTCATTTTTCAAAAATAAAATGATCCTGAATAGGAAATTTCCCTACGAAACACGGTTTTTGAGAAATTTGATTTTTTCGAACTGAGAAATTTGTTTTTCTAATTATCTTCGATTAACGCTGTTTTCCGCTAATTTTTAGAGTTTCCGCCCTTCATCGAAATTAAATGAAGTGATCTATAAAAGGAAAACTCATTCCGATGTATAGTTTTTTCGAAAATTGTAATTTTATAAAATTATAATTTTCGATCGGTAAAGTAGCGTGAAACCATACCCTTAATAAATAATATCTTTAATTGATAAGAATCATATTTATGTTCAGGCTTTTTTTCATCTATTGGTTTATTTATTGTAGTATCATTATTAACATGTTTATTGTCATCAATTTCTAATTGTTTATACCTTGTGCGTAATTCTTTTAATTGGTAGCAATCATTTTTTACTCGTGTTTTCTTAATAATATCGGCATTTTCCAATTTTTGATTTTTAATATGTACTATTCTTTCATATTCATTATATTGTTCACTAATAACTTTTTTATAAGTATCTTTTTTGCGTAATTTTTTCATGCAATGCTTTTAATTTTCATGCAATGTTTTCAATTTTCATGCAATGTTTTCAATTTATTAGTATCTCTATTTTCCATTAATTTTATTTTTCATATCTTAATATTCAATTTTTTTTTATATTCATTTAGTTGTTCTTCTTTCATTTTTATGCAAGCTTTTTTCTTACGTGTAGCTTCATTTGTACGTATTTGTTTCATTTCATCAGTACCCTTTTTTATCTTTGATTTCGTTTTTGTTATTATAGTATTTTTTAATTTTTCTTTATATTTATTGGGTTGTTTTTCTTTAATTTTTACATAATCTTTTTTTTTACGTAAAGCTTCATTCGCACGTATTTGTACCAATTAATCAATACTCATTTTTTCCTTAAATTTCAATTTTTTATCTTAGTATTTTCTAATTTTTTTTTATATTTTCCTGGTTGTTTTTCTTCAATTTTTATAAAAGCTTCTTTCTTACGTAAAGCCTCATTTGCACGTATTTGTTCTAATTTATCAGTACTCATTGTTTCATTGAATTTCAATTTTGTTGTCTTAGTATTTTTTAATTTTTCTTCATATTTTTTCAGTTGTTTTTTTTAAATTCTTATATAAGCTTCTTTCTTGCGTAAAGCCTTATTCGCTCGTATTTGTTTCAATTTATCAGTACTCATTGTTTCTTTGAATTGCCATTTTGTTATCTTAGTATTTTTTAATTTCTGTTTATATTTACTTTGTTGTCTTTTTTTCATTTTCATATTAGTTTTTTTCTTACGTAAAGTTTCTTGAACACGTCTTAGTTCTAATTTAACATAACTTTTTTTTTTCTTGCATTTTCATAATAATGTCTTTTTCTGAAATTTTTTTATATTTATGTGATTGTTCTGTTACCATTTTCCTATTAAGAGGAGGTCGAGTATATCTGTCCTTTTCTAATCAAAGAATTGATTTTTTCACAAAAATTAATAATTGTAGCAAAAAATAAGAAGAAAGCCCCATTTCGTATAATAAAAAGCAATATAAACCTAACAATAGAATACGATACATTGGAAGTTTTTATTATAACTTTGTATGTATGATATTTTGGTGGATTTCTTGAGTTGTCCGCACTAGAGTTTAATCTTACAAATTTTTACTTTGTAGCAAAAAACTCGATTAAACGCATCGTTTATTTATAAGTTAGGATTGGAAATATTATTAGAAGGTGGGCAGCTTCGTCATGCTCTCAATTCCTGTTACAAATAAAGCTTATTTTTTATCTATTTCTTTTGATACTTTTTTTTCTTTATTTAATTTAATCTTAACTGTGCTAATTTTATTATCGTTATAATCTAAGTATATTTCATCGATTCCCATTTTATCAGTATTTAGTTTTTAAAAATTTGTATACGAAATGTCATCGTCAATTTCCATCAAAATTGTTCTATGATTCGAATTCTTTTGTTTACTATCATAAACAAAATACATTTCCATGATCTTTTTTTGTTCTACCAATGAATGCATTTGTGAGTTTTTTTCTAATAGTTTAAGCTCAGTGAAATCTAAATTTAATGGTATTTCATTTAGACGTTGCTCATAACAAAAACTCCTTCTTATTATGTCCGGTGGAATATCGTAATTAATATTTGCATCATTATAATTTTGCAGAGCTGGAAACATTCTTATTTGTTGTGTTCTAAAAATTCTTGATAAACGTAATCTCATTGGAGAAACATCATATTTTAAACAACATGGACCTAAATTATCAAGTATTGCAATAGCAAAAACAATTGCAAAAACGCCACAATCATAATTATCTGTTTAAGATTGTACTATTTCGAATACTATGCTCAATTCTGAAATGTTTGGAAATAATCTGTTTGTATGAATCTTATGCTCATCTGGTAGATATTTAAGATTCAAACTGTCATATATATGGATTACCTTATTATTATAATTGTTACGTGGCAAATTCCCCGGACCTCCGAGTGAATCCCCGAAGCCACGAACTTACCTGGGTTCACAAAATTTATGATTATTTTTAATTGAGCGCCAGTGAACCCTGCTCAGCTAGCTGGGTAGAGCAACTGCAGAGGGGGTCAATACTTACTGGCCTACCTCGGGTTGTAGGCTGGTTCTATAACGATCGGAGTGGTCCAAAAGAATTTCAATATAATTTTATGAATTTAAAAAAGAAAACTTAGGAAGTTAAAATTAACAATCTTTAATAAGGAGTAAATAAATTTTAAACTTAAGAAAACTATTGATATTGAATGACTCTAATGATAAAAGAAAATGAATAATATAATTAATTTTCTTTAACTTAATTTTTATCCTGAAAAGAGGAAAAAGGAAAAATAAGCGGTTGACTGTCTATTTAAACTTTGATTTTAAACTTCTTATATTATTAATTAAGGAAACTTCATTATAGATTACACAAAAAAGGAATCGCTGCTCTAATTGCTCTACTATAATTAGGCTGTGCGCGTGTGCGGAAAATCAAGAATTTATAATTCTACTATACGTGCAATCAATTTAATCACCTTTTAGGTTAACACCGTACAAAGAATAATTATCTGTAAATTAAATTACGCGTCGTTCGATTTCCTTACCGCGCAGTCGCACAACCTAACAGATTACAATTCACAATTCAATAAAATTTTAAGGAATTAATATTAATATCGCTCGCACTACTCCGTATCAAATAATTGAGAACTTTAGATTTTATTTAATAGCTAACGTATAGCTATCTCGCTCGCACAATTTCGCAATGGCCGCCGCGTCACTAATTTTCAATAATATTCAGATTCACAATCAAAATTTAATAAAAGCAGATTTAATTAACTTGAAATATTAAGAATTTCTCATTTAATTTACAACACAAAATGGCGTCGCGTCGCCGAATAAAGCGCCTTTACACGTGGCTTTCTCTTTTCTTATGATTTTCACTTAATTTTCGCTTTTTATATCTTTCTTTATATTTCCACTAACCCGCACTGATTTTAATTTTAATTTGTTCGCGGTCACAATCAATAAAACACTACTATATTAATAATAACGCAAAATTATATCTCTTAAGGAGAATTGAAAGAAATGACGGGAAAAACCAACAGAAAATATAATTTTACTAATTCTTACTTGCTAACCCGTTGGCAGAATTCCACTTACGGTCGCTTGCTGAAGATTCCTCTCAATAATACAACGAAGAAGAACGTAGAGCTGGTCGACAAGAAGGAAACCGTATAGTCGAAAACAATGGTGGCCCCAGTAGAAGATCGGTCGCCGGGTCGTCGCCTCTGGAGGTATACGCCGTAGTTTGACTTCTCTTTTCCTTTCCTTGATGGTACGGTCTCACGGCTTCGCTGCTCAAATCTCTCCTTTTCTTATTTCTTTCTCTCCAATCCTCTCTTCAATTCGATTCTTAAGATATATTTTTCTCTTCTATTCTCGAGTGTACTCGATGGCTGCTAAATCAAGAGTCTTAGAAAAAAAACTCTGCACGTGTGTTTCCAATGCCGGCTCAGTCAAGAAATCTGTTTACGTGCGCTCTCGTTGACGGCTTATGCAAGAATCATCTTCTTTCAAGAAGAAGGAAATTACATTCCCCTTCGCTCTGTTATCCATCTCTGTCGCACTTAGTCGCTCTCCATTTTCCATCCTTCTTTCTCGTCGCGTCTTGGTTTCTCTTTTGATCTCTTCAGTTATGAGTCGCTATCGACAGCTTAATCAACTCTTGGTCGCGGATCTTCTATCTCTATCGCTCTAGTAAAATTTGTACTGTATTCGAAGTTGCTATGTTGCTTCACGCAGTAGAAACATCGATTATCGAAGATTTCTACTCGTAGCTATTCCTCTTGGTCGATTCCACATGTGTATGGCGCGACGTTGAAATATCTAAGTATGCGTATATATCTATAGGTATATATACACATTATCTCTATATATTTGTACATATCCCCTCTTCTTTCTCGAACTCAGTGGTTCCATGTCTTTGTTTTATCGTTTTATATCTATATTTGTATATATATATATATATCTAATGTACAGACTGCTCCTCTTGTGTGTTGAGCCTGAATGCGTTTGTGCTATCTATCCTTCTCGCTCCTATGTAAATAACTATTAATTACTTTATTTTTTTATTTCTTGCTTTCCTCTATAATTTTCTCGACTCTCCCTTTACATCTGTCTATTTATTACACTTAAAGAAAAATCATTTTAAAGAACGTTAAAAAAAATAAAACCTATACCATAAGATTTATGAATTAAATAATAAGTACGCTCGCTTGTTATAATTTCGCTTTTCATAATTTCGCTTTTTATACTTAATAACTAATCTATTTAAATTCTATTACTTGTGATGTATTTTATACATCACAAATTCCCCCTCCCTTAAGCGGGACACGCAGTGGACCGTTTAACTCGCTTCTATCGCTGAATTTGTTGTTAATTATATCGCTATTTCTAATTTTAATTTAAATATAGTTCGCTCGTTAACCTATCCTATATCACCTTATCTACGCAAAAAAAAATTTTACATTTTCATCTTATCACCCATTTTATCACACTAAAAAACTTCAAATTTCAACACATTTCATATTTATAAATTTAATTCTATTGTGGTGCCTGGTGGTCGCTTGTTTGTTAAAATTTTAGCTCATTTCAAATTTCACATTATTTGGGGTTTCGCGGTGGTATATATATCGCTTTAGATCGTTTACGTGCGCTTTTGCTATTTTTTTACTCGTTTCCGTCTCTATTATATAAACCGTAGGTGATTTCACCTCTAAGATTTTATATGGCCCTTCGTATTTAGGTGCTAGTTTCGTGGAAAAACGTTGTACTGCATTTGATAACACGTAAGCGCGTCGCGTCACTAAATCTCCCACGAAAAACCTAACGTCGCGTTTCCCTTTATTATATCTATTTTCTTCTTTCTCTTGAGTATGATCTATAAATTTGGCCACTAAATCTCTTGATGCATCTAGCCTCCTCATTCTATCTTTCCATCTTTCTGGATCTATTTTTCCTATCGGTTTGGTCGCTTTCATTTCCACCTGGGGGGTTATTCACTAACTTTTTAACGATAACGATTGACTTAACGTTTCGACGTCGAAAAGCGTTAAGGACTCTACTTTTTCAAGTAATCAATAAACACATATGAAAAAATGTTTTAGCTTATTATTAAATCTTTTACAACAGACATTTACAAAATAAATATTCAAAATTAAAAGAATTTCAAACAATTATTACATCGAAATAAACATGATTACAAAAAAAATTGTTTAAGTTTTTGACATATTTATACGCAAATAAATTATAATTTTACTAGTTTTTTTGTAGATTTATATTAGATCTTGTATTATGAAAACTTAAGTAATATTTTATAACTTATTTAATTTTATATGCTACTAATTATATATCCAAAATAATAATTAGAAAAAATATCATGATCCACTCATTTTAAATCCCAATACAGAAAAAAAGGAATTTTAACAACATTTGCCTTAAAACACACAACACGTAACATTCATATTAGAAATATATCTGTATTCATGTTTCTATTATATATTCTTCTAACTCAACATTATCCAAGCCAACATTTTTATTTTGAAAGACGAAATTTTAAAAACTAATATTTTTAAGTTCAGCAGCAAACTTAACAATTCAATCGAGAAACTGTAGTTGATGCTATAGAATATAAAATGCAAATTTAGATTAATATATGATTTTATTGAAAAACGTTTTTTATTGGTGATAAGATAAGTTTATTTAAAACAATATTTATATTATTTTTTTCTGTTCGTTTTTATTAAAGTACATATAAGTCACTTTAAAACCTGCAGATCCAATTGAATTTTAAATTATACACAATTTACCATTTAACCATGTATGATTACAAATAATTTTTATGATTACTAATGTAAATAATAATAAAATAATGTTCCCTTTATATATATATATATATATATATATATATAGGTATATACATACACTGACAGAAAAGATATCTCGGTTCTCTTAGATATAACTTAAAATCTGTGAAGCAAGAAATTAATTCAAACATCTAGTTACCTACATCTAAGAAATTATTATTCCATTTGAATGATCAAATTAAGTCGGAGTAATTCTTTTGTTTCTAGAAATCTTTTCTGTCAATGCACATACATATGTTATGCATAATATAACGTTTTACAATTTAACGTACGATTTACAACCGAGCTTCAAATTGGTTGTAAAATTTGTCGATAAAATCGACTTAGCGCTTCAGTTTAGAACATTTTCGTCGTTACGTCAACATGATCTCTGATAACGTTCGCGATATTCGATAGTATTTGCTGAAAAATGATTACTGCGCATGCGCGCGTCGGCGTTAAGCTTGCCGTTAGACGTTACGATATTACTGAATAAGCCCCCTGGTCAATAATACTTACGATTTTATCGTAAGATAATACACACAAATCCGGTGATATTTTTCCAAATTTCCGGAAAATAATAACTGTAGAAATTCTCCATCAATGGGTACTGATTTAATATGTTGTGGTCTTTGAATTGGTAAAGTTGATTACATGTTAAATGAGGTGTACCTGTTTAAAATATTATTAAATTCTAATATATGAATATCAGTTAACATGAAAGCAATTCCTCTATACAATCTCTGTCCTTTAACAATCAATTCATCTTTCTCAGTCAAAACCATTATCGAAGATTAAAATTCTTTTAAGAATTTTAATTCCTTTTCACTGAACTTTTTCCAAAGATATTCACAAAATAATTGCTTTTATATTAACTAATTTAATTTACTGCCTTTTTACTTTAAAAGCTGAAAAATAAAAGAAATTATGAAAAATGCTATGATTTAATTGTTATATGATAAATAAATATTAATAAAATTTGTAAAAATAATATAACGATAAAATATGGTTAGTTTCAGCAATTATACATATATATATATGTATGGACATTTCACCCAAACTAGAAAAGCAAAAAAATTAAAATCTCTGAAACTCTGAGAATATATTTTGTTTGTTACCCAAAATGTGTAAAAAAATTTTGAAGGATTTAGATTGGAAGAATTAAGAGCCATAGATCCTTGAAATTAGGAAATTTTTCAAAATTTTTGGAAAAGTACCAACTTTATGATTTTTTTTCTGAAAATCCTGATGTTTTACAGAGAAATTCATAAGAATACTTTTTGTTGTAAATGAAGAGGAGAGGTAGCATGATTTTTTACAGACCTAAATTTCGAAGTTTTCTATTGGTTCTTACATGTATTACATGGTAATTGGAATTACTCATTGTTCGCCACTTCATAAATTGCTTTTCGAGGGCTTACTTCCTTCTATTTTTTATTAACTTCAGAATAAATTTTCGATTATGTAAGAAAGAGCCACCAATAAGGAGTTATGACAGTTTGAAATTTATATTTTAATGTACCATTTATTTTTTATATTAAATATAAATGTATATTTTTATTTATGATTAATTTTTATATTGAAAATAAATTAAACATGAAAATATATTTTTTAAACTGTCATAACTCCTTATTGTTGGCTCTGACTTACATGATAGAAAATTCATTTTAAAGTTCATGGAAAATAGAAAAAAATAAGCTTACGAAATGAAATTTCTGAAGTGGCGAACCATGAGTAATTTTAATTACCATGTAATACATATAAGAACCAATAAAAAACTTCAAAATTCAGGTTTTGTCAAGAATCGGGCTTTCTCTGCTCTTTATTTACAACAAGAAGTATTCTTATGAATCTCTCTCTCTCTAAAATATCAAGATTTTCAGGAAAAAAAAAAATTAATTTGGGACTTTTTTAAAAATTTTGAAAAATTTTCTAATATCAAGGATCCATAGCTCTTGATCCTTTTAGTCTAAATCCTTGAAAATTTATTTACATCTTTTGGATAACAAAAAGAATATATTCTTAGAGTTTCGGAGATTTTTATTTTTCTGCTTTTCCACTCTTCGTGTGAAATGTCCCACACATAATATATATATATATATATATATATATATATTGTAACGTTTTTCCTTTTCGGGAGGGGGAAATAGTGTGTCTCCTGTTGCCGGACGCTTCAGTGAGTTACTAGAGTAAGATCGGCAGGAGTGGGAAGGATCGGTCGGTGGAAAATGAAGGAAAGTAACCGGGTTTAACACGTTTGGTTATGCTAGGGAGTACCTTGCCTTTATTGTACTCATTAAACTCATGTACAACGATGATTACAATAATGAAATAATAATAATGTATTAATCAAAACTATACCTATTATTTTATATAATACAAACAACTAACCTAACCTTAAATGAAAATATAATTTACAAAGTAATTAGATTTTTATTTATCTCGGCTATTTAGTAAATGAATCGAATCAATTAATAATCTTTAAATGAATCTAATTAACTAAGAGATTCTTTGGCCCGGGCGGTCTTATTTGTACCGGCGGCTCTTACCTACAACAATGTGCAAACAAAAAGAGACAAATGGTTAATAATTAAATAATTATGATATTAATAGGTGAACGGCACCTAATATCGCAATACTTAATACTACGGCAATAATGGGTAGCCGGCTTCCTTGATTATCTAAATTACTAATCTCTATGGGCATGCGGAGCCCTTAAGTGATGTAAAGATAAAGGGTGGCCGACGTCCTTAACTTATTTTACGATCTTAATAACTACGCGGCAGTCAGACGGAGTTCTTTAATTGACGTAATAGGTAATGGTTGGATGACACCCTTAAGTTATTCTAGAGTCTACTATTTACACGCGGACGGAGTCCTTTAAACTAATATGAAACAGTAGTGGGTAGACGACACCCTTAATATATTTTATAAGTCACGTAGTGGCGGACGCGACAGCTGTGGGTGGACGAGACCCTTAATTAAGCCAGTTGCGATATGTGAGATAGAATATAATATTTTAGGTGGACTACAGTGTAGACCAGCGTGCTCACTCGGCCTACTCTCGTGTGCAAGAGAGAAAAGCTCCACCTAAGCTGTGGGTAGTCCCCAAGCCAAGGCGGTCAGCCACTACCTGTCTCACTCTCTCTTAGCCTAGCGTGCTTACTCAGGTAAAGAGAGAGGGGAGACCGTAGTCTACACTGCTCTGCTCTGGTTAGCTTTTCGGCCTCTTATATACTCTGATCTCATTTTTCTCGTTGCGTGCGACGACGTCCGAGGTTGCCGCCTAGCGGCTGAGCTCAGAACTACTGTTCTATAGAAGCTTGGCTGTTAGGCGGGAGATTTGAAATGCGCGGGTATGTATACTCGTCGCAATATATATATCTCTCTATATAATAAAGATATATCGCCTACGCCGCCGCCGCCGCCACCGTGTATAAGAATTTTATGTGCCCTCAGTCAGCTGAAATTCAGCTAAAATTTAGCTAAAAGTTAGCTAAAAGTTAGCTGAAATTCAGATAAAATTTAGCTGAAAGTTAGCTGAGAGATAGCTGAAATTCAGATAAAATTTAGCTGAAAGTTAGCTGAGAGATAGCTGAAAGGTAGTTAATTGTTAGCTAATTTAATTAATTGTTATCTAATTAGGCAATTTAATATTTAATTTAATAGAGTTCTTTTTATGATGCGATGCATACACATCGTCCATAAATTGAACGAAAAGAATGAACGAAATTAGAAAGAGAAAAGAACATTGGGCTGAGCTCGAGGTAAATACGTTGAATAGTTGTGCTCCTATCGTAAAGCGATTGAATATTATTATAGATATCTTCAACATATTTAAAGTATTAAACTATCATAAAACGTTTTATTATACTTAACTTCATATACCTTAATAAGTGTATTTAACTTCTAATAAATACTAATCTTCATGACCAAGAAACAAAAAAAAAAAAAAATAATAATAATTTTAAATTAATATAAACTTAAAAATTATATATATAAAAGTTTATATTTGTAGAAGGTGATGCAATGGGGGTTGTGAGCAGAAGGAGCAGGGGAACCCCTATATATATATATATATATATATATATATATATATATATATATATGAATATATTTATTAAAAAAAAGTTTGTTGTAAAAAGAACTAAAATGAAAATTATTCTAAGTTATTTCTAATAATTGTATTCTTCAATTTATTTACAGTTATTTACGGATATTTGCAGTATCTACATTTAAAAAATGTATAAATGATAATAAACAATCATTATGTATCTACAGCCTAACGCTTTTTCATTATTATTTACAGTTTTCAATATTTTCTTATGATCATTTGTTTATTCACAGTATTATTCTACTTTAAAAAAATAATTTTTATACAAGGTGATGAAATATTTAATCATAAGATTATATATATATATATATATATATATATATATATATATTAGTTATATATGTCCTTTGGCCGTATTCAGATTCCACCTGAATAGACGGCCAAAGGACATAGATGATTTTATGTCCGAAGTAGGCCGTATGAGGAAATATAACTTATTAGTTGAAAATATTAATCTTTTTTTCAATACTTTTAAAATTAAATTTTAGTTCTATTGATTTTTTCTTTTGTTTCTTAGATTAACATTTTGTAATGAGTATAGCTGCTGTCGAAGCGCGAGTCATTTTTTTTTCACTAACCTACGTTCAATATGATTGCTCTTTGACATATTGAACGAAACATAGTAGGATCGGTGATGCCATATTGATTTCTCCTGAGACATATTGAGTCTCAATATGTCTCAGGAAGACATATAATTCTTGCAATAAGTCGAGGAGCGCGTCTGAGACATATGGGATGCCAATACAAATTTAGCATGCTCTTTACATACTGACACGAATACGGCCTTCGAGGACATAAATATATATATATATATATATATATGTTGCATATCACAAGAAAATTCACACATCAAAACTAATTCTTTAATGTAAAGAATAAAAAATTAAATTAATAGAATTTTAAATTTTGATATGGGAATACTTTTTAAAAATAACTTTTTAATAACTTTGAAAAATGATAAATTTTTTAAATAACTTGTATTGAGTGCTAATTAAATTTAGTTTTAAAATGAAGATAATTATTCAAGTTGAAAATGTATTTAATGAAATAATATAACTATTCATAAGTTATCACTTAAGGAGGTACCTTGGTCCACCACTCGAGTCAAATTTTCAATATGCTTATTTGATTAGAAGTTACTAGATATCTCCCCTCCCCAAGAATATATGTTTTGTATGGTGATTTTCACATACTCGATAGAATTAGCATCAATATAAAAAAAAAGAAATGATTTTTATTTAAAACTAAAAAATTAAAATTAATTAAAGAGCTAAGATCATCATCTTTACTGTCCAAATCATTCACATGCTCTTTTTACGAAATTTGAAAATTTGAGGTTACGGTGTGTTTTGTCCACCATCCGCTATGTACGATAAAAGTAATTAGGTTCGTACATAAATGAATAATTTATTCATTTATATTTCCGTGTAAAAGTAATGAAAGTTTCTGAAAATTATTTTATACGTTGCCAGTAATATTATGTTTATCCTCAAAAAATTTCATTTCACTCTGTTTTTTTATTTTAAAATCAACTACCATATTAACGTTTTCCCATAAGAACCAATGGTATATAATTATTCTAATTTCTCATTAACGAGATAACGAATCTTCATGAAATTTTATATGTGCATTTTAGACATAAAAACAAACAATTTTGCATGGTTTCGACCAAATCTGTTTTGTCATACTGAAGCGAAGGTACCTCCTTAATAATAATTTTTTAAACTTTTTATTCATAGTTTAAAATAATATTAAATATATGATTATCATTTTAATAGTTTTATAAAATATTATGTAAATTTTATAAGTTTATATTATTTAAGGAGATGTAAAATGGACAGTACACTTGCGCCGATAAATATTGACTATAATTCCATTGTATTTCAAAATTTTGGATAAAGAGATGCATTAACATATAATATGTATCACGAAGATTATTCAGTTAAATTTTTAAATAAATCTATTCATTAGTTATTGAGGAGTTTAGGTTCCAATATTATTTACTAATATTTTTCTATTTGGAATCAGAAATCTAAATATCTTGAAAACTAATGATTAGAATAATTTGAAAATTTAAATAAATAATTAGCATTGTATATACTACACTTTGAAAAATTTTCTGGTAACTATACCATTTTCCTGTAAATAATTACATGTTTTAGCGATGTGAAGTTACATTTTTATGTAACTTTACATCGCTGAGCGTAGGTCCTACTATGATCGCGGTATTTTCCACGTACTTAGCAGTGTAATGTTACCGTCAATATCAACATGGCTGTCTGGTAAAAATACATGACGTACGTGAACTTTCGCGACAGTAGAAACACATTTTAAACACAATAAGAAATATTTTATCCTTATTAATTGATGTTTAACATAAAGTTATTAAATAATCTTTTCAAATTTTATAGTGTCATGAGTAATAAACGTTCAACGTATATTTTTTATTAAATTATATCAAATGTAGGTTAGAAACGATGGATTATGTAATTTTACCGGTTTTCATGTGTATTTAACACGCTCAACAAGGGTCCCGATACTTACCATGCTCAGCGATGTGAAGTTCCGAAAAATTTTTTACTGTGTACGAGTTAATACATTCCTTTTATGGAAATTCAGAAATAGAATGGAAAGACATTAGTTAAATATGACAGTTAATTTTTATATCTTCTCATATAGTGAAATATAATCAAACTTTGACAACAAATTCAACATAATAAAATAATTATACTTCCAATGATCATATTTAATATAAATTTTAGAGTGATATTACAGAATATTATTTTTTTCCGCATTTATAATAGATAGATAGATAGATAGATATCAATTTATTTTGTAAAAGAGTACAAAAAGGCATGTAATACATCAAGCAATAAATAATAATTCTGTATAAAGTATTGCACATAATATGATAAGATATCACAGTCAAATATTAAAATTAATATATAATACTGTATCAGTAAGTCACTATGTAAAAGCGATATCACAGACTACTCTAAATACACACAGAAAGCATGAAAACATAAATTACAATGAAAACAGTCTTAAATATCTATCAGTCATGAAATTAAAATCAAATAACACAATTTAAAAGATAAAGCATAAAGCATAGTCATGACATCAAATAAAAATAAAATTGGACAAAACAATGCAACAATAAATAATAAAAAATAATATAATAATAAAATTCAAAGAATAAAAACTTGATACGGAAGATGTCATAACTATTAATAAGTGTTTCGCGAATAATAAGTAAATTTTCTTTTGGAATGTTTACTTTTTTAGGGTGAATTTCACTTCTATCTAGACAGTTCATAAATATAAATTCATCATTATAGACATAATAAGAAAAAAATATTCATATTTCATATATTTTCCTATCTTTATAATTGACTACTAAAAAAAATTTAATATCAAATAAATAATTTTTTCAAATTGTATTCCATAAAAATTATGTTCAAACGATATTAAAAAAAATATTTTTATATCATGTAATGATAATTTTTCAAATGAGGTAATTTGATGTATTTTAAAAATTAATATGTTTCTCTTATTAAAAATATTATTGCTTTAATAAAATGAATTTTAATATATTTAATTATTAACAATTTTTATATAAATGACAATTCATTTAAATACAAACACGTGTACAAATGAAAATGTAATTAAGGTAAATATAATTTTAATATATTTGATTGTTAACAATTTTTATATGAATGACAAATTATTTAAATACTAACACGTGTACAAATGAAAGTGTAATTAAGGTTAAATGTATGTCATTTATAAAAAATTGTTAACCTTTTAAGGACGGGACTGGTCGATATATCGACCACCAATTTTATCAGGCACTCCACGTGATATATTTTTTCATTTTATGCACAAATATTGTTTAAAAAAAAAGTCGAATTTCAACGTCAAAATCCCCGTCCTTAAAAGGTTAACAAGTAACTTTTTGAATAATATATTTTCATGAAAACTAATTTAAATACTTTATTTTCTGAATGATAATTGAATAAAATTATAATTTAATAAATTTAGTCATACAATTATAAATATATAATATTTATATAACTGTTCATCAAATCAAATTATATATTAATCAAAATATATATATTAAAAAAATAATTATTACAATGGATTATAGTTAAATAAAAATGTTTATTTTAATAATTATAGCGTTGAAATTTACTTTCATGAAAATGTTATTTGATTGATATTTACAGTATTATTTTAACTATATTTGAAAGGTTACTTGTCATCAATGAAAAAATATTTAATTATTCAAATTAATAATTTCTTAATATCAAAAATTTTCTGAAAATCATAATATTTATGATATGCAAACCTTACTTGTGATACATACACTTTGTAATATTTGTATCTCATTAAAATTTTATATTAGATGCAAAAGGATTGTTAAGTAATTGCAAATCGTTATTTTATTATTCTGAAATATTCAAATTTATAATTAACCAAAAATGTGTATTTTAATCTTATGATTTTTTAATTTAAATTTCGTATTTCATATATATAAAATACATTTGTAAAGATATTTTTATTGGAAACAAACACAGAATTTTTTTTGAGCATGTTTCACGTAAAAATTAATTTCATAATTCAAATTCATGGTCATATATTAAGGTCTGGAAATTATAGTTGTTACTCAGTTCCCAGTTCTCAGTTTATTTATATCAAAATCGTACTATCTTTGTTTTTCTTATGAAACTAGATTGAGAAATAGTCACTTGATTAAATAAATTAATTATATGCTTTTTTACTTTAAGCACATGTGTACATATATTTTCATATTATGTTTCATCAAATTATTTTAATTTTATTTAGTACTCAAAATTAACTTTAATTAATTCTTATTTACGTAAATTAGTCATTTATACATAATAATATAATAAAAGAAAATTCAACCGAGCGACGTTAGGAGCGAAAAACATCAATATAATTAATACCTATCAACGTAAAACCCATTAAATTGTGTAACAATTACCAACAGTTGATAAATATAATGTAAATCATAATATATATATATATATATATATATATATATATATATATATATATATATATCAATTCTAAATTACTAATAATTAATTTAAAACTCAAAGGTAACTATTTTAAAACGGAATATGGAAGATAAACATGTATCGTTTTATTCCTTAAATATCACGAATTAAAATATTAATTATTAGTAATTATAAAGTGTTATATATTATGTTAATAATTCTATATTTAATAATTTTTAATTTTAGTAACATGAAAAGCCGCCTGAAAAGAGATTAATAATTATATTTTCTGCGAAATATTGCCCTTGAATCAAGCAGATGAAATATCAGTCTCAGTTCAAAAAAAAGACACTAAGCATCGCAAATTTACGCTCTTACTTCATAATATAATAGTACCAACATTGGTCCCTAAAATTTAAGCTATAGTACTACTTGAAATTATATCGCCACTCTTTTTTTAAATACCTTAGTACATAAAGTAGATATGCTTGATTTAGAACCTATTTTAACAATACTTTCCTTCCTCTGTGCAGTTTTTAGTTCTAGTAAACGTCAATAGTTATAGGGGTACCATGGACCGTCACAACAAACCCCCACTCCACCACCTCAAAGGTTACTGACCACTAGGTCAATGACCTCTGAGAAGGCGATGTAGGGGTTGTTGAGACGGAACATTGGTGCCCCAAGAAATAAATGCACGCTCACACACACACACACACACACACACACACACACACACACACACACACACACACACACACACACACACACACACACACACACACACACACACACACACACACACACACACAACAACAACACACACACCACACACACACACACACACACACACACACACACACACACACACACACACACACACACACACACACACACACACACACACACACACACACACACACACACACACACACACACATACACATACACACACATAAATAAATACACAATATTTGAAATTTAAAAATTTTATACCAGCTGATCACTGTTGGAAGTACATCCCGACGTAGACTCACATTGTAGAACAACCTTTCTGCCCGGAGTTTCGATGGAGACTGACAGTGAAGCCGAATCTTCACCCTTAATAGCCTAACACCCCCCACCGAAAATAAAAATATTACATACCATTCCCACACTACGAATAGCAACTTGATACTCTTTTGCAGGAAAATATTAACAAGTGTATTTTGTGAAGCATATTTCAAAATAAAGTTAAAATAATCATAATTAATAAAAAATCACATACCATTCTCACGCTATGATTGTTAATCTGACTCTTTTGCAATCAATTTTATGAAAAAGACGTATGTTAGGGTGCTGACGTTATAAATTTAAAATTTCAACGTAAGAAATCTCTCTCCCCAAGACGTATGTACGGGTGCTATTTTATAAAACTTAAAATTTCAGCAATTGAGAAATGTCTCTCTCTCTCTCTCTCTCTCTCTCTCTCTCTTTCTTTTTCTTTTTACCCTATTTCATTTTTATAAAATGAAATATAAAAAATATGCGTATATATAAGCCTCTCTCTCTATTTCTCTCTCTCTTTCTATCTTTTCTAATATGTATGTCTATACATACATACAAACATAATGCATACACGTGTAAACAAAAATCTGTATAAAATATATACATTCTTTATATATATATATATATATATATATATATATATATACAAATCATATGCAGATGATATGCAAATGATGGACAAATAAGCCATGCATTAAAATTGGTTATTATATTTTAAATATAATATATATTTATTATCATTACATTACATTACATTACCGTATAAGGTATCGAATAAATAAATATAGAGAGAGTGATACAAAAATGATAAAAAAGTATCAGGAGCCCAAAACATAAGAAGAAGTATAACTATTCTACCTCTTGCGATTAGTTATTCTTGACATCCATTGTTCATACGCCCAAGTTGCGTATATAACTAAGAACAACTATATATATATATTAGTTATATATGTCCTTTGGCCGTATTCAGGTGGAATATGAATCGAGGACAATGTTTGTCACTTGAGCTGAAATTGCCGAGGGCGCGCGAAGCGCGCCCGAGGTAGATTTCTGCTCAAGCTGCAAACATTGTTCGAGATTCAGATTCCACCTGAATAAACGGCCAAAGGACATAGATGATTTTATGTCAGAAGTAGGCCGTATGAGGAAATATAACTTATTAGTTGGAAATATTAATCTTTTTTTCAATACTTTTAAAATTAAATTTTAGTTCTATTGATTTTTTCTTTTGTTTCTTAGATTAACATTTTGTAATGAGTATAGCTGCTGTCGAAGCGCGAGTCATTTTTTTTTCACTAACCTACGTTCAATATGATTGCTCTTTGACATATTGAACGAAACATAGTAGGATCGGTGATGCCATATTGATTTCTCCTGAGACATATTGAGTCTCAATATGTCTCAGGAAGACATATAATTCTTGCAATAAGTCGAGGAGCGCGTCTGAGACATATGGGATGCCAATACAAATTTAGCATGCTCTTTACATACTGACACGAATATGGCCTACGAGGACATATATATATATATATCTCCCTATATTATATAGTTATATGAACCAAAATTCAGTCGGTGCCCCCCCACATCCCCCCACGCCCCCCCACAGCCCCCCCACAGCCCCCCACATGATTTTTATTAATTAAATAACGTAAATTTACGTTATTTTATGTTATCGATCATTACCCCCCCCCCACAGACCCCCACAGTCCCCCCACAACCCCCACAATCCCCCCACAACTTTTTAGAACCATCAAATACTGCATAATATAGTTTTTATTTTTTTATTATATTTTATTTATGTATAATATTACATAAAAATATAAAAATTTTAATTTTTTTTTTGTTGAAAACTCGAAAGTAGTTGCATAAAATTACAATTTATAATATTTAAAATGAAAAACATGTGCCTCATCAGATATCTTATTACCATTTTTTACATAGTTTATCTGAAATTAATAAATATAAATTTAAATTAATTCTATTACAATTCCTCAACACTATAATTAATTCATTTGTTGAAAACATAATGATTTTTAATAATTTATTCATATTATAAATATTTTATTGTATTAAAATAAAAATAAGCATATAGTGTTGAGGATTCAGATTTCCACACCACCTTACATTATAAACCTTTAATAGTATTGATTTATACAACTTTTAAAATTAATTGATATTAATATTTATGTTTAAATTTATATAACTTTCAAGATTAATAACTATTTATATTTATTTATTGAATAGAAAAAGGTGTATAATATAGCGGTACCATTATTGGCGCGTTAGATTTTTTGATTAGTGGAAACCCTCGCCAGGAGCCCTAAAAACCACTTTTATATATTTTTTAATATATTTTATTTTATATTATATAAATATTGATATTAAAGAAAAATAAAATAATAAATAATATAAATTATTATAAGAAATTTAAAAAAATAAACTATTTCAAATAATATTAAAATTTTTTAATAAGTTTATTATTAAATTAGATACATCATAATGTTTAAGTTTTAAAATTTCTAGGATTATTTATTTATAATTCCTTTTATTATTTTATTCCTTTTTATATTATTTAAGATGTATCAAAATTTTAATAAACAATTTTTAAAATATCTTAATTATGTATTTTTTTATGTCGATTTAAAGAATCCAATCGTTGGAAACCTTTTCCACATTCACATATGTAACTATAAGAATTATTATGAATTTTTAAATGTCTCAAAAAATGATCATGTCGTAAAATGATTTTGTTACAAATGTAACATGTAAATTTTTGATTATTTTGGTTATGTAATTGTAAATGTCTTTTAATATGTTTTTTATTTTTTATTACTGTTCCACATATGGAAAGAACTTAAAGAAATTTTAAAAATTTTCCTGAAGGAACAACTCCTAATGATATACCAAATATTACAGTAAGATTATTTTATGCAAAATTTAAAATGCTATTAAATGATATAATAAAAAATGAAATTTTGGTCCTGTAATAGCTTATGTATTTTCCATAGAATTTCAAAAAGAGGATTACCTCATGCACATATCATTATCACATTACACCATAATCATAAAATATTTACTGTAGAATCTATTGATAAGTATATTTCAGCTGAAATACCATCATCGGAAAATATATATTTACAAAAATTAGTAATTAAACATATGTTACACGGACCACATACTAGCAAATCTCCATGTTATGATGAAAATAAAAATATATAAAAAAAATTTTCCAAAACCATTTACTGAATGTACTAAAATTGAAGAAAATAAATATCCACAATACAAACGACGAAATAATATTTCTGATAATTATATCTACAATTTTAAAAATAACAAAAAAATTATAAAAGTTGATAATTCAATGGTAATTCCTTACAATAGTTTTTTATTAGCAAAATATGCTGCTCATATTAATACTGAACTTTGTATGTCAATACAAAGTATTAAATATATTTACGACTATATTTATAAAGGAGTAGATAAAGCATATTGCAAAATAAAAGAAAATAAAATAAAAGAAAATGAAGAAGAAGTATATGATGAAATAACACAATATATAGATGGTAGATACTTAAGTCCAATGGAAGCAGCATGGAGATTACAAGAATTACCATTATGTGGCAGAAGTCATTCTGTAATAAGATTAAGTATTCATACAGAAAATCAACAAAAAATAATTTTTAATGAAAATGATATAGATTCAGCATTAAATAAATACGAAACAACGTTAACCGCATGGTTTACTTTGAATAAAAAAGATGATTTTGCTAAAAAAATTAAATATGTTAACATACCACAATATTATATTTTCAATTCTAACACAAAATCTTGGATAAAACGATCAAAAAATAGAAAAAACATAGCTATTGGTAGATTAAATGTAGTATCTCCTAAAGATAGTGAACGTTTTTTTTTAAAATTAATATTAAATAGAATAAAAGGTGCAACATCTTATACAGATTTACGAACTCACGAAAATATTACTTATAATACTTATAAAGAAACAGCTTTAGCAATGAATTTAATTGAGCACGAAAATGAAATTTATTATATTTTTGAAGAAGCATGTCAAGTTATGTTACCAATACAACTACGTAAATTTTTTTGCATGTTTTTTACTATGTGAAAATATTCAAGGTAAAATTATTTGGAACAAATATAAAAAATTTTTACAGAAGATTTTAAAGATAATAAAGAAAATAAAGCTTTATCACATATTAATCAAATATTAAATTTAGAAGATATGTCATGTGAAAATTTTGGTTTACCAGAACCAAATAAAACATACATTGAAGAAAATGAAGAAATTAATGATGAAATTATAAATTTTAGTAAAAAAAATTTGATAAAATGTATAAACAATTAAATAATGATCAAAAACAAATTTTTGAAAAAATAATAAATAATAAACAAAAAATATTTTTCATAGATGGACCAGGAGGTTCCGGAAAAACTTTCTTATACAAAACATTAATATATTATTATATAAGCATTAAAAAAAAAATTTTATCGATGGCTTGGACCGGAATAGCTTCAATTTTATTACTTAAAGGTTTAACAAGTCACAGAACTTTTAGATTACCATTGGATTTAAATAACATTGAAAGCGCATTTTTAAAATTTAATTCAGATAAAAAAAAATTAAGAGAAACAGATATAATTATATGGGATGAAGCATCTATGATTCCTAAAAAAGCTTTAGAAATCGTAGACAAAACTTTAAAAGATGTTTGTCATAATGATAAAAGTTTTGGTGGAAAAATAATTATTTTAGGTGGAGATTTTTGACAAATTCTACCAGTATTAAAATATGGAAGAAGAAATACTATAATTGAAGAGACTATAAAATATTCAAATCTTTGGCCCTTATTTCATATTTTTAAATTAAAAAAAAACATAAGATCTAATAATGACAGTTTCTCTTCATTTTTATTAAATATAGGAGAAGGAAACATTAATCCATTTATTATTCCAGAAGAATGGAAAACTAATGACGTCTGTGCCAAAATTTATAAAAACATTAACGAAAATTATTGTTTTTCAAAAAATGTCATTTTGAGTACACATAATGAAGATGTAAATATTTTAAATAACAGAATTTTAAAATTAATTAAGAATGAAACAAAAACTTATTATAGCATTGACTATGCAACATACAAAGGTGTAGATCAAACGGATGATAATATTCATTTGAATTATCCAATAGAAATGTTAAATAACATAAGAGAAGGATTACCTCCACACGAACTGAAATTAAAAGTAAATACCATAATTATGTTAATTCGAAATTTAAGTATAAAAATGGATTATGTAATGGAACGCGATTAAAAATAACTAAATTATTCAAATATAACATAGAAGCACAAATAATTACTGGAGAAAATAAAGGAAATAAAGTTTTTATACCACGTATTACATTAAACACTAATGAATCATCATCTTTACCATTTATTTTATATAGAAAACAATTTCCTGTTATATTAGCTTTTGCTATAACAATTAATAAATCTCAAGGCCAAAGTTTCGAAAATATAGGAATATTCATCAAAAACCTTTATTTTCTCACGGGCAATTATATGTTGCTCTTTCACGTTGTAAAAATGTAAATAAAATATATATTCAAAATGAATCGGAAAACAAAGATATTATACCTAACATAGTTTGGAAAGAAATATTAGAAAAATAATTTTATTATAATTTAACAAAAATTTAATGTTATTTAAATAAATTTTTTATAAATTATTTTATTAATTAAACTTTTTTTTTTTTCAGGTTATATTTATATTAATTATAAACATTAAAAATTTTTAATAATATATAAATAAAAAAACATAATGGAATGGAATTCAATTAATGATGTTGAAATTGACAATGTTAATGATCAACAAATGATTGAATGGAATCCAATAGAAGGTCATTATGTTGAAATTAACAATGTCAATGATCAACAATTGATGGAAAATTTAAATGATCAAATTAAAGAACATTTAAATTTCCAAGAAGAATATGAATATTATTTAGAAAGTCTAGATAATAATAGTTCAATAAGCAATACAATAATTTCTAAATTAAATAATATTATTAATTCGTATATAGAGGAAAATAATGAACAATTTGAATTTAAAAATTGGAATGAAGTACCAGAGTATTATAAATATTATGCGAATGAAATTATAAAATATAAAATAAATATAAGCGAACCAATAGCAGAATATTACTTTAATCAAAGTCATGAAATTTATTCTAATTATTTATTAAGATTAGCTAACATTATTAATAAAATATGAAAAATTAAAATAAATCATAAATATTTAAATATATAATAATAAATTAAAAAAAAAATTTTTTAAATTATTAATATTATTAAAAACAAAAAAAATTAGAATATTTAAAAATTAACTAAAATATTTAAAAGTTATGATTATTTAAAATTTATAAAACGAAATTTTAATAAATAAATAATTTAACTAATAACAACAATAAATAAAAAATTCATATTCATAACTTTTATACAGGTAAAAATAGTATAAGTAAGTATAAAATAATTTAAAATTATTTTATTTATTTATTTGTTATATAAATAACTAAATTTTAAATAAAATATGATATAATGATCATGTAATAATTTCATTTACAATATCATAATAAATTTATAAATTTTAGTATGAATTTTTGATATATCTCATAAAATGTTTAAAATGAGAAAAAAGATATAAAAAAGGAATTATAACAAAATAATCCTATAAATCTTATAAAACTCAAAATCATTACGATATATCAAATAATATACTAAATTATCAACAAAATTTTCAATATATTTTAAACTAATGATCATTAATATCATAACAATAATAACACTATTTTTAAGTTATACTACATATAATTAAATATATTATAAATATTTAAAATAAAATATATTTTATAAGACTAAGTGGTTTTTAGGGCTACTGACGAGGGTTTCCACTAATCAAAAAATCTAACGCGCCATCAAGGTACCTCTATGTTACACACCTTTTTTAAAACTTCATATATTATATAATTATATTAACAAAAAAATTTTACAAATTTATTCCAAATTAATATTGATTTAAAAAATAAATATTTATAAGTTATATTGATAAAGGTTTGAAATGTAAGGTGGTGTGGAAAGCCGAACCTCAACACTATATATCTCTTCTTTTTTTATAAAAATAAAAAAATAATGAATTAATAATAATTATATATATCTCTTCTTTTTGAAATATAATGAACAAAATAGTGTTGAGGTATTTTTATATAAAGTAACATAAATAATTAATATTAATAGAAATAGTAAAAATATTTATTTAGAGTTTAGATAAAAATTATATTATATAATAAATTAAATAATATTACATTATATAATATAATATTAATAATAAATGTTTAATATATAATTATATTTATAGCATAACTGGGGGTTGGCGAGCAGCGCAGAGCAGGGTACCCCTAGTATATTATATATATATATATATATATATATATATATATATATATTTATACATACATACATATGTAAATCATATGTAAATATAAATATTTATCAAAATCGAATATATTATTTGAAAGATATTTATTATTTAAAAATTATTATTCATAAATTATCAATCATCACGCAATAAATATCGACAATTCATGATAAATATAAGAGAAAGTATTATAAAAGCTATTCTTCCTCTTGTGATTAGTTATTTTTGACATTCATTGTTAATACGCCCAAGTTGCGTATATAACTAAGAACAACTATATATATATATATATATATATATATATATATATAAATTTAATAAGACCTCAGGATATTAAACTGAATATGGTCTACAATGTCATAAAAGTATACATGGTAATGAGTAAGTACATTACTTACACAATGTTTGTATGCAAATAACGTGCAATGCGTTACCCATATGCAAATAACATGCAAATGATAAATGCATTGAAATTCAAATTTTTATGTAAAAAACAAGAGATTATTACGAAAAATTAATAAAAAGTATCAGGATAGCAGAAAGTAGAAGAGCATAACATTCATATCTTTTTCAATATTTATATATATATTATTATAATTAAAATAAATGTTATGTAGTTATTCTACTTATACTAAATGTATGTGAATATATACATATATGCAAATGGGTATTAATTATATGCAGAATATATGTAAATATATACAAATTATTTCACTACGATTATGTAGGTTGGGCAATTAACACCTCTTTACTTAAGACACACACTAGCTAGGTGGACAATATAGAACACGCCCAAGTGTGATCGCGTTACATGGAAAAATTCCCGCCTACTCGTAAGCGAAATGATGGTG
The DNA here is from genome assembly GCA_017163975.1 of Anastatus disparis. Taxonomy (NCBI): domain Eukaryota; kingdom Metazoa; phylum Arthropoda; class Insecta; order Hymenoptera; family Eupelmidae; genus Anastatus; species Anastatus disparis. The sequence continues at coordinate 5,035,756 of JAFFSR010000074.1, forward strand.
AATTATATGCATTCTGGTTTATACTTACATGCTCACCGGTCCACGATTCACGCTAAACTGACATTATTTTACATGTGTTGGCGGATTTAAATATCAAATTAAGATGATTCTTGAAATATTAAATGTTGCGCACATACTACCCCTTCGTCACCCCTCATCCCTACTTTTAAATTCATGTCTAAATCGTACTGTAAATACACGAAGATTGACAAGTCTGATTAACAGTTAAAGTTCAACGTTCCAGAGAAGAAGATCAACACGAAGCAAGATGGTAAAAAAAAATTTACTTAAAGTCTTGATAAATATTGTTAATATAGCATTAGTTCGAGAGCCGCAAATAAAATTATTTTGCAATAATTCATGGCGCAAAAGTCTAAATATTTGCACCAATAATGAATTATTGAAAAAAATTAAATTTATCTTAGGACTTTGCGGACTACGTACCTTAGCTTATATGTTTAAGTGAGGTATTTTAACGATAATGAAACACTTGACATTGCTGGTCGTTGTATTAAAAGCAGAGGGATGCAAGATGCGTCACAAGTCAGGCTTCTCATGTTACATCACCGTGTTATTAAAGGTAAGTTAGTTATAATTTCTTTTACCGTTTAAAAGCTTGTATCTTTCTTCTTTACGATCGTAGAATTTCGCTATAAAATACTTTTTGTTGTGAATAAAATAATAAATCTGAAAACATGATTTGCAAGAAAATATCAGTTTCGGATCAATAATCAATAACCAATAAACTTTTTGTTTATGATCACAGAATTTTGCGGGATAAGACTTTTTTGTTAAAAATAGTGCAACTAAGCAGATTTTACATAAATTTTACAGACCTGCAAAATATGATGGAGGACAGTAGTGGGGATGAACTGTTGATAAGGCTTCTGACCGAAGAAGAAGATGTATCTGATTCGAGAGATCTTGTGCTACTACCACCTCCCGAAGAGGTAAGAAAAGTCATAAATGTCTCTGAAACTATCCCAAACTTTGCAGTGGGGGGTAAAAAACACCTTTGATCAGCTGGAGGGTAAATGATGATAAGACAGTCACAAGCGACATAATAACGAGCAAACACCTTTTGATCCAATGCCTTATGTAAACACTATTGGTAAGGGGTAGATATTAGTATGATGAGATAACAGTCATTCTACCGATAGTTTTTGACATTAGCGACTATAGCAATCTAGAATATAACTAGAGCAGCTCTAATTACAAAACTTAATTTAAATACAAAAAAAAACCATAAACAACGATGATTTCATCTGAATCACCAGGTACAGAGAGAATACAGGTTGATTTAAGGAGATGTAAAATGGACACTACACCTATACTCATAAATATTTACTATCTTTTTATTTTATTGCATATTTTTAAGAAAATAAATGCTTTAGTTTGTAATATGTACCATAAAGATTATTCAATTAAATTTTAAAATAAATTCATTTATTAATTTCTCAGAATTTTAAATTTCTTGTACAAAATCTAAAAATTTTGATATGGTCAATGTCCCAATCGCTACTCACGAACCTATTACTAACCGCTCAATGTTATTTAGATACCAAAAAATTTTTAACAATGAGTAGCTAGTAATAGGTTCGTGAGTAGCGATTGGGACATTGACCATATATAAATATTGGAACACTAAAATTTTTAAAACTAATAAATGAATTTATTTGAAAATTTAACTGAATGATCTTTATGGTAAATACTACAAGCTAAAGCATTTCTTTTCCTCAAGTTTTGCAATATAATGAAAAAATAAGCCAAATTCATGAATGCAGGGGTGGTGTCCGTTTTACATCTCCTTAAGCGTAAATTTATGAATCATACATTTTCACGTAATTTTGGTATATCATATTGTAGACAAATATCTTCAACAGGGAGATGGTACTACTACTACTCAGAACCACATTACGATTCATGAAGAATCATCGCGATATTACCGACAATTTAAGTTACAAGGTAGACAATTAAGAGTGTCAATATTGCCCCCACCACCTAATGCGAATGTGTATACGTGGTTTGAGGCAGCAATAAATGATTTATATCGTCATGTGTGTGAAAATGCGCGACCTTCAGATTATATCGGTATAAGTATAAACTCTGACCGATTTGTTCACGGTTCTTTATGGATTTCTTTTAGACTGGTTCGTGATTTTACATCGACAGATCTACTCGAGTTATTAGCTTCTGTAGCACAGAGTAATGACAATTTCGAAATCGATGATGTTTTAAACGTGAAAGTCAGCATTGTTTCTAAACCAGAGAGACGCGGTCGGGTATCACTCACTAGTGAATCAGTTTTCAAGAAATCCATTCTAAATATTCAAAATACCGACAATCTTTGCCTTCCACGCTCGCTAGTCGCTGCTCATGTATATGCTATACGTGGTCAGATGCGCAGTGGTATTCACCATGACAGGTGGAATAGAATAAGACACCACACAGCACAATATCAGAAAGTGCAAGCGTTGAAACTTGTCAAAGCTGCGAGAGTTACGATACCCGAAACAGGTTGTGGTATCGAAGAAATAAAATTATTTCAAGAATATTATGCGCTTTTCGGCGTTGCAATAGTTGTTTATTTTTTTCAAAACTTTGCTCGAGGCTATGAACCACTTTTCGATTGTGCACGTTTTGTACACGATGTTGGTAATGTAGTTAGACATACCTTAAATATAATGTATTACGAAAATTCTAATCATTACCAGCCAATTTTTAATTTACTCGCAGCAGCTGGCAGCCGTGGCTACTGCATACCTTGTAATAAAAAGTTTAGTCATCAAAAAAATCATAAATGTCCACAAAAATGCTGTAAATGTTTTCAGAGTCTCCCTTGCGATATAAATCAGGAAAAAATAAAATGTATTCAATGCACTAGAGATTTTTACGGTAATGTTTGTCTGGAAAATCATAAAATCTCAAAATCTTTCGATAATTTTCGGTCGGTATGCGAGAGCATAAAAATTTGTCGTTTGTGCAGTAAAACAGTTCGAATCTGCGATAAAGATCCACATAATTGTAATACGATATTTTGCAAAATATGTAATCGTAAAATGCCGATAGGACACCTTTGTTACATGCAACTCTTTATCAGCAAAAAAGGATTTGCAACCAATAAAAAGAATATACTTTATTTATTTTATGATTTTGAGACTCAACAATCGGAAATTATCTCGGGTGCTGATGGTGAAAAAATAAGTTTGCATGTACCAAACTTGTGTGTTGTACAACAAGTATGTAACTATTGTTTGGATGATGAAAATATAACAAATTCTTGCGAAATATGTGGTATACGCGAATACGTGTTTGAAATCGACCCTGTAAAACAGCTAGTTGATTTGGCCTTAGCAACAAGAAAAAGTTTCAAGCAAATTATTTGTATAGCTCACAATGCACAGGGTTTTGATGCGCAATTTATTCTCAAGCATTTGACTGAACGTACAGATCTTAGAGATAAGCCAGATGTAATTTTAAAGGGGTCAAAAATAATCATAATGGAAATTTCAACCGTTAAATTCATAGACAGCTTAAATTACTTACACATGAGTTTAGCTGCACTACCAAAAGCTTACGGTCTTGCTAATATCGAGAAAGGTACGTTTCCTCATTTGTTTAACACACTAGAGAATCAAAATTACGTTAGAGAAATGCCACCTGCGTGGTCTTTTTCACCAGATTCGATGAAGGTCGATGAGCGACGAGAATTTATACCGTTGCATAATGAAAAAAAAATGAAAATTATATATTTAATTACAAAAATGAGATTATAAAATACTGTAGACAAGATGTAAAAATTTTACGATTAGCATGTTTGGCCTTTCGCAAAACCTTCATAGAATGTGGTAATACAGATCCATTCGTAGAGTGCGCCACCATCGCATCATCTTGTATGCGTGTATATAGAACAAATTTTTTACAAAAAGACACTATAGGAATCATACCTCAGGGTGGTTATAGACAAGCAAACAAGTAGTCTATGAAGGCGATGCGGTGGCTGTGTTGGATGGAAAATGTGCTAAATCATCAAATTCGGTATACTGTCCGAGCTCGAGAAAAGAGACTTCCCGAGGGCCCTCTAGTGGATGGATGGTGGAACTTGAAAACGGTACGAAAATTGTTTTACAATTCCACGAATGTTATTGGCATGGCTGTGTATATTGTTAAACAGTGAACCGTGACTCACGCCTCGTAAACGGTGAAAATATGGACGAACGTTTCGAGAGAACCGCGCGAATATCCCAAAAGATAAGAAGCCACGGTTATCAACTAATAGAAAAGTGGGAATGTGATTTTGATCATGAGTACTCACAGAACGAAAGTATGAAGACGTATATCGATAATAAAACACGAAATTGGCATGAACCGTTGAATCCTCGAGAAGCATTTTTCGGTGGTCGTACGTGTAATACAGTCAAAATTTACGATGCGAAAGAGGGTGAGAAAATAAAATACGTGGACGTGTGTTCATTATATCCATATATCTGTAAATACGGTCGATATCCCGTTAGTCATCCTACTCTTTACGTGTGAAGATGAGTGTCGCTCTCTGGTGGGTCAAACAAATAATATAAGTCACGTTGAAGGTCTTATTAAATGCGAAGTATTGCCGCCGCGAAATATATATCATGCTGTACTACCCGTTAAAATGCATAATAAGCTTTTGTTTCCGCTGTGTCGAACGTGTGCTGAATCAATGTATACCGCAGATTGTGACCATGAAAATCCTGATGATCGAGTTTTTATCGGCACGTGGGTTGCTGACGACTTGAAAAAAGCTGTTCAGATGGGTTATATCATCAGAAAAATAGTTGAAATATGGTCTTATAAAATTACTCAGTACAACAAAGCCACGGGTCAGGGTGGTCTATTTCCAACTTATATCGATAAATTTTTCGCTGAGAAAACTTACGCGTCGGGTTACCCTTCGGAATGTGCTAACGGTGATGAAAACGCGATTGCTCGATATATTGAGGAATTTGTGCAACAAGAGGGCATTAAATTAGACAAAACTCGAATAAAATATAACGCTGGTCTGAGATCTGTAGCAAAACTCTGTTTAAATTCATTATGGGGTAAATTTGGCGCGTTTAAAACTCTACGAAGAATTGCAACCGCTGGGTGAACGTGTATTGTATTACGATACCGACTCTATTGTGTATGTAAGTCGCGTGAGTGAGTACGATGCGAAAACAGGGCCGTTCTTGGGTGACTTGACCGACGAATTGGCCTGTTATGGTCTTGGCACAAGCATCACATCATTCGTCTCTGGAAGACCCAAATTTTACGGATATAAATATTTGACACCAGATAGCGTTGAAGGATGTGTTTGCAAAATCAAGGGTATAAGACTTAATTCGTCGTTGAGTCAAAAAATAAACTTTGATTCTATACGAGATCTTATTACTGGTAAAATACCGCCACTTTTTGCAAACTATGACGCTATTAGACGCACACGGTTTCATGATGTTATAACACGACCTGAATGTAAAATATGCGAGCCTGTGTACTCAAAGAGACGATTCGTGAATAACGAGATTAGCTATCCATACGGTTATAAGTCTAATTAAAAATAAATTATTGTAAATATATTATCACTAAAGCGAATATATGATACAGGATAAAGAGAGAGAATTGAAACACAAACTATTTTGAAATAAATTTTTATATTTTATAAAAATGTAAAACGAAAAAATAAATTTATTTTCTATTAATTAAGTAGTCATCAATTTTTTTCAAAAGCACAGGTTCCAGAATAATCCGCATCCTTTCCACCCTCATTCTGAATCTTTCTCTATCACAAGCCGCTTGTTCCCACTCTCCACGTCACGCCGTACGACTCGCATAGTCCCACACGCGTATCACATGAATTTCCGGCTTACCCTCTTTGAAATGCACTTGTTTTGTTTGATTCATCGTTCACTGTACTTTTTGTATACTCTCTTTTCTATAAAATTGTTGAGAATCAAAAATTTAAATCTGATTAATTCTTTGATAAAAATTTATTACCTTTTTCAATTTCTTGGTTATTGCTCACGATAGCAGCACTTTTTCAAGACTAACCAGCACTGACCGTTTACCAACGTTTTTAATTTTATACTATAAATGGTGGTGGTGGTGGTGGTGGTGGTGGGGTAGGGGGGTATTAATTATAAGTAGGTGATTAATACTTATTTGGCTCTTTCAGCCACATAGCTTAAGAGCGGAATAATGCTGGCGTCAGCCAGCTATATGGCTAATCAGCTAAACAATTGGCTAGCGCCAGCACGATACTGCTTGCACATGCGCGCCGCCGCCGCCGCCACCCCCCACTCTTGCTCATCACTCTTAATGATGGTATATGTAGAGTGGTTCGAGGATTTGATGAGGTTAGTAATAGAAGTTTAGCAGCAGCGGTAACATGGACGTTTGCAGGTGGGTGCATCCGTGGACTTTGATGATTTGTAAACCCAGCTCGTGTAGTAAAACAGTATTCGTGAAGAATTTTGTGCATCACATTGATCGCATGAGTGATAAGAAATTCGAGCGTATACTCTTGTACTATACCGAGTGGCAGCCAATTTACAAGGAGTTGGCCAAGGGTATCGAATTTCACGAGGGTTTACCAAAGAGCGAAGACTATGCCAATGATCCACGAGCAAAACTCTTGATTCTCGACGATCTGATGAGAGAATCGTCCAACAGAGCTGTAGTAAATCTCTTTACCAAAGGCAGTCATCACAATAACTTGAGCGTCATCTTTATCTCGCAAAATCTCTTTCATCAAAGTCAGCGAGAAATTTCTTTAAACTCTAATTACATCGTGGTATTTAAAAATCCGCGCGATGGAGCGCAAATAAATCATCTGGCGTGCCAAGTCTGCCCCGAGGAGCCTCGTTTTTTGCAAGAGGCATATCTCGATGCCACAGCACAACCACACGGCTATTTGTTCATAGATCTGAAACAGGGTACGCCTGAAAACGTGAGATTTCGTACTTGTATATTTTCGTTCGACAAACATCAGTACGTTTATGTGCCTCGTTGCAAACCCATAAAAGCTGGTGCTCGCTCGAATAATGTACCAGTCGTGCGATTGTAATGGAGCCGGTAAGACGTAACCGTAGCAGCAGCAGACCAATTCCAGAAAAGTACTGGACTCAGCTACATGTTTTGTGTAAAATCGAACTTTCTCAACTCAAGGCCATATTACGCGAAGCAAATTCCAAACTTATAACGTATATTTGCGAGTGTGCTTTGAACATTTTACGTGGAAATATTCCACTCAGCAAGTATTATAAGAAACAATTGCGAAAAGTCGCACCACTGTTGCGAAAACTCGCTAAACCGGGTATTTTGGAGGAAAAAAGGAAATTTGTGGTGAAATCAGCATATTTACTACGGCTAATTGTGAAACCTGTTTTATCGGCATGGAGTACGCAAGAAAAATGATTTTAGTACCGCAAGAGTGCTTGCAGCAGCAGCACGACGTACCAACTACCAATCATACAACACCACCATCCAGTGTCCAGACACCTGGTACAGCCACGACACGCCTTGATGAAGAAATGAGTAAAATTTTACATTCTACGGGTGATGAGCGTCAAAAATCTCTGCAATATCAACAAATCTTGCAACGTTACTTGCATCTAAGAGGAGAGGAGAAGGATGACAATAGGGGTATAATACGTCCAAACGAGACAACATTATTAGAAACGAAAACGACGATGGGCACAGACAATAATGACGAAATTGACGACGAACAGCTTGTCCAGTACCAGGTACCGCAGAAATTTCAAAGTAATGCTAGACATCTCATTAGATATTTGCGGCAAGCTGGTAATATTGAATGGGATAGTCGTGGTATAATCAAGCTAGATGGCACTGTTGTCGAGGGTGCTAATATTGTCGATTTAATCAACGAAGCTATGAGAAGTAGGAAAAGGCCACCACCGCGCGGATACAAACAGTTTGCTCGCGTCTTGCAACAAGTTAGCATACCTCGAGAATTCATTGGTAACGATCAACTGTGGCGTACGATTGCATCTCATAGCCCTGATTCACCGCTGTTATCGTCGTCAGAAAACAAAGGTTATTATTCTTCAACAGCTACTGGTCTAACGAGCGTAAAGGAGAAAGAAGTTGAGAGTGCGAAAAAGCGTAAAAAAGTTGGTAGCGAGTTGGCAGCTACGCCATCAACCCCTTTAAAAAAGAGTCGCCTCGAACAGCTAAAATGGGACCGTATGTGAAAGCATGGAAGGATGTGATGGAGGAGGAGGAGAAGGAGGAGGGGGAGAAAACTGGTACTTTTATAGACCGATTGATTTCGGTTGTACCCTTTAAAATGCATCTACCAGGCTACCAGTTTCTCGGCCCTGGCACGCATCTCGAAGAGCGTCTCAGACGTGGTCAGAGAGGAAAAAATCTTTTTGACGATGCCTGTCTAGAGCACGATATTTCATATTCAAATAAAAAAATAACGAATCATATAAAAGCCGACAGACTGCTGGCTGAACGAGCATTTTCACGCATACTCTCGGAGACTGCAGGTGGTAATGAAAAGACTGCAGCTGGTATTACTGTTTTGTGCATGGTCAGCAAAATTGCGTTTGATAAATTTTTGAAACGCATTAAAAATACATTTAAAAGACAGCAAAAGAGAGAGAAAAAGCTAGTTTGTGAGAGGGGGAGGAGGAGGAGCAATGAAAAAGAAGAAGGAGGCGAAAAAGCCGGACGATGTTGAGCATTATTACTATAATCTTTCTGCACCATCAGCGTACGCTGGTGCTCATCTACTGAAACACGCGAAACTCAAAAAATTTGATAACATTACCATTGACAAATGGTTGGAGAGTCAGGATGCACATACCTTACACAAACTCTTGAGACATCGTTTTCCTCGTCGACATTACAACGTTTTTAGCCCCTTTGAAGTGTGGGAAGCTGACTTGGCAGATTTCAGATCACTTAAAACCTACAATGATGGGTACAGCTATATTCTCATTGTCATTGATGCACTTTCAAAGTTTGCCTGGGCAGAGCCTCTTCTCGACAAAACCAGTCGAAGCGTCGCTGTAGCATTAAACAAAATTTTATCACGATGTAATGATAGACATCCTATTTATCTACAGACTGATAAAGGTAAAGAGTTTATTGGTCGAGAGGTGCAAGAAGTGCTAAAAAAGAAACATATTACCTATCGAGTCGTCAGAGACCCTGATATAAAGGCAGCCATTGCCGAACGCTTTATTCGAACTCTCAAAGGTCGTATCTGGCGATACTTTACTCACTCGCGCACAAGACGTTATATAGATGTTTTGCAAAAAATTGTGACGTGTTACAACAAGTCGTGGCACAGTGCCATAAAAATGCCCCCTTCCAAAGTCAACTTATATAATGCTCACGTGGTACGTCAAAATTTGACGTTGCGTTACAGCGAAAAACAGCCGTTTTGAGTAGCTAAATACAGCGTTGGCGATCTGGTTCGTGTCAGTTGTGCCAAGACAGCCTTCAGGAAAGCATACGAGGGTGGCTGGACTCTGGAGCTGTTTAAAATTATAAGAGTCGACACAAGTCAACAACCACCCGTCTATATTTTGACAGATCTTGATGGAGAAAAAATTGACGGATATTTTTACGAAGAACAGTTGAGCAGAGTGCGCAAAGATTTAGATAGCGAAGCGTTTGAGGTTGATGAGGTTTTGAAGAGCAAAGGTAGGGGGTCGAAAAAACAATATTTGGTCAGTTGGAGGGGGTACCCAGAAAAATTCAATTCTTGGATAGAAGCTAAAGATTTAAAAAATTTACAATAAACGATGAATTTTACATGGTTTTACCGAGCAACAGCAGCAAGTTTGTCTTTCCACACAATGTGGCGACGCATTTTACAACACAATTATCACAAAATTTTTATCTTTATGGCGACTGGTGTGTAGGACTCACGGAAATTCAAATACCTCTCACATTTCAGCATATATCAGTGGTAGAGCGTGAGGGGGTGATTTCTGTTAAAACATCCAAACGTGATGTGGCGAATGTTTTGCGAGAAACAGAGGAGGAGACTCAACAGAAGGCCGAGGTGTTTGCCCGCGTTAAACCTGGTGTTTACCGTGACATTGAAAGTCTCTTAGAAGAAATAAATAATCTCGAGAATGTGAAAAATCATTTATATTTTATAATCCGCGCTGGTAGCTATGTACAGATTAAATGTCGATGTGCTGAAGATTGTACAACTTATATGCACACGTTTACCCTATCGGAAAAATTACTTAGAATTTTAGGTTTGAAAAATGTACCAATTTTCTCTTGCAAAGGTAATAAAGAACACTACATTGCCGGTAATCGTCCAGCAAATCTTGTGAACGGGTTACTAACCGTGCTCATGGCTTACAGCAACATTTGCCAGCCTTATGTAACAGGTGACATGCGCACGAGCTTACTACGTATAGTCTCGCTTCATTTGCGTGACTACGTTTACGGAGGTGTTGAAATTAAAAACTTTTCACCATCAATGTACCTACCACTGCTGTCTTCAGCGTTTCAGTCGATAGAAAGAGATATAAGAGACAAACACGGATTTCCCATTCCATTCGACTACGGTACGCTGACTGTAACGCTTCTTTTTAAGCGCATCCGATAAAATGCCTGTGTTTGAAGATTTTTTCAATAACCAAATGATTGGTGGTGGGGGTGAGTGTGTTACAGTTGGTGAACCATGTTTTGATTATCACCAGTCGGGTGCAGGAGTAGGTAGTTTTTTGAAAGGTCTCTTCCGAGCAGCTATACCGAAGATCAAACAAGGTGCAAAAGTGGTCGGTAAGGAGGCTCTCCGAGCGGGTAAAAATATCCTAGATGATGTCACTCTAGGTGGCAGACCGGTCAAAGGGGCGACCAAACAGCGCATTCACGAGAGTGGTAAAAATCTCAAAAGAAAAGCTGACGTTGTTCTGGACAAATTGCTCTTGGGTGAGTCAAACGCGAAAGAAGAAGAGGAATCAGAATACAAAAAGAAGAACGAGACATCATCAACTCAGTCGTCGAGTGCACCTGGCACTACAAACACCTCAGCGGCTAAACGCTCGAAAAGTGATAAAGTTGCGAAAAAGAAGAAGAAGCAGAATAAGAAAGCACGTGTAGCTAGAGATATTTTTGAAAATTAAAATTTCAAGATGGCGCTGTTGCATACAGAATCTTGTCAGTCGATCAAGTCGGAATTATCACTTTTTGAATTACCTTCGACACAGACTGCAATTGAAGGCTCTTACTGGGTTCAGTACAGACCGATATCTTCACTTAACGACCAATCACCAATTGAATTTACCATCCCTGGTAACACTGAGTATCTAGACTTGGCTCGCTCAATGTTGAGTGTGAGTGTAAGTGTAACATGCACTAGTGCTGAATCACCTAAAGATCCGAACGTTGGACCAATAAATAACACAGGCCCACAAAATGGAAAAAAATGTCTGAACCTTTGACCGGACATACATATTATCATGTATTTTTCGACGCTGAATCCGAATCTGTAATGAAAATATAGGGTTTTCCTACCTTTTCTCAGAGTTTTATTGAAAAAACCTCATTTTTTACGGTTTTTTGCGGTTTTTCGAGTCTAGAAAAAACAAATCATGAGATACGGTTAATTGGACTTCAAAATCGAATTCTACGGGAAAAAATACACGGGAAACCATACCTTCAAATTTTTTAAACGCGATTCTAGTCCTCTGTATGGGGCTGAAAAGATGAGGAAATCGGTAAAAGTCGAAATTTTGCCTAAAATGGATTTGAACAATATTAAAATTTAATCATGCGTCTTTTGAAGAGTCGATAAACATTGGAAATACTATCCTGGGGGTTTTTCAGATTGCTGATCATGAATTTGAAGTCAGATTGTGTAAAAACTACTTCTAGAGGGCGGTGACAAGAACTGTATATGGTAAATTTATCGATTTTTTAAAAATTTTACGTCTGAAATACTAATTTTAGAGTCTTTCACAGCATTGACTGTAAATTCAAGATATTAACTTAGCCTATTGTGTACGTTAAACTTAACATTTTGTCTATGTTTGTCTCTCTCTCTCTCTCTCTCTCTCTTCCGATGTTTTTTTTAAATTGGCTTACGCTTACGTACACGTTTCTCTTCGAATGACCGATGTAGTGGATTTCTGACACGTTTTTGTCCTTTTTCGCAGCTGTTTCTCTTTTTATCATCCAGCAGTAATCTGCTAACGTGTTGATACCCCAGTTTCCTTGAAATCTACGTTCAAACTCCTTTAAATCTTGGTGAAATCGTTCACCATGCTCTTCACTAAAGTCTCCGTTATTTTCAGGAAACTGATCAACGTGTGAATCAAGAAAATGAAGTTTTAAGTTCATTAAACAACCCAATTTTTCAAAATTACGTACCATTCTTTTCACAATAGCTTTATAATTCGTGTCTTTGGCATTACCCAAAAATTTCGTCGATACCTCTTTAAAACTTAACCATGCTGCCTTTTCAACATCAGTCATGCTTTGTTCAAAGTTTTCGTCTCTAAATAAAGTTCGGATTTCAGGACCATCAAAAATACCTTCATTTAATTTAGCATCAGATTTATGGGGAAATACTTTGCTTATATATTGGAAGCATTGACCGTCCTTGTCCAAAGCTTTAACTAATTGCTTTATCAATCCAAGCTTTATATGCAGAGGCGGTATCAAAATTTTCGAAGGATTAACGAGTGGATCTTTTATAACATTCTGTTTTCCAGGTTCAAACGATTCTCTTGATGGCCAAATTTTCTTTTTATAGTGTTTTTCTCTATCTCTGCTATCAAACATGCATAAATAACATGGGTACTTCGTAAATCCAGATTGTTGTCCAAGTATCATAGATAAAATCTTTAAATCGCCACATATTTGCCATTTATGTTCTCTATATTTTATTTTCGTTAAAAGTAGTTCAAGATTGGAATACTCTTCTTTAAGTACTGTTGAATGTGCTAATGGTATAGGAGCATATTTATTTGTGATATTGAGGAGTACTGCTTTAAGGCTGCGCTTTGATGAATCAATGAATAGTCGCCAATTTTCAGGTTTGTATATGTTGGGTTTCAATTCATCAATAAGACCTTTCACGTCCGTGCAATAAACCATATTAGAATCATTCTTGAAATAATTTCTAAAGCGCTCTTCTCGATTACGATATGCACATACTTTAGTACCCTTTGTCAACATATTTCGTCTCCTAAACTCTGAAGCCATAAACTCTGATTGTTCCTTAGATAAACCACTCTTTCTAAATAAATCGTTCAGACTTTTTTGATCAAACTTTTCAACAGTTCGTTCTTCACCCTTAGGAATATACTCTTCATCACTATCCAGAGAATGTTCTTCAGGTGAACTTAGATCTTCTTCATTTGGTGTGTTTGTGTCAGAGACAATTTGATCTGTCAATTTTTTATTTATACTTATTCTGTTGTAAAACTGGGTACTGCTGTTTAGAAATGAATTCGGTTTCATTTTAAAGCTCCGTTCAGTTAATCACTGTTGTACACTGTCATTGATCTTAAAGCATTGTTTATAAACGAATGGGACTTATGATCTTTTTCCAAAGCTTTATATATATATATATATATATATATATATATATATCAGTACTCTATAAGGGTACCTAAAAAAAACCTGCTGCTGCGAAGTATTGGTCACGATGACAACTGCCCTGAAAATGGGATGTGTAGAATGATTCGGTGTACTCAATACTTTGCAGTAACGAACCCAGCGAAGGCGCGCTGTCCTGCAGGGGAGCACTAGGATGTGAGAATGATGCCGTAGTGTGTCCGACGACGAGTTGACATTGTCCTCGTCAAAGTCGGAAAGCTCTCATACTTAGGCCTGGGGAGGTATGAGAGTTATCACCCCTAGGACGGCGGACTCACCTGCGATCGGAACAGGATTCCTAGTGTGTGGGGTTTAATTCAACAATATGTCTAATTCAAATTTTCAACCTTTTTTAAACTGCGCTGGTACATCCAATAACAGTTTTAACCATACGTGTAATGGATCTCAAGATAATTTCTGTTATGTATGTTCAGAATATATTGGACAACGCAACAAAAGAAAAATCACAGATAATATTAATTTTATCTATCAAAAATGTTTTGATATTGAGATTTCTCAACAGGATAAAATTTGGGTTCCTCATTATATATGTGCTTCATGTTATGCCATGATGAATCGATACAACACCAGTCAGGCTAGGTCCAAATTAAAATTTACTATACCTACAAAGTGGAAGGAACCAAAAGATGAAAATGATTGCTATTTTTGTTTAACAAAGATACAAGGTTTAGACAAGATACAGAAAAAAGGAATAGTATATCCTAATACTTCTTGTATAGAATTTCCATCCAAGAATTTTATAGATATTTTTGAAAATAAAGATTCGAGAGATAGTTTTACAACAGGCTTAGGGAATCTAAATGTAGATGAAAACTCGACAGATGAAACAACTGAAAATCTGATTGCCGCAGACGGAAGCTCATCAAATGAAGAAGATCTAAGTTCACCTGAAGAACATTCTCTGGATAGTGATGAAGAGTATATTCCTAAGGGTGGAGAACGAACTGTTGAAAAGTTTGATCAAAAAAGTTTGAACGATTTATTTAGAAAGAGTGGTTTATCTAAGGAACAATCAGAGTTTATGGCTTCAGAGTTTAAGAGACGAAATATGTTGACAAAGGGTACTAAAGTATGTGTATATCGTAATCGAGAAGAGCGCTTTAGAAATTATTTCAAGAATGATTCTAATATGGTTTATTGCACGGAAGTGAAAGGTCTTATTGATGAATTGAAACCCAACATATACAAACCTGAAAATTGGCGACTATTCATTGATTCATCAAAGCGCAGCCTTAAAGCAGTACTCCTCAATATCACAAATAAATATGCTCCTATACCATTAGCACATTCAACAGTACTTAAAGAAGAGTATTCCAATCTTGAACTACTTTTAACGAAAATAAAATATAGAGAACATAAATGGCAAATATGTGGCGATTTAAAGATTTTATCTATGATACTTGGACAACAATCTGGATTTACGAAGTACCCATGTTATTTATGCATGTTTGATAGCAGAGATAAGAAAAACACTATAAAAAGAAAATTTGGCCATCAAGAGAATCGTTTGAACCTGGAAAACAGAATGTTATAAAAGATCCACTCGTTAATCCTTCGAAAATTTTGATACCGCCTCTGCATATAAAGCTTGGATTGATAAAGCAATTAGTTAAAGCTTTGGACAAGGACGGTCAATGCTTCCAATATATAAGCAAAGTATTTCCCCATAAATCTGATGCTAAATTAAATGAAGGTATTTTTGATGGTCCTGAAATCCGAACTTTATTTAGAGACGAAAACTTTGAACAAAGCATGACTGATGTTGAAAAGGCAGCATGGTTAAGTTTTAAAGAGGTATCGACGAAATTTTTGGGTAATGCCAAAGACACGAATTATAAAGCTATTGTGAAAAGAATGGTACGTAATTTTGAAAAATTGGGTTGTTTAATGAACTTAAAACTTCATTTTCTTGATTCACACGTTGATCAGTTTCCTGAAAATAACGGAGACTTTAGTGAAGAGCATGGTGAACGATTTCACCAAGATTTAAAGGAGTTTGAACGTAGATTTCAAGGAAACTGGGGTATCAACATGTTAGCAGATTACTGCTGGATGATAAAAAGAGAAACAGCTGCGAAAAAAGGACAAAAACGTGTCAGAAATCCACTACATCGGTCATTCGAAGAGAAACGTGTACGTAAGCGTAAGCCAATTTAAAAAAAACATCGGAAGAGAGAGAGAGAGAGAGAGAGAGACAAACATAGACAAAATGTTAAGTTTAACGTACACAATAGGCTAAGTTCATATCTTGAATTTACAGTCAATGCTGTGAAAGACTCTAAAATTAGTATTTCAGACGTAAAATTTTTAAAAAATCGATAAATTTACCATATACAGTTCTTGTCACCGCCCTCTAGAAGTAGTTTTTACACAATCTGACTTCAAATTCATGATCAGCAATCTGAAAAACCCCCAGGATAGTATTTCCAATGTTTATCGACTCTTCAAAAGACGCATGATTAAATTTTAATATTGTTTAAATCCATTTTAGGCAAAATTTCGACTTTTACCGATTTCCTCATCTTTTCAGCCCCATACAGAGGACTAGAATCGCGTTAAAAATATTTGAAGGTATGGTTTCCCGTGTATTTTTTCCCGTAGAATTCGATTTTGAAGTCCAATTAACTGTATCTCATGATTTGTTTTTTCTAGACTCGAAAAACCGCAAAAAAACCGTAAAAAATGAGGTTTTTTCAATAAAACTCTGAGAAAAGGTAGGAAAACCCTATATTTTTATTACAGATTCGGATTCAGCGTCGAAAAATACATGGGAATATGTATGTCCGGTCAAAAGTTCAGACATTTTTTTTCATTTTGTGGGCCTGTGTAATCTTTTGCATTCGTTGTTCAATCAAGTCGACGTGCTATTCAATCAGAAACCTGTTTCACCACCAAACAATGCTAATGCATACAGAGCTTACATTAAAACATAACTAAATTATGGCCAAACAGCTAAAAAGTCTCATTTAACGAGTGGATTGTGGTACGATGATACAGCAGGAAAAATGGACGATACCACAGGTGGTAATACAGGTCTCAGCCAGCGTAAAGCGCTTATGGTTGACAGAAAGATTGATTTACTCGGCCATTTACATTGTGATGTTTTTAATCAAGACAAATTATTACTGGGTGGTGTTGAAGTTAGAGTAAGGCTCGTGCGTTCTCGTGATGGTTTCTGTCTCATGGATCCCGCAGGTGCTTTCACAGTAAATATTACAGAGGCTACGCTTTTTGTGCGTCGAGTAAGATTAAATCCTTCACTCGTGCTAGCACACGAAAAACTATTGTCGCAGACTACTGCAAAATACCCACTGACACGTATAGAAGTTAAGGCTGTTACGTTACATAATGGTGTGCATGGGGAAACAATCGACAATGTCATATTAGATCAACTACCAAAAAGAATTATACTCGGTTTTGTTGAGAATAAAGCTTACAACGGAGATAAAAATCTTAACCCGTTTAATTTCAAGAATTTTAATATAAATTTTTTATGTCTGTACGTTGATGGAATGCAAGTGCCATCGAAACCCTTACAGCCAGATTTCAAAAAAAGCAAAATGTACGTTGATGCTTATCATACACTTTTTTTTGGCACTGGTATTCACTTTATGAATTCAGGCAACTCGATTACCCGTAAAGACTATCCAAACGGTTACTGCCTATTCGCTTTTGATTTGACACCTGATTTATCAGCGAGTGATGGTAGTCATTGGAATTTGATAAAAAATGGTAATGTACGAATTGATGTTAGATTCCACGACCCGCCAGAGAGCGCTGTAAATTGTATAATTTATGCTGAATACGACAATTTGCTCGAAATTGACTCGTCGAGACAAGTTGTCGTGGATTATAGCGGTTAAGTAGTAGTGGTGGGGATATAGTTCTCGCTATTTAAGTGGAGCAAAGCCATCTTTATCATCTCAGTCAGCGAGCAACTTTAATTGCAAACAGTATGGACGTGGTGATTGACGTGCAGTTTTTAAAGGACAACAAAAACCGTTTGATTCCAAAGGAAGTGGCTGTACTTGCTATCCATAAAAACTTTATCGCTCATTGGATTGTGGCGCCCCCTTGTAATTTAAGACGCTTACCTAAAAATGCTTTGAGACAGAACAATTGGGTGACACTGAATCATCATGGTCTGGAGTGGTACGAAGGTGATAAATCGATAAAAAGATTATACAAAAATTTGGAAGATATTTGCAAGCATTGTCGTGTAATTTTCGATCGAGGTCAAGAAAAGCTTGAACTACTTTCCAAGCTCACCACCTGCAAGATTGAAAATTTAGAAAAACAAGATTGTCCAGCTTTTAGAAATTTGAATTTCAGCAGTGTAAAGTGTATGCATCATTACATAAAATAATCGTATTCAAATTACGTGTGTGCTCTAAATAACGCTGCTAATCTGAAACATTGGCTACTGAAACTTAACCCCAGCGTAAAATCGCTGATTGTGAAAGAATTTTTCGAAATTCTCCGCAACGAATTCAAAAGAGATTGTTCGATATCTGATGAGGATCAAGTTTCACGCAGTAGGCGTTTATCCAGCGGATCGGATTCCTCTGATGTGGGTGAAACCTTGTGCGCTTGTGCTTAATACGCAAAATTATAACCAGCGTGGTGCGCACTGGGTTGCCATATACGTTGATAAGTATGGCACAGGTGTGTACTTTGATAGTCTTGGTAAGCCGTCACAAATTCAACAACATTTACGACGTATTCAGCAAAATTGTAAAAAATTTAGATGGAATAATAAACGCTTACAAAGCGAATATTCCAATGTTTGTGGTCATTATTGTATCATGTTTCTGTATTATATGTCTACCAGATTGAGTTTCAAGAAATTCTTGGAAAATTTCTCGCAGAATTTGCAAAAAAATGATGCTATAGTAAAGAATTTTATAGAAAAAACTTGCTATGCGTAATTTGATACTTGACTGTCTCTGATTGGTTGCACGCCACCTTTTTTACGACATCCCCACCAATTTTTACAGTATAAAAAAAGTGGTATTCACTTGGTCTAGCCACAGTTGTGTGTGTGTGATCGACGGTGACAGCAGTAACAAGCAAGAAAACCTAACCAAGATGGCTGGTCAAAAGAGAAGCCTGGAGCAGACATTTGGTAATGACTTGGCATATTTAATAAAACAAAATAGCAAGAAAAATTATTGGCAGCAGGTTCTGCCAATGGTCTACGGGCTGAACAGCTCTTTTGGAAAAATTAATCAGGTAGGTATGGAGAATATAGGCGGCGAAGGCAAAAAGGAGTTTGCACCCCGTGGTATGCTTCTGTGGAGCCAATTTTCAAGGTCTACCTCTATCACTAGACTGTTGGGAGGCGTTAAAGCAGGAATTTGATAAAATTGAAGATTTTTTCACTTGCTATAATGAGGAATCTATGCTGGATCAGCGGCTATCTATTCCAGGATACACTATCCGTTTTATGATTAGTTTTCACGAAAGAGCTTTTGAATTGGTACCCAATGACGCACAACCAGAAGGAGAGGAGTGTGGTGGACCGTCAAAAAAAAATATGGTCGATTTAATCGGTCACTAGTATTTAAACGTGTCACGTTTGAACGTTTAAAAGATTTATCAAAATGTATAGAATATAGAATTAGATATTTAAATACTGTTGCAAAATCTGTAGATTATATATTACGAGAAATGGTTGCAAATATGAAAAATGTATTAGAAAAAAGTCAGGAATCTCAATATGTATACTTTACTTCTAGCGATATAAAAACCACAATGTCTAGTTTTAATGATAATTTTGTAAATGATCTCATCGAATTATTAAAAAAGAATAATCTAGTTTTAGGAAAAGAAGATTTGTTTATAATCATACACGAATTTATTATTTATCATATGTACACACTAGTTAATTGTATGAATGCTACGTTGTAATGTTTTATTATTAATAATAAATGTTGTTAAACTTTAAAACGTGAGTATTTCATTTACCTCGTTCATTACCAATTCCTCAACCTTCATACACACAGTAATATTACAAATTATATATTTCACGATTCAATATAAAATTTTTATTATTTTAGTATTTAAAAGTATTTAGTTGCAAATTGAAATCTTTTAAATTAATATTTTATGATTCAATATAAATTTTAATAATCAAAAAGTATCATGTTACATATTAAAATATTTAAAATTTTTAAATATTCGGTTGTTCGGGTACCATGCCTAACAAGCCCCTACTTCACCTTCTCAGAGGTCATTGACCCACCGGTCAGTAACCTTTGGGGTGGTGGAGTGGGGGCTGTTTTGACGGTCCATAGTGCCCCTATAACTACTAACGTCAAATACCGTTTTCGCTTATTTCATGGTTCGTGATTGAAACACGTGATTAAAAAGAATGAATTCTTATTTTATTTTTTCATTGATTATAATGCAATTTAGTAGAACAAATTCTTAATTCATCATGATATAATTTGTATTTAAACAATTTTTATGCACACTGTAACTTTAATTAATTTTTTTTATAAAAATATAAAAATTTAATCTAGTACAAAACTAGAATATCAAAATTCATAAGTTGTGGGAATTATATTTTATCTTAAAATTGGCTAATTAATACATAATACTATAATATATGAAAATTCAACCGAGCGACGTTAGGAGCGAGGTATTTTTTGCTAGTATATTTAATTATCTTAATGAAATGTTTACTAATTCTTACGTATTTATTCTATTATTTTTATCAAATTTTGATTAAAAGAAGAATATATTACATTGATTCAATTAATTATTATATCACCTCTATTAAATTACTTTACTGTTCAATAATATATTTAATTATATTTATGAAATATTTAATAATGTCAAGATTATTGTTTTATTTTTTCAATAAATTTTGAATAGTAACAAAAAGATATTTCATTGTTTCAATTAAATATTGTATGACTTATATTAAATTAATTCACTGGTCAATGAAATACTTAATCATTTTAATTCAATATTTAGTTGCTTCGATGAATGCGTTTTTTCTCTTTATGAAATATATGATTGATTCTATGAAATATCTCATTGTCTTTTAATCAAATAATTTTATTGCTATATTATAAATAATTGGATGCATTAAATTAATTAAATTTTTAATTGATTCAAATACTTGATTTATTTTGTTCTATAAAATTATTTTATTACTTTTATTATTTAATTATATTGCGTCTATGAAATCAGTGATTAATTCAATTAATTATTATTTTTAACAATTAAATATTTTATTATTTATGTTCCAATTAAATATTTTGCTGTTGTAACGGCTGATTTTTAGAGGGTTTAATCTCTGCAAAATTTGGCCGTTGTTTTCTTTATCTATATATTTAATTGACCCAAAAAATAATCGATACAAATTCAATGCAATAATGAGTTCATTACTTCATATTACGAACCTCTATTCTCATAATATTTGTAGAAGAATATAGTATCAAACATTCAATATAAAAGTATTACTGCGTATTTCTTAAATATTCCAAAAAAATTTTAAATAGAGTGATACCAATAAAAATGAAAGAAAACATGTCGTAATAATGGATGTTTTACATTGGATAAAGAAAATCAAAACAAACTTAAGAGGAGGTCACGTATCTCTGTCCTTTTCTAATCAAAGAAATAATTTTTTCACAAAAACTAATAACTTTCTCAAAAAATGAAGAGAAAGCCGCATCTTGTATAAAAAAAAGCCATATTTTTTTTCATAAGAAAAAATTAATTTTATTGCTTCGTTTTCAAGAAAACCTTGAAAAACTAAATTGTTTACCCTAACCTCTATGATTTAAGTTTTTCAAGGTTTTCTTGAAAACGAAGCAATAAAATTAATTCTTTCTTATCAAAGAAAATATAGCTTTTTTATTACGAGATGCGGCTTTCTCTTCATTTTTTGCTAAAGTTATTAGTTTCTGTAAAAAACTCAATTCTTTGATTAGAAAAGGACAGATATACGTGACCTCCTCTCAACCATTTTTCTTCATTCTTAATTAACTTTTAAATTTTATTATAGCTTACATGATAATAGAGAAACAGAAATTTGACACATTTTATTCTAATTAAAATGAAAATTTGCATTTTTAATCAAATCAAAACCCATACAATAATAGTTTGGTATACATACAAAATATTTACGTGCGTGAGTGCAATGACTATATTTCTATTAACTTTGTACATGCATAAAAAAAAATTTAATAAACTAATTTTTATTCTAATTAAAATGAAAATTTGCATTTTTAATCAAATCAAAACCCATACAATAATAGTTTGGTATACATACAAAATATTTACGTGCGTGAGTGCAATGACTATATTTCTATTAACTTTGTACATGCATAAAAAAAAATTTAATAAACTAAGGAAAAACATTTTTTTCTTATTGGAAACAAAAAAATTCCTTGCATCAGAAATATTTATGTATCGAGATTTTTAATATAAAATTCTGTTTATGATATGCATTTTAATAAAATTATAATTTTAATTGCTATTCAAGTTAAGTTGGATGTTTAATTATTGCATATCAACTGTTTATATATTCATTAATTTTACTAAAAATAACACTTATCTGTAAAAAAATTTATATATTCCGCTGGCCAGCGGAAACAGCATTGCCGGCATTCCAACGAGCAGGCGGACTCACGCTCTTCCCGTTGCTCTGCATAACACTCGTTCAATCACAGTTCACCAGGTCGTATTTTCGAGTCGTCGTTACATTTTAAATCCGAAATTTTATTCAATTTAGCCAGTAAAAGAGAATAAAAAAAACGTTTGTTACTTCAAATTTCCAGAAAAACATATATTTAAAAAATAATGTCAAAATTCTGTAAAACCCGCAAAAACCAGTTAAGTTCTAATACCATAAAAGTTTTGAGATGAATTGATAAACTTTCTATGAACTTTATTTTCTTAGCATGAAAATACAACAAAAATATCTAGATTTGTACATATAAATTTAAATAAAATTGTAAATTTGTTTTCTGAATTAAAAATGGCTAATAAAATATAAAGTCACTTAGGCCCCGCGGCCTAAATGCTGTCGTACGACCTCTTGGCCAAGTCCACACGCATCTGATTCTTCAATCCAAAACGTCAACGCTGTTGCACTTCAAACAGCGTCAACGGTCAAGAGGGAGAACAGTGAGAAAAAAAAGAGACAACAATTCTTTCCTTCCTTGTTCCTCCTCTATCACTGTGCATGAAGATTTTACTCTCCCAGGCTCTCTACTTTCTTAGCTACGTATAGCGGAGAGAGAGAGAGCGGGGGAGAATATGCTGCGTTGAGCGATAAGGAGTGCAAACTCTTGTGCTTGACTGCTTTTATGTCTTTATAAATTTAACATAGGAAAAAATTTTATACGTTTACTTTAGATTAAATTCTTAATTATTTTTAAAAAAATTGAAATCTAAATTTTGTCACTTAACACCTCCCCTTACTAAAAAATCCTGGCGTCCTAGTCAGTCATACACAACACAGGTTAGAGTCATGAGTCTGGAGCCCTGTCGGAATACCTGCAGTACAAAAATAAAATTTAATAAAAAAAAAATGGGTGAAGCCCAAACTACAATAAATGTTATGTTTATCGGAACATGCTTATAGTTATAATTTTCTTTAATTAGATCTTCTTTTGTTTAGAGAATAATTGTCGATGAGATGGCCGTCTTCACATGAGGAGCGGGGTTCTCTTTTGTTTGCTCCCCCTGTAGGTGGGTTGATTTTTGTTTATTAGCTGCCCCGTATTGAAGAAAGAGTTGAATCTGGCCATTCATATGGCCTCTGTGAGGTTGCTATAAAGATGGGTGTAAAAAATGAACATTTTGGGTTTGAAAATACTTCTCGTCCTATTGCCTGAAACAGAAAGTGTAATGAAACGTGTGTCATAGTAAAAAAGAATTTTGATTAGCGGCATGCTAGATTAGTTTAAGCTACGTTGTTACCATGGTTAGCTACAGCAAATTTACATGCGTTTAAAATGGTTAGTCTAACGACAGATCCATGTCCCAGGAGTTTAAGGGTTTGGAATTTTCATTTACGGTGGTAGTCCTAAAATATTTGGATATGAGGTTCAACATTTGTTGGATCACTTAGTGATCTGTCTGGTTAGGATTATGCGTAGTAGCATTGTCAAGGGGTAATGGTATGTCATTCTGGGCGGTCTTGGCTGATACAGCGTCGGCCCAGGTTTTAGTCTTTGAATCGTATGATTCGGTCACTTCAGGTACATCTATATTATTAGATGTGGTCACCTGGTGTCGAGGTTTGTCTTGTTTAATAAAATAGTCTTTTCTATGCATAGCATAACTACTATTTATTTGTCCGTCTAAAGGTCCAAATGGTCGGAACTCACTAGCGAGTTCTTTTATTGTTTCGCTTGGGGATACCAAGCAAAACAGTCTGTTGGGGTCAGTTTGATGTTTATTTAGGGAATTCTTTGGGAGTGCTCCGGAGCTGATGCTGGTAGGTTTTTTTGGTGAAATTTTTGAGGTAATAGATTTTTTTGCAAAAGTAATTTGTACATCATGATACTTATTTTCGTTGATTGAATTCGTCGTAATCTGTTCGATCGTTCCTTGCGCTTCATATTTTTGGATTATTTCCCATAGCGGCTGGTTTTTATGATTGGTTATTACCAAAGTTTCGCGTGTCGACATGTCGGCTAAAATTAGTCCTAAAAATCAAAATTTATTTATTATTTATTTAAATTAGTTTTCTTTGCCTCTTAATTATCTACTGTAGCTGTTTGCATTAAACCTTTGCTTAATTTCGCTGTCGGGGAAATGGATTCGTCAGTCACCACGTCAGGAGTGGTCAATGCGGTGCCGGGAGTCTCGGTCATTGCTTCTAAATTTAAATCATGTCTCGGTCGTCGGTAACGTGTATTAGTAGTGGGTCGATAAGTTGTTCTAATAGTCTTCCATTTTATTAAAAATATAACTAATATTACAATTAGTCCAATGCATTTCAATAGTCCTAAAATGTAACTGCCATACATAGTTTGCTTTAAATGGTCATAAGTCAGTTTATGTTGTCCTATTTCTTTTAATCTGTATGAAATTTGTCGTAGGTCTTTGTTATCCCATTTGTCATGTGGCATTTCTTTTAGGATGCTTGGTAAATCGTCGGTTGTGATAGTACTCTTGCTGATCATATTAGTCAGGAAGTCTGTCATTTTTAGTTGTATTGTTGGTTGGTATGTATACGACTCGTGACTCATTTGAGTACTCAGGCCTACTAGAGTCGCTTGAGTGGTCCTTGCTGTGCAGCCATCTGGGATACGTAGTTTTCCAGTGCCGTTTAATTGTAGCACGTCCTCTTTTCCTAACTCACAGTTGATTCTTACGGTAGTGGATTCCGCTAAAGAGTATAACCATCTGTCTTCTGTGCGCGAATATCTCCATTGGGTGGTCGGATTAGTTATGTATACTATTCTGCATTGAGCGAAATTATCCTCATTTGGTTTCATTAATAATGATAACTCACAATCCATAGAAGCTGTAGTGTCTAGTAATGGTCCATACGTTTCGCATATTAATCCATATGGTAAGTCGATACAATCATGAAGGTAATCATGATTGAATTTTAAAAACTGCTTAGTTTTTTTGTTTAATGCTAAAAAGGTATCTGTCGGGCTTACCTGTGCATAACCCAAGTGTTGGTCGTTCCATCTTTGCGGAGTCAAAAGAGGATACATACGATATAATAAATATGACTTTCTCGCTACCATGGGTAAATACAGAAAAACTATGAGTCGGTCATCTTGATAAATAACATCCAGCTTCGATATTTTAGCTATTCTCTCAGGTCGGAGATGTTCGGTGGGCATTGGAAAATCCCAGTCATGTACATGTTCTCGAACATCTTTACTTATTTTAGCAGTAAATTTGGTGGTTAATAGTTAATAGTTCTATTGGCATTCCACCTCTTAGTAATGAGGTAAGCATATCCGCATAATCTTTCACTGCGTTTGTGTTTTGGATTAAAACAGCATATAATTGATTATAATGTGCTACGAGTTGCGTTAAATAAGAACCTATTTGGTCGTTGCTGTCAATGGTGTGTATAGCTTTCTCCAAATGATTTATAACGTTGTCGTGTTGATAGGTAACATTTTCCAAATGATCTATCGTTTTTGTAATTAAATGGGATCTCTTGTCTGTGAGTCTAATAATCTCCTTATTGTCTTCCAGAAGCTTGTCTAGATTTTGATGAACGTTATCCATTTCGTCTTCGGTTACTAATCCAAAAAGGCTATTGCTAATGCTGCCTACGAATCCTAAAAGTGGCATTGGTCTTTTTATGTTATTTACGTTCCCAGTTACCTTTTCTCGCGGGCTCAGCCTGGATAATAGCGTCCTGGCCCTACTTTGGTGGTTTAATAATTGAGTCTGTGCTTGCATTAGTACTTGAGGATTTAATGAATACATGCAGTCGGTGGTCGAGTAATCCTTCAAACATTGTCTGTAATCTTCTTCAGCAATGGTCCTACGATCCGCCATCTTAGGTTGGTAGTGGAGTTTAGCAAGTTGTTCCTTACAATTGTCGAGTGCCCGAGTTAAAAAGTTGTTTAAACCATAATTAACCGTTGCTAAACTGATGTTAACATGAATGATAATCCTCCATTCAGCACGCTTAAGTTTAAGGATGCCCGTTTTTTCGTAATAAATTCCTGGGTTCGTTGGTAGGACAGTTAACTGGTGAGAAATTTGCTTAGTCTCGCAATAGAGCCATCCGAGCAAGGCCATGGCTAGCAAGTGTCCGTACGCTCTTTTCATGCTAAAGGATGTTGCGTACCTGTAAGATAATTTACGGTTCATGTCCTTTAGCAAGCTTTAGTTTGTCAATGTGTTTTAGTATGGTCTTTTTATCGGGGGTTTCTAGCAAGATATTATTGTGATCTAGAACTCCGGTTACCTTCAATGGTGTCAAATAATACTTCTCAAATTTCGAAGTCCTGGGCTCATTCTTTAGATACACGTAGTCACCTACATTACGTTTGAAACTTTTAACCTTGGTATCGTACTTTTCTTTTGAACGAATCTTATTCTTTATTGGTGCTTGTCCAGCTGCTAGTCCCATTTCTGAGAGTCTAGTAACCAAATCTGTTAGATATTGATTATAGGTGGCTAATTTTTCTTTTGATGGAATCTTCAAAGGAAAACGGGCTATTCTTCCATATACCAGTTCAAAAGGTGTCGTTTGAGGTCGGTATCCTGAAGAATGTAGTTGGGTAATTTTTAATAATTCCCTAGCTAGCAAAGCTGAAATCAATTTAGACATAAAACTGGTGCCTCGGTCAGATAAAATTGTTCGAGGTGCCCCAAATTGACATATCAAGTATCTTGCCAATGCGTCAGCGATTGCAGTTGCTCTGATATTTGGTATTGGTATTACAATGACATACTTTGTCAGATGACATTGCATCGTCAATAGATGACAATTTCCGGAGGAGGTCATGTGTAGTTTGCCTACAGTATCTATGGAAACTTTATCAAAACTGTCAATGGGTGTGTCCGTGATCATCATTGGTGCACGCTTGTTAATACGGTCGA
This sequence comes from Anastatus disparis, assembly GCA_017163975.1. NCBI lineage: Eukaryota > Metazoa > Arthropoda > Insecta > Hymenoptera > Eupelmidae > Anastatus > Anastatus disparis. The sequence continues at coordinate 5,062,948 of JAFFSR010000074.1, forward strand.
TCTTGTGTTGTTGACAAATAGTACAGGTTCGTATGTAATAAATTAGAACATCATTTCTCATACCTGGCCAATAATACCTTTCTCTGATTTTCGCATAAGTTTGGTTTATCCCCTTATGTCCTCCAATTAAGCTTTTATGTAAATTTGTAAGTACCTCTTCTCGTTTATCCTCGCTGAGGTATTCAGACTTACCGTAGCATAAAGTCACTAGAATATTAGTTTTTCGAAAATGTGTTCTTAGCATGTCATTGAACACTCCAGGTGCCAGATGCGTCATAACCTTGTTCTGTCTAGATACTCTTAATGTTGTGATTTGTTTGCTTTTACACAGCGTTGTTACATGTTGCAACATTTTATGTAAGTCATTGCATTCCAAGGTGTCCTGCTCGCGATCTTTTACTATCGGAGTAAGTATATAATGACCTCTGTAAGGGGTAATCATGATATCGCCCTTTTTTGGCTTGTGTCTCTTAATATCTCGAAGCTCTATGGCCCCAATGTCGTTTAGTAATTTTGTTATAGAATCGTGCTTGTCACAGTCTCCTGAAATGAAATGCAGTATGTTGTCCCGATTGTAAGTTAGGCAGTGTCGAGTTGGTTTTAGAATACTTTGCTTTTCTTTATTTGAAGAACGGGAACCGTCCGAGATTCCTTTACTATTTTCTGAAGATTTTTGTGCGTCACTCCAAGTCCATGGAATGGGTATTATGCATAATTCATCATCTGCTTCTTTAGAATACTTGATTTGTACCGGAACTTCGGTTGTCTCTGGTATGGCTTGTAATCTATTCCACAGTCTTGGTCTTACATCGCCTTTTGGAGTACTACTTCGCCTTGGTACTGAAGGTCGAATACTTGGTGTCGTTGATAAAGCCCGAGTATGTGGTCTTTGTATGATTGATGCTTCCACATTGTCTTCGATGTCAGCGTTTTCGGGACTTTGGTCTGACGTTTCTTGGTCGGTGATGAACCTGTCTAAAGCTTGTTGAACATTAATTATTAAATCATGAGTAGTGTTCGCTAAAAGTCCTGATTTATGTGAGTTATCTTCAATTGTCTTCTGTTCAGATGAAATCTTTCGTAAGTCCATAGATGTATCCTTGTCTTCCGGGAAGAATTTTTTTTAATTTCTGCTAGACCTAAATCTCGTGCCCGTTCGTCCAACTGCTCTCTTTGAGAAGTAGTAGGTCTGTCATCTTTAGAAAAATATTTTGGCCATGGCTTGGTTGGTGATTCTGCATTTTTTCCACGAATAGCCAATTTCCGGTATTGTACCAATGTTCTTGAAGACTTTTCTCTAATCTGTCGAATTTATAATTACAGTCTTTCATCATGCGGTGTTTATCAGCTTTAGTAAACGTGGGAATAGTTGTCTGTCTCTTTGCAGTCAACCTTGGTTTGGTTTTGTCAATATAATCCAATGGTTCATCTATTCCAGTTGATGACATAAAAGATCCTGATGCGGTTATCTCCCGATCTGTTATATCTAACGAAGTTGGTTTAGAGCTATTTTCTTGAGGTGGAATTATCTGTTCTTTTGAGATATTCTTATCTGTGATGGATACTTGCTCAGCTAACTCCTGATCTGTCCCTTCTCCTGTTTCGCTCAACGGTACGGGGTCCATATTAATGATCAATGAGTCTATATTTTCATCTTCATTTGGTTGAACTGATCCTTCTTGAGAACTAGGATCTTCATTTGTGCTAGTGGTGTCTAAATCTCTCAACCTCATTTGTCGAGGATCCTTTAAAGGTGGTTTTGTATCAACCTCAGATACATTAGTCTCACTGTCTGAATCAATTTTCGAAGTAATTTTTCGTTTAACAAATCTCCTTGGTTTGGATATAATTTTCTCGCTACCGTTTAGAGTATCACTACTATAATCACTGGATCGTCCTGTCAAAACGGTTTCTTTGGATTTTCCTGCTGTGGTTGCGGTTTTCCGGGCTTTACTTGCCAAAGTTTCTTTGTATACTAATTTCTTTCGTTCTGCCGTGGGTTTTGTCGCTCGTCTCTGTTGAATGCTCCTAGTCGATTTGGGCGGTGTCGTTTGTTTAGATCTAGTGCGTTGAGCTATTACACTATGTTCAAGTGCTGACGGAACCTTATTTGTCAATGCTTCCGGTGGTCTCCCTCGTTTTCGTGGTATCGTAATCAGCGGTATCACTTCATTTTGGTCCTTGTTAGTAGTAACCTTTTCTTCTTCTTTGGCAGGAATCCCTTCCAGAGTGGTTTTCCCTTTGCGATCCAAAGTCATAATCCTAAGTTTTGGTAAATTGTCATTGATTTCTCGTTCGGTTGGCTCCTCTACGGGATTTCTAGACAAAGCGTCGGCATTGATGTTTAGTTTTCCTGGTTTGTATCGAAATTTGTAAGTGTAGTCTGTGAACTATATCATCCATCTCATGAGACGTTGTCTTGGATCTTTTTTATTATGCATCCAATTCAATGGTTCATAGTCTGCCTGCAAGATAAACTCTCTATTCAAGAGATAAGGTTTAAAATGATGCATAGCATATAATGCAGCTAGACATTCCTTGTCTGTTGTACAGTAATTTTACTCTGCGTTATTTAATAATCGGGAGGGATAAGCTACTAGGTGGTCAAATCCGTCTTGTTCCTGACTGAGCACAGCTCCGATTGCATAATCTGAAGCGTCAGTGGTGAGGGTAAACGTCTGTTCAAAATCAGGAAAAATTAATATTAGAGTTTGTATCAAATGATCCTTGAGTGTTTAGAAACTAATTTCCTGTGCCTCACCCCATTGAAATTCTTGCTCTTTTTTCAATAAATTTGATAATGGTCTAGCTATTTTCGAAAAGTATTTTATGAAGCGTCTGTAATATCCAGCCAATCCAAGGAATTGTCGTATGTTCTTCTGATTTTTAGGCGTTAGATATTCTTTTACTGTTTTGATTTTTTTCGGGTCGGGTTCGATTCCTCTCTCACTGAGGATGTGTCCAAGGAATGTTACTTCCTTTCGGAGGAATTCTACCTTTTCTGGTTGTAATACCAGATGAGCAGCTCGTAGTCGATCGAAAAACTTTCGCGTTTTTCTGTCGTGTTCATGTAAGTCCTTAGAATATATTATGGTATCATCTAAATAGACTAGCATTTCGGTATTTTGTAGTCCTAGTAATAATTTGTCGACCATCCGCAGAAAAGTCGCTGGCGCCCCCTGTAAACCTTCCAAAAGACGTGTGTATTGATAGTGTCCACTCGGAGTAGTAAACGCACTCTTCCAGCGGTCAGATTCATGTAATGGTAGTTGTTGGTACCCATGAGCTAAATCAAACACGGAATAATAGACGGATCCTCCTAGTTGATCCAAAAGGTCGGTGATATTTGGCAATGGATAAGCATCGACAATAGTCTTTTTATTTAAATTTCTAAAGTCAATTACCATACGCCAACGGGGGTTACCATATTTGTCAGGCTCCTTTGGTACTATTATTACTGAATTATTTGATTGTGACCAGGATGGTTCAATAATACCATCTTTCAGTTTCTACGCCACTTCGTCCTTTATTACTTGTTTATGGATGGGTGGATGTCGATACTGCTTTGTATTAATGGGTATATCGTCAGTTGTTGGAATCCTATGTTCAGCAAGATGTGTGACTGGTAAGGGATTCTCCTGGTAAAAAAAAGTCATGATAGTCCATTAATAATTCTTCCACATGTTTCTTTTCCTCCATGTTCATGTGATCCATAGTAATTATATCTCGTAACTTCTGAAACCTCTGATAAGGATTAGTCAGCTAAGGCGATTCGTCGTCTGAGACTTCGTCTGAATAAAAATCTGGAGTGGTGTATTCGAAAGGTAGTATTTCTCGAGAGTTTATGCTTACGTAAACATCTTCCTCACTAGTATTTATAGCCATCACTTTACACAATCCATTGTAATTTGTCACGATACCTTCTCCTACTAAAACTTTGTCGTTATCTACATCTATCTTAGGTAAATATCCTTCTTTTAATGTAGTAGCAAGTAGCTTAATTTCTAGAATTAGTCTGCTCCTTTTTGAAATTCTATGAGTCGTGGATGTTGAATCGGATACGGATTCATCTAATTCAGTCAAACTTCCTTGAGTTGCCTTGTCCGTGCTATTTATGTTATTTTGTTCTTGGCTAGGAAATGGTATAGGATGCATTACGTCACCAGATATCATTAAAGCTTGGTTATAATATAAAATAACCGCCTCTTCCCTTTTGAGATATTTTCTACCTATTAGACCGTCTTGTTCTATATGAAATGTCGGTCCCACTATGTGAAATTTAACTGGTTGATTTCTCAAAGTCAGCCAAATAGTACCATAGGTCTTCACACATTCGTTCGTGATACCACTAAGTTCAATTCTTTCATCAGGATTATAAGGTAACTCTTCATGTATGGTTGTGCCCTTTACTAGGTTTGCAGCTGCTTTATCTATTATGAAAGTCATCCATGGATATCGTCCTTCAGGAACATAGAGTCTGATAGCTGTAGGGTCGTCTATTTCTCCATCACTGTTAAAAAATCCCTTATAAGTAGAGATTTGTACCCTAGCTGGTTCATCAACATCACCGAAGGTGGTGTGGGTTGAACTTCTTGGTCCGGTTTCATTGGCTTCGTCTGATGCTGATTTGTTGGTCCCTGGCTCGTCGGTTCTTGACTTTGACGAGCCAGCTGCCAGTTTAAAGCTGGTCTGTAGAACGAGTTAGTTTGTTGGGTAGTAGTTGGGTTCGGTGCACCACCTTATCTTTCAAAAGGTATACCTTCATATGATGTATTTCGGGCTTGATTTGGCACTCGGTTATTTACATAACTGGTATTATCAGCGGAGACATTCTGCTCATAAGGATTGAACAATCTTGCATCCTGAGAAAATCTCTGTTGTGGTTGGTATCTTGCCGCTGGTGTCGAATTGTAATTGTTCGGTCTATAACTCTGGTATCTTGATAAAGCGTTATTAGTTTGGTTAAGCGGTGATGGTCTACTTTGATAACCCTTTTGTCTTGAGGTTTCATAATTTTCACGTGGTGGTCTATTTTGGAAACTAGGTGCAAATGTCTTTTTGTTCTGAATCTGCTGTACATAATTAATGTCAAAGGGTCGGGATGGCCCCTGCGTCCAGTTGTTATTGTTATTTCTAGGTCTCCATTTGTTTACAGTCGAAAATTCAGTCTTTTCCCAGTTTGCGTTATTCAATGAACCATGGTATTTATAGCGAGCGTCAGGCAAAATTTTTGCCTCCATTCGGGTCTCTATGCGTACAGCGTCCTTATAAGCATCCTCTAGGGTGGCTGGAATACGTCCATCCACTTGTACTGAGATATCTGCTGGTAACCGGCGGATAAAGATATCCTTCACTGCATACTCTAATGGCTTCATCATCTCTGGTGTATAATCTGGTATGTCTTCTGCAAGAGCATTTTCCGCACCATTTAACAGAATATTTAATCTGACATAAAAATCTCCTACAGTTTTTCCTTGTTTTATACGTAGATCATTTATTTTTGTAGTATAATACGTATATGTCTTTCCTGGCGCAAATCTGGTCTTCAAGTGATTTACCGGCTGTGCTACTGTCGCGAAAGCGTGTCCATAAATGCAGTCTCTTGCACTTCCTCGAAGCTTAGTCAAAAAAGCTTTCACATATTGTCCTTCATTGGCCGTAGGCACATATTCCTTTCCATTTCAAATATCCTGAATGAAGTCCTTTAATGGCATATTATGCCCGTCGAAACTACGCAAGCCCTGTATTGCGCTATGCAACGCAAAACTACTGGCCATTGCAGTCATCATCTGTATAGATGGGTCCTGAACGGTTGCGTCGGCTGACATGATGTTTAAATATCTTTCTACAATCTTACTCTTATGATATTTTCTTTTTAACGATTTTTCCTTATTTTCTCCCCCCCCCCTCCTTTGTTTTATATTTGAATTTTAATATCTTGCTAAATACCCTAAATTTTATGTTCATTAAATTGAAATAATTACTGAAAATAATACCTTGAGTTATAGCGTGCCGCAATTTTACTTCCGAAAACTTTATGAAGGTGAGTCCCTCACGATAGTTGCCTATTTCTAACTAAAGCTTAATTTATGTTTATTATTAGTAGACTCAAGGTTATAATTAAAGTTTTCATAAAAAGAATTTCAAGTGCAAAACATTAATATTCAATGAAATAAATTTAAACAAAAAAGATATAAAACTCATACTCTATGTCAAAGTACTTTGCTAAACTTAAAAAATAGTAATAAACAAAAATATTTATTATTATATATATTTTTTTTTTAAATTAATTTCCTCAGTGAAATCTATTACCGCAGATCATATATCATCGCTTGTGATCAAACAGTCCTGTTCACTCGAATAGCCTTTTCGCTACTAACAAAACAACGAATCAGTCGCAAAACATACAAAAGTCTGCAAAATCGAGTGATTGGTGGAAACATCATAGTGAAAATAATCCTTTCTCTTCTTTTATGCAACAATTAAAACCATAATTGTGGTTTTTAGATAGAATAAAATTTACTGAATACCTGCAAAATCTGCTTATGCAGCGATGAACAAAATTTATAGCAGTTGTCTCAGTTAAAACCATAATGCTATTTCAAGAGCATAGAGACTATAACTAGATGAAAAATCGTTTCCCAAAAGATCGTTATACAGTGACGAAATATGCCATGTTTAGTTACAAAATGATTGAAAACATATAAACCAGAATGTTCTGGGAAAATATTTAGCTTCGATACGACACATGGGAAATATCAGACTTATCGTCTTGTCAAACCAACAGTCGTTACAACATGTTTAGAATTGGTGACATCGTATTATAATAGAACACCGAAAAGAGATGCTACGGTCATTGGGATTATCCAGGGCGGCATTGTCTGAGCAATAAAGCTGTGATCTAGGGTTTCATTGAAAACATTGTGATAATGTTGGTAAAAGTGTAGAGATATAACCTGGCAACCTTACCAGGGTGTCAGTGAGTGTCTTATTAAAGCTAAATGAAAATCGATTGAATATCGATCTTCACAAAACTTAGAAGAGTTCTTATATCAAGATCTTAATGTGCTTATCTTGTTTCTCAACTCCAACTTGCAAGTTAAAAAAAATAAATGTATAATTACTTCATATGAAGTTCATGTTTCCCTCAATTTCATATGCACATCTTCAACGAGACTTTCCCAAACTTGTTATTCTTTAGTTCTAACTAGAAAATGTTTTATTAAAAGTTTATCAGAAGTTTATAAAAAGGTTATGGAAGGTTTTGAGCCTGGAGAGGTCGACAAATTGGTCGACGAAACGTTGCCAGCAAAAATGAATTTTTAATGTGATTTATTGAGGCCTTCTTTCCCTGTGATTAATTTTGGTTTTTAAGTATATAGATATATAAAGCTGCTCGGCCCTGGTATAGTCTAGTTTTTTTTTTCTGAATAATTCTAAAAATTATCAGAAATATTCTGTTACCATATGCCAAAACAACTAAAAACAGTGTAGTCGTGTTGTTTTTGTCATGTATAATGTCTAAAAAAAATAAATGAGAAGAGGTTTATGAGAAACCAAAAATTCATATATTTTATGAATTTTAATATGGTTTAAACAAACTGCATGGTGACATGTTCAAAACACCTGCAGGAAACACCCGAGTTTTATATTCATCTATTATTAGGTATTTGGATAAATAATAAAACAAATATTTCCTTCAAATGTCAATATTTTGATTTAGTCATTTCAAAATGTATACGATTTAAGGTTAGACAACGAAAAGTCCATAGGGTATCAATTTTACCCAAAAGGAAAACATAAAAATAGAAAAACCTACGAATAAGATTAGTGTGTGAAATTTAGAGATAGATTTACATAACTTCCTGAATAATAAAACAAATAATTTTTTTGAGAATAAATAATATTTCCCTTCAACAGGATAAAGGTTTATTGGAACTAAATATATCCAATAATAATTTTACAGAACTTTCCGAATTATTAACCCTACTTAATAATTTAAAAAAAAAAATGAATATACAAACTTTAAAAAAAAACATCATGGTGTATTAGAACCTGAATGCAAAAATAAATATTATACCTCGTAGCAAAAAATTAGAAAAATTTTATGTTATAGCAACTTTCCTGAATGTAAATAATTTCGAAGGGTTTTTGAGACGATTTCAATAAAACAAATAATTTTATTAATAATATTTCCCTTCCACAGGATAAAGATTTATTGGAACTAAATATATCCAATAATAATTTTACAGAATTTTCCGAATGATTAACTTAGCAACATCACTGATGAAAAATCCTGCTATTCAGAAAATAACGCACAGAAATAATCTGCGTCGTCCCCCCCTTACTAAAAAAAACTTGTCGTCCTCGACAGTTATATGGAAAAAGTAAAACTTTTGCCATTTTTAGATTTGTCTAACATCATGAAAAAAAAAGATTGGATATAAATTTTTAATATATCCTTTTACTGCTTTAGTCAAAGGACTAGGAGCATTAAGAGATTTCAGAAAAATTATTTTCTTTTTTCTCTTTTTTTTTCTATGCAAGGAAAAAAACGATCACCTGTATAATAACAGTGTGAGATGTAGGGAAAACGACTGCAAATACCCCCATGCGCTACAGTCATCATAGCAGGGGTTTTGGCTTTCTGAAAAATTAATGAAATGCGAGCATAGGTTTACATTCAAAAGAATTTTTAACGACAAAATGTTAATCTTTGTTGTACGCTTCAGTGAAAAATAGGTTTTCATCAGAAACGATTGATTAAGATATAAATCTTTAAAATTTTTTTATTGAAAAATTTTACGAGAAAATTCGCAAGATGTAAAATATTTACAAAAATTTCTTTTCTTTAGACAGATATTTGTTTTATTAAAACTAAATTTCGAATAATATAATATTCGAAGATGACGATTCAATTTTAGTAAAAATGAAACTTCTGGTGAGTGTAAATGAGGTTTTCATTGGAAATATACAAGAAACTCATTTGATTTATTAAATAGAGAAGAAGTATTCAATTAAAATAAACTTTTATAGTACGTCTGAGTAAATGAAAGTTTTTATTGGAAATTGATTAATAAACCAATTGTTTATAAATAAATTAAATTCTGAATATACTGGAAAAAGAAAATATTTTAATTACAATTTTCTTCCAAAAATATTTCAGAAATAAAACTTCGATGAAAAGAAAAAAAATCCTTTCCCATGATTTTCCACCCCTTAGATAATTCTAACTCTTTTTTTTATTATTTTTTTTTTATTTGCGAGGAAAAGAAAAACTATCAAAAGGAAAAACCCGATTTGCATCCTAAAACATGTAAAACTAAAACCCGTTATCCGTTTTCACTGCTAAATCGAATCGCGTTACTAAAGACGTTTGATCGATGGTATAACACGGATAGATTATATCATCATAGGGAATTAATATAGTTATATTTTGTAAAAAGATGATAAGCAAATTTAAAATTTTCAATTTACAAAATTAGAAATGTAAAATAATAATTTTATTTTGAAAATAAAAAAAAAAGAAAAAGAAAAATTTGAATAGAATAAAATAAAAAATATTTTTTAAAAGGTTTTTTGAATAATAAATATTTGCACCTGAATATATAATCTAAAGTAAAATTTTGAAACTTTACCAATTTTTAATTTGTTCCGTCGTATGCATGAACTCCTTGAATTTACTAAAGTTTTCACTGTATTATTATTATTATAATTGAACTTTTATAGTATAATTTATTCTTTTTCAATGTCACTTTAACTGTTATGTTTATTATTCAATTAGCAGAGCAGAACTGATGCCTCTGCTGCAGTTGATCTTATTTTTATAGAAAAAGTCCCTCCCTCCGAGGAGAAACTCCCACTTCTTAAATCTATTCTACCTAATTCTAATATCCCCTCTTATTTCCGTTTTGGGATTCCCCTCTTTTAATTAAATATTATACGAAGAATTTACGTATTGCATTTTGGTTTTAATTTAATTTTAAATATTTTAGGCAGAGATATAAAATTTATTAATCTTTTAGAATTTATTACTTCAATTTACTTTTCATGATTTTTTATCTTTTATTTAAATTTTCCGATCAAAATAAATTTATTTATAATAATTAATAGTACCTATTTTAAATTATTTTTAAAATCATTGTACATTTTGCTTCCGTTCCATACAGTAACGTTAAATGTTCCAATGCTAAAGCTAGAGATTCCTCTTCTTGTTTTGTATTCATTATTTATTTATTTATCTCTCTTTTATTTCATTTTATTATTTTTCATTTTATTATTTTTCATACCATAGTACACGATAAAACACGGCCGTGCAACCCCAAATTAATGGAAAAATATCTCGTTGCAAACATGTGCTTCCATCCTTTACAGGGTGTTTAGCTTACAACGCATCGGTTTTCTCCCCGCGATTTCACTCGATGTATATAAATCAGCTGCCATTTTATACAGTAATGTTTCCTTAGTACACTTCGATGTGAAATTTTTATTATTTATTATTTGTTTATTTTTCCGCATTTTATTTATTTTTTCTTGATTCATTTGTCTTTTTTATTTGTTTTATATTTTTTTTTTCTCTTCTTCGTGTGATTTTTTCCATATGTGATATTGCTTAAATTTTTGATTCCGAGTCGTGCACTACTCGGGGTCTTAAGCCATCGAGTTTGAACCATCTTGTTCAAATATCATCATACTAAATCAAGGCTTTTTCTTATTTCTAAATACATTAAAACTAGGTTTTTATTTTCTTTAAATTTCCGCGGAATTATTTTTAATACTCCTTAAAATTTTAATTAATTAGGGATTGATTTTTATTATTCAATTTTGTCTATGTTCTCTGCCTAAACTAATAGGAGTTTATGAAAAAACATAAAAACAACAAAAAAAAAATTTTATTTGTTAATCACTATAAGAATAAATAACACTGATTATTGCACAATTATGACATTGGTTGTCATTAATATGCATACCTGATACAAAACGCCTGTGTTTGGGTGTGATGTGATAGACGCTGGACGATTCATTTTCCTATACTTATGGGTTGAGAAGCAATTTGACAAAACTCTAAAACTTTATCAAATGTGTTATCTCGCTATGAATAATTATATATGTCTTCACCTGTATGGTTGTACCAACAATTTGTTAGTTCATCCATGACTATTTTAATATTACATGTTTTACATAGAATACACGCACGAAAGGCTGTCAGCCTAATTAATCGGAATGTTTAATTTAATTTGATAACCATGTAGCTAAAATTTTGAAATTTGATTATATTTATATACCACTATCGAGTGTCAAATATTGGATTTTGCCGGGAAATTTGTCAGCAAGAAAACTTAAAATTATATTCAATTGGTATCCTATTACAAATTTCAGTATCAAGTATATTTGAAAATTTAGCACTAGTTGCAAATTTTTTGCTATTATAATTTCAACTCATTAATTTATAAGGTGTTTTATATCACCGGATGGTTTTATATTTTCACTAGTAGGCATGTTGCAGTTTATGAGAAAATACTTAAAGAATTTTCGTAATTGGATTTGATTACGCCAAGTTGTAAAATATCAAACTTATGCTTATTGTTAGCTAAATGAAATGATCTTACTTATTTCTGTTATTTGATATTTTCATAAATTTTCGCATAAAGGTTGTAACAAGATTTATTAAATTTTATTTCATTATTATGAATGATATCCTATAATCTATAAATCTAAATTTGTTTAATTTTTCAAACAAAAATTTTCCTTAAACATATATTTGCTCAAAGTTTAATGATATTCGTGAAATTATTTGAAAAATTGAAACTTATGTTTAAAAGATAAATTAGTTTTAAAAAAATGGTGAATTTGTGCAGAAATAAAAATTAAAAAAAAATATTAATAATCAATAAAATAGCAGGTTGTTTATGTACTGTTAAGGATCCTATTTTATAACTAATGATGAAAAATGCGGTAATGTTTATTAAAATTAAACTATTTGGGAACTCGTTTTTCTTAAAAACAATAATTTTATCCAATTGTAAATGAATGACTATCTTGAATTTTTAGATTTTAAATAAAATGAATTTTTCTTGAATTATTATGTATATTCAGTGCACAGCTACAGTAAGAAGTAAATATGCAATGAATGGCTATCATATGAATTTTATGTTTAAAATTTAATTACATGCAAAATTATGAAAAAGGTTGTAAATTGATTTTAGTCATAAAAAAATTTAAAAAAAATTTCTTTTTAAAAAAAAAACAAATGTTACTTTGATTGTGTTATGAATTTGGTTTTATGATCTGAGTTTGTCTCTAATTGGCTTGAAAACTAAAGAGATTTTTTATTAAGTTGAATACGTATAAGTTCTTATTCTCAACGTTTAAATTTGCAAAAATTCTGACTATTGTTAATGTTATTCAACAATTATTATGTTGTTAATGATTTACGATTGTTTGAAAGAAAAATTTATTTGAATTAAAATATATATAAAGTTAAAATTGAAATTGTATTTACTCTTTGTTTGAATTGATTTCTAAAGAATACAAAATTTTGAAACGCTGAAAATCCTTTAAATTGAATTCATTCGCTTCAGTTATCGACTGCATGTACATCCATTACCATGCGAATGCCTATTGTTATCACCCGTCACGTGACTTATGGTAACTACCTGGTCGGTAACCTACCGATGATTGTTGGTAACTGGTTACCATTGGTAAATTATTTTCTTTTATGTTTGTGACTTTTAAAAACAACTGCATTTGTAACAAGATTATTACATGCATTTTATTTATGTTTTCATAAACAAATTTTTTTTTTTTTTAAATCATCCTATTTCGCAAATGATTTAAGTATACATCGGAGTAAAATTATTTTAATTTTCAATAAAAAAATTATTTTTCTCGCTGACTGCCTCGCGAATATTTATTTTTATATATAATGAGAAAATAAAACTATATATATTTGAAATAAATAGTTCGGCTATTTGCAGAACTGGATATAACATGGTACTAACAATTTGTTAGTATAATATTTATAATGAAATTTATATTGTAATTAAATAAATTTTTTTATGGCGTTGGATTGCATCTATAATCTTTTGTATAAAAGAAACAAATTCTTTCAAATTTATTTAAAATTTATAATGTTTGTTAAAACATTGTTGTGTTTATAATTAACTTATTAATTAATTACTATGTTTTCTTTTGACTTTTATACATGCTCAACGTCACCATATGCAATAATCAGTTATATTGAGACAATAATCAAACATGCATTCATCCTTAGTTTCATTATTGCAAATGATAATGTCTCTGTTCCCCTATTTTTATTCTGTTTCTCTCATTAATCTTCCTATCTTTTAAATTAAATGTTAATATTTTATTAACATATTTGAAAATTAATTTCATTTCTAATTTGTTTGTACGTTAAAAAAAAATTTAGCAACTAAAAATGAATAAAAAATTTTTAATTGAGTTTCAAATGGAATTCTTCTTTAAAAAAAAGTACTATTCCACGCGATCGTAAAAATATCAAATTTTTGTTGACGCTGCTTGTGAATGCTTTAGTGAATGTGACTTTTGGTGTTTTATATCATGCCATTTGATATTTTTATTTTCTATTTCTTTTAAAAACGCTTAATAAAACAAAAAAAATTCTTACAAATAGAAATTTTATGCTTTTATTTTTCAAACCCTGAGAACGGAAATCTAAGTTCTGATTACAGTGACGTTTAATATGTTTTTTCCTTTCTTTATTTTGTAAAGAATTTGCAAAATTTTAATATTTCAATTTTATTCTAAACGATATAGTTAGATTTATAATTGTGCAATTTTTAATTTCATTTTTTTTTATACATTGTTTTAGTTTTTTTAAAAAAACTATTTCCCATACTTGTTAATGAGAAGGAAAAGAGTTTTTCTTTGATTAAATTTTTTTTTAAACTTTATCAAAAATACAAAAGAAGATTTTCCGCGGTTTTCTAAATCGTGATTGTGTGCGGTCCAAACGTTATTAATTTGCTTTTTATTTCATAATTGTTTTTTTCACGACTACATTGTTCATTTAAATGAACACTTTTCAATTTACTATAGAAATTAAAAATGAGATTTTTATAACGATTTCTTTTCTTCGTATATTTCTTTTTACACATAATTTATCATAAAAATGTAATTCAAGTCAAAATGTATTCAATTTTGGAAATTGATTTTTGATATTAACATAAAACAAATTAATGAAAAAAAATGGTTATACAAGTTTCGTTATTTAGGTTATTTTATAAAACCAGTTTCAGATTTTAAAAATGATTAATCATATGTTATTGATAATGGAAAATTATCATGAGATAATTATACGGTTTATTTTATAGAAGTATATTTTATGTCTGTTTTATACCATTGTCACTAGAGAAACTTAAGTTTATATAGAGCGAGTGGTCTAGTCAAAATTTAGTGAAAATATGTTTCTCAACTGTGGCGAAAATATTCGTTATATGTTATATGTCTGTTTAAGAGGAGGTCACGTATCTCTGTCCTTTTCTAATCAAAGAAATGATTTTTTTACAAAAACTAATAACTTTATCAAAAAATGAAGAGAAAGCCGCATCTTGTATCAAAAAAAGCAATATTTTCTTTGATAAGAAAAAATTAATTTTATTGCTTCGTTTTCAAGAAAACCTTGAAAAACTTAAATCATAGAGGTTAGGGTGGACAATTTGGTTTTTCAAGGTTTTCTTGAGAACGAAGCAATAAAATTAATTTTTTCTTATCAAAGAAAATATTGCTTTTTTTTGATACAAGATGCGGCTTTCTCTTCATTTTTTGATAAAAATATTAATAAAAGAATAATTCTATTTAAAAAAAAGATCTTTATGATCAACTACAAAAGTTTATCTATTTTAGAGAAAAACATTTGGTTGTAAAACTTTTCGACGCAATTTTGTAAAAACTTTTTACCTTTATTTTTGTGTGATAAAAATTTGTCTTTGCCTGTTCGAACGATTTATGAAACTACGAAAATTACGATTGTTTAATATATGTTTTATTTCCAATTCTTTGTTTATACTTCACTGTAATTTTAACAAAAGAAATTTTTCCTCTTTTAGTTACTTTTCTTTTGGAATAATGCAAGTACGTATTGCTGCACTCATTGTAAAAATCAAAATTATATATTTTTTTTAAATATTTTATTAAATTAAAAAAAAGGTTTACTACTTTTTGAGAAAAACTTTACATAATAAAACTTCAATGATTTTGAAAAACTTATAGAAATTTTGCTACATATATATTTTGTTTACTGCAAATTTATGTATCAAAATTTTTGATAATTTGATTTATATTACAATTTTATTTGGGTTTGAATTTTTGGAAATCATACATTTTCTTTAAATCTTAAAAGAGAGAAGAAAAATTCCTCAATACACTTCGAATTTAAAAATTGTTTTTTTTTTAACATTCTTTTAGGTTTTTCAAATATTTTTAAATTGCAGTTAATTTTCATGTTTACAGCAATGCATAATTAACATAGTTCCATTTTCGAAAAATTTTTTTGTTTGTAAAAACGCAGAAAATTTCGCCAAAGAATTTTATTGGGTTTTTGTTTTCCTTCGTTTTCTATATTATTCTGTTATATATTTTTATACTTTGAAAATTCTAAACTTTTCAGCGCGTTTTAGCAATACTTTTACTTTTATCCAAAATAGCAGTCAAATCTAGCAAAAATTCTAACACAAAATCATACTTTACAAAATTCTTCTATATATTTACTATTATTTATTCAAAAGAGTGTAATGACTTGAATCCTCATTACGAAAAGTATTCATTCATTTTTTTATATTGTTTCGTAAATACTTTGTTGTGTTAATAAAAGATTTTTTTTTGTATATGTATTAAAAATGTTATTTAAGAGGAGGTCACGTATCTCTGTCCTTTTCTAATCAAAGAAATGATTTTTTTACAAAAACTAATAAATATATCAAAAAATGAAGAGAAAGTCGCATCGTGTATCAAAAAAAGCAATATTTTCTTTAATAACAAAAAATTAATTTTATTGCTTCGTTCTAAAGAAAACCTTGAAAAACCAAATTGTCCACCCTAACCTCTATGATTTAAGTTTTTCAAGGTTTTCTTGAAAACGAAGCAATAAAATTAATTCTTTCTTATCAGAGAAAATATTGCTTTTTTTATTACGAGATGAGGCTTTCTCTTTATTTTTTGCTAAAGTTATTAGTTTCTGTAAAAAACTCAATTCATTGATTAGAAAAGGACAGAGATACGTGACCTCCTCTTAAATGACCGGATTAAATTTGTTTCTCAGTCAACTTTCGGTCAATTTGCAGACTTATGTATTTTTTTTTTTTTATATAAATTAACTCTCATCGCTGTACTAGAACTTGTACTTTTTCATATTGATGGTTTTTAATTTAAAAATTCTCTTTTTAATTTACCGCTTTTACTTATTTATAATATCAAATTTTAGAATTTTCTGATTATTTATTTTTAATAGAAATTTATTTATTTTTACTTCCAATTTGCAAAATATATAGCAAAAACAATTCGAGAAAATCTTTGCATTTAACGCACAAAAATCGTTTTCGTTTCCATATTTTAATTTCCATTCGTTAGATTTTATTTCAAGGTGAACTCTTATTCATACTATATTTTTTTCACTTTTTGCTTTTTATTTTAACTAACAATTTAAATTCGTATATTGGAAAAATGCATTTTCTTCTCGTTATTTTCGTTTCTTTTCATGAAACACTTCAAATTTTATTTTTTTTTAATTTCCATTTTAAACACTTTTTCACTTCACTTTTTTTTCCTTATTGCACTTTTCTCTCATCCCACAGGTCGCAGTGCGCAATGGCAAAACCTCTACAGGTCCGCTCGCATTGCAAATCAAGAAAGAAAAATTTTTTTCTCTTCTGTTTCTGCAAAACCAGCAAGTTCTTTATTTTTAAACAACAAAAAACCCTACCATTGCCCCACGTTGGGCGCCAAGTGTAACGGCTGATATTTCAGAGGGTTTAATTTCTGCAAAATCTAGCCTTTGTTTTCTTTATCTATATATTTATTTGACCCGAAAAATAATCGATACAAATTCAATGCAATAATGAGTTCATTACTTCATGTTACGAACCTCTATTCTCATAATATTTGTAGAAGAATATAGTATCAAACATTCAATATAAAAGTATTACTGCGTATTTCTTAACTATTCCAAAAAAATTTTAAATAGAGTGATAACAATAAAAATAAAAGAAAACATGTCGTGATAATGGATGTTTTACGTTGGATAAAGAAAATCAAAACAAACTTAACCATTGTTCTTCATTCTTAATTAACTCTTAAATTTTATTATGGCTTACATGATAATAGAGAATATAACCTATCTTTTTTTGGTAGGTCTCTAATTATTCAAAAACTACGCAGTAAAAAAATTTGGTTGTTATTACAAAATTTACTTATTATACTAATATCTAGCGAGGGCTGCAATTTTTTTCTTGTTATACCGGATAGTGTTTACAGAAATGATGAAAAACGCTATTAGACAAAGACAGATAGTTCGGCCCTTTCTTAATAATTGTTATTCTTTACCATATAAATAAATGTAATCATATTCACCTGTCCTTCAATGAGAGTCATCAATTCATTTATGTTAATAAATAAATATAAATCACTGAAAGCAAATACTGTTGATTAAAGACAGTATTTGTTCGATTAAAATATCTATAAATCGAATTAATTAAATATTTCTTTACTTTGAAGAAATATTTTATTTGTGAAACCGAATAATTTATCAATGACGAGTAATATTTTTTTTGATTAACAAAACTTAATATTCAAATGGACTTCAATTTTACTGGATGGATTTTTATTCAAATAGATAATATTATTCTATTTAATTGGTAATACAAAATATTTTATTACTTAAATAAAATAATTCATAAATTCAAAAACATATTTGTGTAGATCAAAAAATCTTAATGTTCAAATTAGAATTAATGTGATGAAATTATTAATTAGAAGACAAAATTTTGTTTGAATTACTTAAATATTGTATAAAAACAATGAATTAATTTTATTAAATCAATATTTATGATATTAAATGGATTTGATTTTAAGTGCGGAAAATAAAATACATAATTAATTTAATTAAATATACTTTTGATGCGATGAATTTTTTTTCAAACAATCAATTAATTTTATTAAATTAATTTTTGCGTTGTTTGATGAGTTACATTTTTATTTAAGATTATAAAAGATTAAATTAATTCAATAAAATATATTATTATCGCAATAAAATGATTGATTAGAAAAACAAATGTGTCTTTATATTAATAAAATTTTTTGTTAAGACATTGAATTAATTTTATTAAATCAATTTTTGCAATATTCAATAAATTAAACTTTTATTTGAAAATATAAAATATTGAACTAATTTAATTTTAATATAGCATTAATATGATGAAATAATTAATTAGAATAACAAATGGACATTTTAATTGATAATTTTTTTTATTAAAACAATGAATTAATTTTATTGAATCAATCTTCGTGACATTTAATAAGTCAAATATTTAATTGAAAATACAAAATATTATTTGATTTAATTTCAATATGTATATTAATGTAATGAAATAATCAATTAGAAAAACAAATGGGCATATTAATTGAGAAATTTTTTTATAAAAACAATGAATTAATTTTATTGAATCAATCTTCGCAACATTTAGTAAGTCAAATATTTATTTGAAAATACAAAATATTATTTGATTCAGTTACTATATGCATATTGATATAATGAAATAAGCAATTAGAAAAACAAATATGCATTTGAATTAATAAAAAATTTTTTTAAAACAATAAATTAATTTTATTCAACCAATATTTGTGATATTTAGTAGAATCAAATATTTATTTAAAAAAATGAAATATTTATTTGATTCAATTAAAATATTTGTATTAATGTAACAAAATATTTTATGTGCCACCCGCACCTAAGGGATTTCATTGATTCAATTAAGCCTTACTTAATCCAACTAAATTTTTTTCTCAGTGTATAGATATTTTGTAAATAAAGCTATAAATAATAGAATATAGAAATAAATTATAAATAGCGAGTCTATCTTTTCTTGTTGCACAATCCTTTTAAGGTATTAGACCTGAGTTAAAGTCTGAAAAAAATTTAATTTAAATGTAATGATAAATATTTTTTCTTTTAATATTAATTGATAGAACTTTTTTGTATCATAAATATATATTAAGAGCAGGTCGTATATCTCTGTCCTTTTCTAATCAAAGAATTTATTTTTTTGCAAAAACTAATAATTGTAGCAAAAAATAAGGAGATAGCTCTATCTCGTATAATAAAAAGCAAGATTTTCTTTGATGAGGAAAAATTATTTTTATCGATTTGTTTTGAAGAAAACCTTGAAAAACTTAAAAAATAGAGGTTAGGATGGACAATTCAGTTTTTCAAGGTTTTCTTAAAAACAAAGCGATAAAAATAATTTTTCCTCATAAAAGAAAATCTTGCTTTTTATTATACGAGATGGGGCTTTCTTCTTATTTTTTGCTACAATTATTAATCTTTGTGAAAAAATTAATTCTTTGATTAGAAAAGGACAGATATACTTGACCTCCTCTTAAATATAATATCTTAATTTATGAATCATTTCAAAAGACCTCATCCGGTGATTAAAATAGTTTTCTTTTATCAATGACTTGATTTAATTTATTTTTGTACACTGAAAAAAAAATTTGATAGAATGAAAGAAAATTTCTTTGTTTCAAAGAAATGGTGTGTTTCAATAGTGCCAAACACACGATTTCTTTAAAACAAAGAAGTGAATTTTTTAAAATTAAAAACATATTTCTTAGATGTAAAAAACGAAATATTTAATTTAAAAAATCTAAATTTTTAATTAGAAAAAACATTTCTTTAAATCTAAAATAATTTGTTTATAATTCTGTCGGATACAAACAAATTGATGTTGTTTTTAATAAATATGTGTTGGTTTGTAAGAAATATTTGTTTACTTACAAAAAACATTAACTTAAAAGAAACATATATTTTTTTAAAATAAGACTCATTTTTTCAAAAATCTGTCGGAAAGAAACAAATAGATGTTTCTTTTTAATAAATACTTGTTTGCTTGTAAGAAATATTTTTTTACTTTAAAAAATTATTTACTTAAAAGAAATATATATTTAAAAAAAAAAAGACTCATTTCTTAAAAAATCTGTAGGAAAGAAACAAATAGATAAATATTTTTAATAAATATGTGTTTATTTGTAAGAAATATTTTTTTCTTTGAATAACTCATTTACTCAAAAGAAATAAATATTTCTTTGTAATTCACAAATTTTTTTTCATTGTTTATAAGAAACACACAAATGTTTGTTTTTAATAAATATATTTTTGTTTCAAAAAAATTTTCACATAATTATTAATAAATTAAATTAATATCTTTTCATATTATGAATAGAAAAATTATTCATAATTGTAAAATGATGAATTAAAAATAAATCCTACCATTACAGAATTTGCGTTCATCACGATTAAACTAAACTTTATAAATTTTAAATTTAATTAAAATTAATATAGATATTTATTAATATATATTAATATATATTTGAATGACTTCAATCAATAATTACTCATCAAATGTGTTTACAAATTTTCAAAATTTGAAATCAGCTGTTATATTTTTTACTTTTGAAACAGCCGCACATTAGCGGTGTTGCCATTCTCTAACTGAATTTCACTTACGGAACATGCCCATCGATAGGAGAAAAGGATTTCAACCATCAAATGAGCTCTTTTGAACTCATTCATGGATCAAAGTCTTATATTTTATATATATTTAAGATAAAGTTTCATCAATTAATATTATAAGAAGAAAATATTTATCATTACATTTAAATTAAATTTTTTTCAGACTTTAACTCAGGTCTAATACCTTAAAAGGATTGTGCAACAAGAAAAGATAGACTCGCTATTTATAATTTATTTCTATATTCTATTATTTATAGCTTTATTTACAAAATATCTATACACTGAGAAAAAAATTTATTGTGTAAATGTTAATGTAAATGTTATTGTTTCTTTTTAGCCATATATGATATGAGATAAAAAATAAATCAAGTGAATAATTTATGTGTTATAATTTTTATTTAGTAAAATAATTGTGGATTATTTTATAACAATATTTATTTATTTAAAAAACATGTTAACTAAATTTTTCTTAAAACATGAATTTTTATAAAATAATTATATAGGTTTTATGAAAAGCACAAATGATCAAATTTATAATATTATCGTCTCTAATTGAATTGTAATTGATTGTTTAAGAAATATTAAACTTCAATTGTGAATTTACCTATGATGTTACAATATATAAAACCCAGGAATAGTTGTAAAATCATTCCAAAAAATACCTTTAAAAAGGTAAAAGTCTAGGCATCCATGAATCTCATATCTGAGATTATAAATGTCTCTTTTTTCACATTTTTAAAATAAATTTATTATGAATGGCCATATTTATTATAGTCTCTATGTTAATAACTCATTGTTTAAAAAAAATTTAACCTGAATTTTGAATTTTCTTATATTAATACAAAAATTTAAACTCAAGAAAAGTCGTGAAATCTTTCCCTAAAAAAAACTTTAAAAAGATAAAAGTTTAGGCATTTATGAGTCTCATATCTGAGATTATAAATTACTCTTTTTTTCACATTTTTTTATGTGAAAAGCATTTTTAATAAATTTTTCCTGAAACAGAAATTAATATAAAAGAATCAAATGGGTTTTATAATAAGTAAAAAATGACTAAATTTATTATTGTCTCTATGTAAATAATAACTCATTTTAAATAAATTTTTTCTTCTATACTAAATTACAACTTCTTCCTTTAATTGTTCTTCAATCACTTTTTTCTTTAATCTTAAAATTATATGTATAAGTTCCAAACTTACAGCTATGAAAATAGTGCGATCATTAGAAGTTGGCCATGTATTTTATGATAATTAAAGGAATTACATTATTTTCAAAAGGAACAAGAAATATTTCATTTTACTTTTCATCATCCCATTCTTTTTTAGTTTTCTAATTCTTTTAAATATTCTACTTTATGCAATAAAAATGTCTTTAAGAGTCGGCCGTATCGCTCTGTCTTGTCTAATCTAAATTTTCGTTATAATAAATAAATTAAATATTTATATACAAATTTAAGGGGTGAGCGCAATAGCGCAAAAGACGAGCAAACGATTCTATTTCATGAAAAAATATGAAATTTTCATTATTTCTCAAGTAAAGTACGAAACGGAAAACACAGTCAAACTCAACCTCATTTTTTGTGTTTCGTACTTTACTTGAAAAATAATGAAAATTTCATATTTTTTCATAAGATAGAATCGTTTGCTCATCTTTTGCGCTATTGCGCTCACCCCTTAAATTTGTATATAAATATTTAATTTATTTATTATAACGAAAATTTAGATTAGACAAGGACAGAGCGATACGGCCGACTCTTAAACATTCTGATCGTACAGTTGAAATAGAAAATGTGATAGTTCTTTAATTAATCTATTTCATTCATTTTTAATACTTGCCGCCCCCGCTCTAACGTACGTTAATGGTGAATTATTTTCTTCCCTACACTGAAAAAAAGCCGAACTCACACGCTGCGAAGTCGATTGTTGTGAGTGATTTGGACAACATTCGCAGCTATTAATAACGGAAAATCGCTATATAAGAGTGCGTAACAATATCGCAGCCAATCATTCGAACTTTCTGTATAAAAGATTACAATTGATCGGAGCAGAGCGCTGCGACTAAGCTGCGTTGTGGCTCGCTACGGCTCTCCGTAGTCTACGGCACAGAAAGCTGAATCCAAGCCCAACGACTAAACTGCTTTGTCGCTCGCTACGGCTCTCCGTAGTCTACCGCACAGAAAGCTAAATCCAAGCCCAGCGGCTAAACTGCTTTGTCGCTTGCTCCGTCTCTTCGCATTGAATCATGCAGAAGGCCGAAGGCAAACACTGCGAATAAACTCTGTAGTCGCTCGCTACGGTTCTCTGTACTCTAACGTATACAGAAAGCTGAATTCGAACATAGCGATTTATTGCGTGGTCGCTCGCTTTGAATGCCGATCTCAAGCATTGCGACAACGCTTTGAACACGCTTACTTGGTTAATAAATATCATTGAAAAAATGATAATTTTTACTTCCTTTTATATTTTTTTTTAATGTTCATGTAATTATGTGAATACATAATTTTGAACTATTTTCAAAAATTTATAATTTATAAATACAGTTAATGCTTTAATATCTTTGATGATTTTTTTTTATTTTCAGATTTATTAGGACATATTTAAAGTTAAATAGTTAAAAAACTATACTAATAAATCTATTAACAAATCTAAAAATAAAACAAATAAAAAATTGAGAAAGAAAAAAACTTTTTTTAACAAACAATTTATGTAATTATGGATACTAACATTTATGAAGTTATTACTAAACATTAGATTACCTTAATTATATTGTTCCAAATTTCATACGCAAGTTTTATTCACTTGACGAAAAAGGAAAATATTTACAGATGATTTTTATGCTATTTTAAATTCTTAATTAATTTAGGTACATAATAAATAATAAATATTTCCAAGTAAAAAATACTCAAAACCTGGTAAAACTAAGATTTATTGGTGATATCGTCACTACATATTTACACATGATATCTGATAAAAATGTATTTTTACGTTTTCTTCAAAACAAAGTGCGTTTGAAGAAAGAAAATCTTACAATTGATTAAAAATGACTGTTTTTAATACTTTTCCGCAAATTCAGGGGTTTTCAAAAATTGTCTTCGTTATCGCTGAAATTTATTCGTTCTTTATAAAAAAATATTAAGTCAAGTCATTAAATATCAAATCAACTTAGGCAGTTTTTGTGTATATTCAATAGTGATCTTCACCTTACAGGTAAGTTAAAAAGTCTACATATTGTAATTATAACTTAATTTCACTCAAAAAATTTGAGTAAATAAAAATATTCCATTACTTTGAATTTTTAACCTCAAAATTTTTGATTTTTATTTTGGAAACCAAATGGAACATATTCCCAGACTTATTGATTTTTATTATTTAGCCGTGTGAATTCATGTTAAATTTTACTATATATATATATATATATATATATATATATATATATCTACAAGTTCTATGGATTTAATGTTATAACTAAGACTATTATTTTATTAAGATTTCATAAAATGGAATAAAATAATATACTAACGAAAATTATTTTAAATAAATTTCAAAGATATATTGGTACATCCTTAAAAGTTTCAACTTTAAATATCACTTTTTTCAAACAATTTTTAAACAGTGACTATTCCATTAAATTAAAAAATACACAACTGTTTGCGAATAAATTATTCATTTTTCAAATTGTTAAACAAAATTCATTTTTTAAAAGCAATATTGCACGGTACCTTGAAAATTTCATTAATAGTATCAAAATTTTCGAAAAATTATATGAATGGTTTTTGCATAAATGGTATGGAAAAAAGCAAATTTTCGGAGGTTTTTTCATTAAATATAATTTAAACCACGCAAATAATTTTTAAGAAAACTAAAACAACAAATTTAAGAGCAGGTCGAGTATATTCGTCTTTTTCTAATCAAAGAATTGTTTTTTTTTACAATAACTAATATAATCAAGAAAACGTTAAAAAACTTAAACCATATAGTTTAAGGTAAAAAATTTTCTTTTTCAAGATTTTCTTGAAAACGAAGTAATAAAATTAATTTTTTCTTATCAAAGAAAATTTTGCTTTATTTTATACGAGATGCCGCGTTCTCTTCATTTTTTACTAAAATTAGTTTTTGCAAAATTTATTCTTTGATTAGAAAAGAAAAGGAGAAGCGTGACCTTCTCTTAAAACAAGGTACAATCAGGTTCAATATTGAAACTGGTAATGACAATTCCAAGTCAGTAAATGTTCATAAAAAAATTGCTATATAAAGTTACACATGACTCTACTAATGTTTGCTTCTTATAATTATGGTTCTATAATTATATTAAAGTTTATTTAAGAGGTATAATGCAAAAATCGTGATTTTTTATAAAAATTATATAATTTTAAGAAAATTATTGAAAGCGCTGTTCATTATAGATTTACAATAAATTTAGTTTTTTAGTTTGAAATATAATAAAAATTCTTATTTTTCTTGTAAATTTTACTATGTAACATGGGAATTTTTTGCTATAATGGCGGCCTATAACTATGCTACCACTGTTCCTTGTAATTTTTACCAGAAAATTTTTCTAGTTCTCAGTGTAATGTCGAAAATATTTAAGAAAAAATTTATTATGTAAAGAAAGTTACCTGTGAAAATAATTTACAATAAAATTATATTAAAAAACATCTTTTTAAAATCGATAATATCACTCCTTTCTCCAAATAATCAATTACTTTGTCATTTATTTATGTAAAGTATAGAATTATATTCAGAATACAGTATTTTTTCTCACCGAATTTCCTTAAAAAATTATTAATTCATTTCAAGATTATTACCTCTCAATCTGAGATTGGATAATTAAAATTAAATATTTTTTAACAAATCGATTTTTCGTTTAATTTTTTACCCTAATTTTTTATATTTATATAATCGATGAATAATCTATATTGAATTAACTATTTTAATATTTTTAAAACTACACATTTAAGTTACCTTTGAAAATTATACTGGAAAAGAAATATTTAAAGTACGTGTAAAAAATATATTTTTTTATGTCTATTTTTCTGTTTTGTATTCATAAACCTGTATCATTTAAAATTTATTATTTTTTCTATTCAAATTAATTACTTATTAACTTAATTCTAGCAATGTTTGTGATTCATTATTTTTGCATGTATAATAGCAATATGCTACTAATTATTTTCAGTATTTTAATGCTTTTTGAGGATTTACAAGTATATTATCAAAATATAGAGTAATATTGAATAAAACAACTTTTTTTTTAATTTTTATTTTTTTTATAATATACATATTTATTGATTAAAATATATACGTGTACACTTGCACACATACTCACTTATCACATAAAATTTTTTTTTAATTTAATTCCTCAAATACAAAAACGTTGAAAATTTAAAATTTTCCAAAATTTCTAAATATATTATCTTTACGATAATTTTTATTTAAAAAAGAATATATATTTATTAGGAGAAAGTTTTGCGAAATATTCAATGCGTGCGTTTTTTTTAAATAAATAATTCTATTTTCTTCCATTGATTATAATTTTATTCAAAATCCAAATTTTTAGTTGTGTTGACTTCATTTAAGTTCAATAACTAAAATGAAAAGCAAAACTTATTCTAAAAACATTTCAAAATGTGCTATTCATTGAAAATCGCAACCATCGATACCAATTTCAATATAAATCAACGTTGAAGTTGTGAAAAGTCAAAAGTTTTCATTGGAATCTTATAATATTGTAATTCTTAATTTTAAAACATTATTTGTCTAAATTTTAAAGAACACAATTGTTTTTATACATATGAGTTTGATTATCGAAATAATTTATCAGATTAACATAAAATTAACGCAAGAAAATTTTTATAATTTTTAATCGATAAGAGACTTAGATCAACTTTAAAAATCTAATATATTTTTAATGTGAATCATAATATATATATGTGTGTGTGTATAATACAATAATATTTTCTAAAACTAGTTATTTCTCAATTTAGCACTTATAAAAAGCACTTTAAATTTAAATAAAAAATCTATCAAACTATAAATATTATTTGAATATTTTAACATCATGATAAAAATTATGAAATTTCATTAAATAATATTTGGCAAGACTAGGGAGTAGTTTTTTTTAAACACCGTTTTTTAGTCACAATAAAATTCAATGGATCATCAAGTTTATCCATAAGCGAGGCAACATTAGAGAAAATTGTGGTACGATTACATTTAAAAATATAATATTTAATAAATTGCCATACAGCTTTCGAAGCCTCAGGAAAATTTTTTTCCAACGCTATTACTATTTTAACGGCATGTCGGAGCTGCAGCAATCGAGTTTTGCTTTTTTTACTTTATCAATATCTTTTTAAATTCTTAAATTAAACAAATATAATGACTTGTCCGCACTAAAGCTATATTTATACAATAATTTTTGTTAAAATAAAAAATCATTTGGACTTTTTATTTTTTTATGAGCTTGGATTGGAAATTAGATATCAAACTCAACAAACCTAACCTTAAAATACGACATATTGAAAGTTTTTATTATAACTTTGTATGTATAATATTTTGGTGGATTTCTTGAGTTGTCCGCACTAGAATTTAATCTTACAAATTTTTTCTTTGTAGTAAAGAAACTCGATTAAACGCATCGTTTATTCATAAGTTAAGATTGGAAATATTATTAGAAGGCGGACAGCTTCGTCATGCTCTTAAAAGCTAGTTCTATAGCCTTTAATATAATATTATCTCCTACTACTCGATAGCGGTATTTAGATCCAACTACAACATAACCAACTTTTATTGAGTCTAAAGGGCCATAAATAATTATGTTAACAGTAATTGGCAATTCAAAATTTGAATAAATTTTTGAAAACCCCTGAATTTGCGGAAAAGTATTAAAAACAGTCATTTTTAATCAATTGTAAGATTTTCTTTCTTCAAACGCACTTTGTTTTGAAGAAAACGTAAAAATACATTTTTATCAGATATCATGTGTAAATATGTAGTGACGATATCACCAATAAATCTTAGTTTTACCAGGTTTTGAGTATTTTTTACTTGGAAATATTTATTATTTATTATGTACCTAAATTAATTAAGAATTTAAAATAGCATAAAAATCATCTGTAAATATTTTCCCTTTTTCGTCAAGTGAATAAAACTTGCGTATGAAATTTGGAACAATATAATTAAGGTAATCTAATGTTTAGTAATAACTTCATAAATGTTAGTATCCATAATTACATAAATTGTTTGTTAAAAAAAGTTTTTTCTTTCTCAATTTTTTATTTGTTTTATTTTTAGATTTGTTAATAGATTTATTAGTATAGTTTTTTAACTATTTAACTTTAAATATGTCCTAATAAATCTGAAAATAAAAAAAATCATCAAAGATATTAAAGCATTAACTGTATTTATAAATTATAAATTTTTGAAAATAGTTCAAAATTATGTATTCACATAATTACATGAACATTAAAAAAAAATATAAAAGGAAGTAAAAATTATCATTTTTTCAATGATATTTATTAACCAAGTAAGCGTGTTCAAAGCGTTGTCGCAATGCTTGAGATCGGCATTCAAAGCGAGCGACCACGCAATAAATCGCTATGTTCGAATTCAGCTTTCTGTATACGTTAGAGTACAGAGAACCGTAGCGAGCGACTACAGAGTTTATTCGCAGTGTTTGCCTTCGGCCTTCTGCATGATTCAATGCGAAGAGACGGAGCAAGCGACAAAGCAGTTTAGCCGCTGGGCTTGGATTTAGCTTTCTGTGCGGTAGACTACGGAGAGCCGTAGCGAGCGACAAAGCAGTTTAGTCGTTGGGCTTGGATTCAGCTTTCTGTGCCGTAGACTACGGAGAGCCGTAGCGAGCCACAACGCAGCTTAGTCGCAGCGCTCTGCTCCGATCAATTGTAATCTTTTATACAGAAAGTTCGAATGATTGGCTGCGATATTGTTACGCACTCTTATATAGCGATTTTCCGTTATTAATAGCTGCGAATGTTGTCCAAATCACTCACAACAATCGACTTCGCAGCGTGTGAGTTCGGCTTTTTTTTCAGTGTAGGGAAGAAAATAATTCACCATTAACGTACGTTAGAGCGGGGGCGGCAAGTATTAAAAATGAATGAAATAGATTAATTAAAGAACTATCACATTTTCTATTTCAACTGTACGATCAGAATGTTTAAGAGTCGGCCGTATCGCTCTGTCCTTGTCTAATCTAAATTTTCGTTATAATAAATAAATTAAATATTTATATACAAATTTAAGGGGTGAGCGCAATAGCGCAAAAGATGAGCAAACGATTCTATCTTATGAAAAAATATGAAATTTTCATTATTTTTCAAGTAAAGTACGAAACACAAAAAATGAGGTTGAGTTTGACTGTGTTTTCCGTTTCGTACTTTACTTGAGAAATAATGAAAATTTCATATTTTTTCATGAAATAGAATCGTTTGCTCGTCTTTGCGCTATTGCGCTCACCCCTTAAATTTGTATATAAATATTTAATTTATTTATTATAACGAAAATTTAGATTAGACAAGACAGAGCGATACGGCCGACTCTTAAAGACATTTTTATTGCATAAAGTAGAATATTTAAAAGAATTAGAAAACTAAAAAAGAATGGGATGATGAAAAGTAAAATGAAATATTTCTTGTTCCTTTTGAAAATAATGTAATTCCTTTAATTATCATAAAATACATGGCCAACTTCTAATGATCGCACTATTTTCATAGCTGTAAGTTTGGAACTTATACATATAATTTTAAGATTAAAGAAAAAAGTGATTGAAGAACAATTAAAGGAAGAAGTTGTAATTTAGTATAGAAGAAAAAATTTATTTAAAATGAGTTATTATTTACATAGAGACAATAATAAATTTAGTCATTTTTACTTATTATAAAACCCATTTGATTCTTTTATATTAATTTCTGTTTCAGGAAAAATTTATTAAAAATGCTTTTTACATAAAAAAATGTGAAAAAAAAGAGTAATTTATAATCTCAGATATGAGACTCATAAATGCCTAAACTTTTATCTTTTAAAGTTTTTTTAGGGAAAGATTTCACGACTTTTCTTGAGTTTAAATTTTTGTATTAATATAAGTAAATTCAAAATTCAGGTTAAATTTTTTTTAAACAATGAGTTATTAACATAGAGACTATAATAAATATGGCCATTCATAATAAATTTATTTTAAAAATGTGAAAAAAAGAGACATTTATAATCTCAGATATGAGATTCATGGATGCCTAGACTTTTACCATTTTAAAGGTATTTTTTGGAATGATTTTACAACTATTCCTGGGTTTTATATATTGTAACATCATAGGTAAATTCACAATTGAAGTTTAATATTTCTTAAACAATCAATTACAATTCAATTAGAGACGATAATATTATAAATTTGATCATTTGTGCTTTTCATAAAACCTATATAATTATTTTATAAAAATTCATGTTTTAAGAAAAATTTATTTAACATGTTTTTTAAATAAATAAATATTGTTATAAAATAATCCACAATTATTTTACTAAATAAAAATTATAACACATAAATTATTCACTTGATTTATTTTTTATCTCATATCATATATGGCTAAAAAGAAACAATAACATTTACATTAACATTTACACAATAAATTTTTTTCTCAGTGTATAGATATTTTGTAAATAAAGCATTTACAATATTATATAATACAGTAGCATTTGTAAGTGACATTTGAATACATCTCATTAAAATTACCCAAGTCCATTTTTTTGAGCGAAATATAGGTAAAACTTTGTTGCAATGTTCGTCCTGAACGTCGATTCCGCCCATATTTTTGTTGTAAGCACAAAAACAGTTGGGGAAATTGATTTTTTGTTTCTTTTTCTGACTTTTATCATATCTTTCTACCGGACTAGTAGGCTTTACACCAGCTGCAGTTTATAATATAGAGACAGGCTTTGAATCCATAATTGTAACATAATTTAGGCCACTAAGTCTGTCATACATTGCGTGATAGCTTCCACGACTATCGTCTTTAGTAATGTTATGTTTCAAAGGTACTCTGTCTTGTCTAACAATCCCGGTACATCGCAATCCAAGTTTTTTCAAATAAACCAGTAAGTCGGCAGAAGAAAATAAGTTATCAAAATATACATGATAGTTTCGCAAATTACGTGTAGTTGTATGTAAAAATAATTGTTCCAACATCTTAATTACTACGCGAGTGCCAAGAGAACATTTAGATAAAGTATTAGATTTGGCATTTTTTCCACAATAAATTTCAAAATCAAATAAATATCCATTAGCACTAGCAAGACCCCACATTTTAATACCAAATCTGATAGGCTTAGATTTGATGAACTGTTTCAATGTACACTTTCCGTAATATTTGACCATCATTTCGTCAATTGATAATGGTGTAGAGAAAAAGCCGAATCGTAAAATATTTTTTCTAAAAATATTTATGAAAGATCTTACACGCCAAATTTTATCTTCCTTGTTTTCATCGGTAGGTTTATGTAATTTTATGCTGGCTTTAATTTTTTCAAATTTCTTAACACCCATAGATGAAGCTACTTGATCAGCTCTTAAATATTCATCTTTAGACCAATAGTCTCGTTGAGCCAATCTTTTGTTGAAACAACTGAAAATTAAAATTCCAAGGAATTTATTTAAATCATCCAAAGAAAGTTCATATCCATATGATGCAGTACATTCGATTATATATTCTTTAACTTCAAGTGAAAAAAAAATTCAAAAATTTCAGTTTAAGAACTTTTTGATATTTTTGTAATATCACTATCTTTTAGACAGGTTTCATTTTCTAAACTATCCTGATAACTTATTTCACCATCAACCCAATCATAAGTGTGATTGGGCTCTAATTTCTTTTGAGTATCAGTGTAGAAATTTGAAACCTGTTTGAATGATTTTACACATCCCAAATCTATTTCTTCAACATCACTACTATCTGAATCGTTGTTAGAATCGTTCTCTAATTGAGAAGAATAATCAGATTCCCCAGAAAAGTTCTGATCAGGTATAACACTAACATCATAGTAATTGTCAGCTTCCGCAATTTCAACTTCAACTTCACGAACTTCAGTGGATTTTTTACTATTTCTTTTTCTTTTAGACATTGGAACTTTTTGTAAAGATTGTTTTTATAAGGTTTGGATATAGTTATATAACAATATTGGAAATAAAGTTACATATATTTGAAAAAATATTGTATTTTTGGAAAAAAGAGAAATAATAAATGATTGCTAAACTTACTAATAGGTATGTTTAAATGAATATGTATGAAGTTATACAAATTGTTTTAACAAAAAAATATATATCTAAATATAGGAAATAATCAATAAAAGTATACGTCTGTAGATATTATTGTCAAAATGAATTTTATATCTGTAGTTAATAATATTTTCCCGGATAAGTGTTAAAATACTTAGTAATTTTTTTCTCGAAATGGAGGGACTTTTCAAAAAAATTTTATGGAAGAAAAAATGCTTAAAATTGTCCAAAATATATGTCTGAATTTTTTTGGAATCGTTTGGGCCATTTTGGATTTTCTCAAAAAATGGCCAATTTCAAAAAAATCAAAAATGGCCCAAACGATTCTGAAAAAATTCAGACATATATTTTGGACAATTTTAAGCATTTTTTGTTCCATAAAATTTTTTTGAAAAGTCCCTCTATTTCGAGAAAAATAATCGTAAAGTTTTTTTCAAAAATTCTCTGCAAAAGCAGCCATTCTGAAAAAACTAATGCATAAAAAACCTTTACGACCCCTGTTTTGATGAGTTCAGACATCCGGATTGCGATTAGTGGTATTTTCGTGGTGATTTAAAAGTCGAAAAAACATGATAATTGACTTTGAAAAAAAAATAGGATGAAAAAAATCTAAAAAATAATTAGGTTATTGACATTTTTATGCAAAATAAATACCAGATTCTGAAAGAGCGCCATCGAACACCCCTTATAGGCAATTTCGGAATCAAGCGAACCCCATTTACTATCTGATTTGTACAGCCAAAGTCGCCCAGCACAAATTTGCCATTTTGCGCATTAACGGGTTGAGACAAAATTAAATGATTTAAAACTAAGAAAATGTAAACTTATAAATGGTTTTAATAAATTACATAACTTTACAATTTTGATTATTCTACTGAATTTATACGTGAACTAGTACTTATATACTTAAAATAATAGACTTTTGAAAATTTTAAAAGTACTCCATAATGTACGTTAGAGCGGGGGCGGCAAGTATTAAAAATGAATGAAATAGATTAGTTGAAGAACTATCAAATTTTCTATTTCAATCGTACGAAGCAAAATGTTTGAAGACATTTTTATTGCATGAAGTAGAATAATTAAAAGAATTAGAAAACTAAAAAAGAATGGGATGATAAAAAGTGAAATGAAATATTTCTTGTTTCTTTTGAAAATCTGGTTTTACTTCAATTTTATTCACTTGATCTTCAATAGAAATTGACATTTCACAATCATTGTTAAAAACTAGATTTTTATTTAATTCATTTTATGTTCTTTAATTTATTTTTTGATTTTTCTCTTTTGTAAATTGTATTTTGACCTGAATAAAATAAATTAATGTAATAGATAAAAAAATTCATAAATGTTGTATTTAAAAATAAATTTTCATAGTACAGCTCTTTCTTTCCTTCCACGCCCATTCATACTTTTTTACTTTGGAAAATTGACTAGTTAAGATATAGAATTTCTTTTAAGAATACAAGTTTATGCATGCACATCTTAAATTAAAAAAAAGTTTTTAATTTATTTTTTATATGAATTTTGTTGTCTAACTTATAAGTATAAAACTCCTTTATTTAACTCACCTGGAAAGTTATAATCATCTTTCACAAAATGTCAAGAACAGACAAACATTTTCTTAATATCTGTAATATTTAATTTCCTTAATCATTCTTCACGCTTGTCTAAGAATTAACAGACTCTCTCAATTTTTCTACCAGGTTCAGGAATTTTATGAGAAGTCGAATTCAAATTTTTATTCGTTTTTGAATTACAATTTTTCACTGAACAAATATTTTGAGAACCTTTTTTTCGATGTATTGATGAAAACTCCATTTTAACCGCTTAATTTTCGTATGTTTAATAAAAATACTGTTTGTTCTGATTTGCTCTGGTGAATAAACAATATTCACACTGTCGGTCTTAGCCATATTGATTAGCTGGCTTAACAACCACTAGTATCGCATTCAAACTTTGTATTCTTAATTATCAAAAGTGCTATCGCAAGATCTACGCAAAAAGATAAATAAATTCTAAATAAGAATGAGAAAGAGGAGATATATGGTGCAGGAATCGCTGGCTAAAGGTATGTCAAGAAAAACATTTTTTTTTGACGTGGTGAGTCAAAACCAATTTTCAGTGTTTGTTTTGCGAGAGCGAAATACCACATTTCCTTACTAGTAAGTAAAACAGTTGTTTTGCTCACGCGAAACAGGCATTGAAAATCAGATTCAGCTTACTAGCTGGGAAAAATTCTATACCCCACTCGTGGCAAAATAGGTCCCCTACTCGTCTTTTCTGTCAAACTCGCTTGATATTCTCTTTAAACTGAAGCCAGTGACACCCCTAATGAGAAAATAGTACATGAACCAAGTGCACGAGATCAGAAATTTTAGCATGAGTGTGAGTTTGTCGCCCAAGCGAAGCAAGGACGCCAAATTTACATGAGGGATATAAATTCTCGTCATGCCCGTGATGCATATACAATTTTTGAACCCGACAGAAGCGAAGAAATACTTAATTTTTTAAATTTCTCAAATTGATTGTAATTTTCTAAATTTATTCACTATTATCTTTCATTTATCACGATTCCCAAATATCCTTTATCTTAAACTAATTCAAGATTTATTTCTGGATTCCATCATTCCGATTAGATCTATAAATCATCTGAATTTCTTTAATTTCATTAGCCCAATGCATATACTAACCATCTCAATTTTCTAAATTTCTAAAAAGTATCCTAAACACTAAAAATTTAAGACATGCACGCGGGTGTGTATATTTGAACACCTATTGTAACATCAAAAAAATGTCAAAAAACTCACAAGAGGACGACAAAATCATGAGTTATGAACAGGAAAGATATAGTGTAATGGAAAGTTTAAAAAACATTAAAATAGAATTGTACCTTCCAACATAGTATGATTATAATGTTTGTATAAAAAAATACTTATTAGTTTACGTGAAGTGAATTTATTTGGAGTAGATTTTGCCTGTTTTGACTAAAAACATTTTAATATAATAGACGATTATAAACAACTCTTAATTAAGTTAATTTTGGGTGAGACTATATACCACCGCCCTTCGGTTCTGATTATGGTGACTCTGTTGAGTATTTTAAAAAAAACTAAGATTGAATGCGTGGATGATACATTAGTTGACCATGTGATTATCGGTTACTTGAATATTTATGAGTATGAGTAGAGGTTTGATGATCATTAGTCGTATCAGAGATTAGTAGAGATTGTCAATGCCGTGTTAATAAAACGTGCCGAATTCGATCATGACGATCCTTGCGGCAATTCCGGAACTATACGCGCAAAGCCCCTCCACGTCTACACGTGCGTAGAGAAGCAAGCGAAAGGGGAGGAGACGAACACATGAAACACGCGACTTCGAGTGGTGTAGGTAATCTTACGGTAAACTCGCTTTAGCTAGTTTTCACCGCGGTACGTTATAGCTTTATTTAAATGTGACTAACGGTCCCGAAAATTCGTTGAATAATCACAAATTTTTATTTGGAACATAAATATATTTTTTAATACTAAAAATCCTTAAGGTATAATCAAACAAATTATAATAAATAAAATCTTTTGGGGGACAATAAACATATGTAACTTTGTACCCTATTCAACTAATGTATGCGGTAGCTGTGGTCACTAAGTTTTTACGCATCTCGCTGTTATTCTAATTTTGCCAAGTTCAAATCCGATGTTCCGCCTATTTTTTTTTTTTTTTTGTTTTATGTTTTATTTTTAAATAATATATATTTTTATAATCAATTTTTATAATGAAGAAAATAAAATTTAAAATTTATTCAAGACCTTAAGGCGACTTCGGATTTTAGGTTAGGTTTTATTTTTGAGTTTACAAATTACTCTTTCAATATGTTAAATTTTTCAGATTTTTTCATTTTCCACCATTCTACAGATTATAATAAATGGTGGAAAATTAAAAAATCCAAAAAATTTTAGAAACTGAAAAAGTAATTTGTAAACTACAAAATAAAATCCAACCGAACTTCCGTAGTCGCCTTGAATTCTATTTTATTTCAAAAATTGTTACGTGGCAAATTCCCCGGACCTCCCAGTGAATCCCCGAAGCCACGAACTTACCTGGGTTCACAAAATTTTTAATTATTTTCAATTGAGCGCCAGTGAACCCTGCTCAGCTAGCTGTGTAGAGCAACTGCAGAGGGGGTCAATACTTACTGGCCTACCTCGGGTTGTAGGCTGGTTCCATAACGATCAGAGTGGT
Organism: Anastatus disparis; assembly: GCA_017163975.1. Classification (NCBI taxonomy): domain Eukaryota; kingdom Metazoa; phylum Arthropoda; class Insecta; order Hymenoptera; family Eupelmidae; genus Anastatus; species Anastatus disparis. Next base: position 5,099,231 of record JAFFSR010000074.1, read on the forward strand.
CCAAAAAATCTCAATAAAATTTATGATTTTAAAAAGAAAAATTAGGAAGTTAAAATTAACAATATTTAATAAATAAGGAGCAAAGTAAATTTTAAATTTAAGAAAAACTATTGATATTGAATGACTCTAATTATTTAAGAAAAATAAATAATATAATTAATTTTCTTTAATTTAATTTTTGTCCTGAACAGAGGAAAGGGAAAAATAACTATTTGATTCTCTATTTAACTTGAATTTCAAACTTCTTATATTATTAATTAAGAAAACTTCATTATAGATTACAAAAAAAAAGAAACGCTGCTCTAATTGCTCTACTATAATTAGGCTGTGCGCGTGTGCGGAAAATCAAGAATTTATAATTCTACTACACGTGCAATTGATTTAATCACCTTTTAGGTTAACACCGTGCAAAGAATAATTATTTGTGAATTAAATTACGCGTCGCTCGATTTCCTCACCGCGCAGTCGCACAACCTAACAAATTACAATTCACAATTCAATAAAATTTTAAGGAATTAATATTAATATCGCTCGCACTACTCCGTATCAAATAATTGAAAACTTTAGATTTTATTTAATAGCTAACGTATAGCTATCTCATTCGCACAATTTCATAATGGTCGCCACGTCACTAATTTTCAATAATATACAGATTCACAATCAGAATTTAATAAAGCAGATTTAGTCAACTTTAAATATTAAGAATTTCTCATTTAGTTTATAACACAAAATTGCGTCGCGTCGCCGAATAAAGCGCCTTTACACGTGGCTTTCTCTTTTCTTATAATTTTCACTTAATTTCGGTTTTTATATTCTTATTTATCTTTTCACTAACCCGCACTGATGTTAAATTTAATTTGTTCGCGGTCGCAATCAAGAAAACATTATTATATTACTAACAACGCAAAATTATATCTCTTAAGGAGAATTGGAAGAAATAACGAGAAAAACCAACAGAAAAGATAATTTTACTAGTTCTTACTTGCTAACCCGCTGGTAGAGTTCCACTTACGGTCGCTTGCTGATAATCAAAAAACGCTGAAAACGTGGAGCTGGTCGATAGAAGGAAATGGTGGTCGAAGTATGACGATAGTGTCCCCAGTGGATGATCGCCCTGGTCGCCGAATCGTCGTCTCTGGGTGTTTCGTTGCAGCCTTCTTTTCCTCCTTCTTTCCTTCAATCTAGCCACGATCTCTTTTCTCTCGTTTCTACCTTCTTTCTCCTCTTAACTTCACTGATTTTTTTTTTAAAAAAAATATGGCTTAACTCGCTGTAGTATATCCAACGGCTGCTAAATCAAGAGTCTTAGAAAAAAACTCTGCACGTGTGTTCCCAATGCCGGCTCAGTCAAAAATTCTTTTTACGTGCGCTCTCGTTGACGGCTTATGCAAGAATCATCTTCTTTCAAGAAGAAGGAAATTACATCCCCCTTCGCTCTGTTGTCCATCTCTGTCGCACCTAGTCACTCTCCATTTTCCATCCTTGTTTCTCGTCGCGTCTTAGTTTCTACTTTGATCTCTTCAGTTATGAGTCGCTATCGACAGCTTAATCGACTCTTGGTCGCGGATCTTCTATCTCTATCACTCTAGTAAAATTTGTACTGTATTCGAAGTTGCTATGTTGCTTCACGCAGTAGAAACATCGATTATCGAAGATTTCTACTCGTAGCTATTCCTCTTTGGTCGATTCCACATGTGTATGGCGCGGCGTTGAAATATCTAAGTATGCGTATATATCTATAGGTATATATACATATTATCTCTATATATCTGCACATATCCCCTCTTCTTTCTCGAATTCATGTGTTGTACGTTTTATTCTATTCTGTATATATATCTAATGTACAGACTGCTCCTCTTGTGTGTTGAGCCTGAATGCGTTTGTGCTATCTATCCTTCTCGCTCCTATGTAAATAACTATTAATTAGTTTATTTTTATTTTTGGTTTTCCTCTATAGTTTTCTCGACTCTCCTTTTACATCTTTCCATTTATTACACTTAAAGAAAAATCATTTTAAAGAACGTTAAAAAATAAAACCTAGGATTTCTAAATTTAAAAAAAAATAAGTACGCTCGCTTGTTATAAATTCGCTTATTATATTTAATAACTAATATATTTAAATTTTACTCCTAGTGATGTATTTTATACATCACAAAATATAAAAAAATATATTATCAGATAAGGATAGAAAAAAGTTTTTATGTCAATATTACATGGATATATAATTTATATCAATATGAAATAAAAACGTAGCTAGTTCTGTAATTTTTTTCTGCTAAATAAAAAATATTAAAGATTGAAAAAAATTATTATAAATTATAGTTTTTTTTTATTCTCACTCAATTGCGAATAATAAAACCTTTTTTGTTCTTTAAAAAAAGGTTCTTTTCTAAATTTATATAAATTTATGACATTTTCAACTCATTTAATAAAAATAGAAAATGAATATGAATAAATCTAATTTCAATTTAGAAAAGTAAAAAGGATCTTTCCTAAATTTATTTAAATGTATGACATTTTTAACTCATTTAATAAAAATAGAAAATAAATATGAATAAATCTAATTTCATTTGGGAAAAGTAAAATAATAAATAAATCTGAAAAAATAAATAATTTTACGAATATAAACTTTATTAAAGCGCATTTTAAATAAAAATTACATTGAATATCATGAATATTTTAAAAATTGGACTTTTTCTTCTTTCTTTTATTAAATATCATATTTTTATAATATCATTGATTTTTATTTCCAAAACAAAAAAATTGATGATTCTCTTTAAGGAACGTAATAATTTTCAGTTTTTACTAAACAAAATTTTGACTAAACTTGGAATAGTTGAATTATTTTTGTCCGTTAAAAAGTGACATTTTCTAAAGTTATATAGGGGCATGATAACATTCTTTTTAATTAACTACTACATTCATGCGCAGCGCAACAAATTTATCCCAGTAACTATGGATATAATAACATCAAAAAATAGTAATTTTAAAAACGAAATTTTTTAGTAATTTTATTGTTTTAAAAAAATGATAGTGGTCATCTATCAAAATTATTTTAAATAAAACTAAAATATAACCTTAAAACAAACATAAAGTGCCTTTAATATGTCACAAAAAAAAAAAAAATAAAAGAAATTTTTAATATAATTTTACATACATATTTCAATTTATATTTTTTTTTAATGAAAACTGATCCACAACAATACACAAAACTCCAAAATTTCTACCCAATTTTTCAATAAAATATTCGTTAATTTCTTTACAACAATTTGAAAATATAAAATTCGTTACACTAATTCTTGAACAAAATACAATGACAGACTACAAAAGATTAAAAATAAAAAAACAAAACGACACCAAAAAAAAATAAAAAAAATATTATTAAAAAATTTTTGTAAACGGAGAAAAAAAATATTGTTAAATTAGATTAAATATAAAAAAAATTCATTCATTGAGTCAAAATCTGAACAAATAAAGTACATAAAAAAAACACTAGTCACAATTACCACACTATGTGATTTGATACAATAAGCTTTGAGTCTTGACTGAACACAACATTTTGTATCAAAAAATCATTTATATAGATAAAAGATAAGTACTCAACAACTGCTAGATTATCAGTCACTTTAAACTCTTTTACTTTTTTGTGTTTTTAGTTTATTTTTAATCATTAAACTGTCAGTTCCTATAATATCGAATTAGACATACCACATCGTACAACAGTATACAAAATTACTTTTACATTAGGTTTTCTTGTTTAGTTTCTCATTTTTCCAAATTTGGTTTTCGAAAAAATACGAATAATTGTAAAACATAAATAATCGTAAATAACTGTAAATAATTGTGAAAAAATGAATAAAGAATACTGAAAAAAAAATACGAAAAAAAACAGAAAAAGTAATAAACAAATTAATTAATATTTTTTTGTCTCACCACATTTAATTCCTTAATTTATACTATTATATCAAATTCCATATGGTGTTTTAAATTTATGTTTGCACCTAAGTGGCCTCTCTAAAAATAAGGGAAAACGTTTTACTTTGTAGAAATAAAGAAAATTAAACAATTATTGTTTATTCACGTAGAAATAAAAATAAAAGACAATTCACAAAAATTTTAAGGATTTAACAAAAATGTAAAATTCTAAAATTCAGACTTGTTTAATGTACTAAAACTTTTTTGGTCTTGTTTTCCGACAATACATACTTTTATATATATTTTTTTTTTAAATTCACGTTTAAGGAGTCTTAATAGTTTGTATAGTTTGTTGTTCATAATAATCAAAATTTAAAAATTCTTCAATATTTTGAAAAATTATTTATACCTGAAAAAATCTCTGCAAATTTTTAGTTAGACTTATCACTGTTTTATTATTTATGGTCACTAAAGTTTATCTTTTACTACTATGGATACAAAACACGCGGACTTCTGAGCACAATAAAAATTGTTTAGACTAATTTGCAGAATTTTCAGGAAAATTAATTTTATCAAAATTTTGAAGGTTCTTAAACTTTTATTTTATGAACAACAACTATACACATATGAACTCCTAAATTAATAAATGTACAAGAACTAAAATTTAGAAAGAACGTTTTTTATTATATCTTATACAATATTATATTCGTTTATAATATGATATTCTTTCTAATAATAGCTTCTGACATTTACAATATATTTTTATAATTATAACTTTTATAAACAAATTATAATATACGTTTTTTCGAAAAAAAAAATTATGATATTTTTAGGTCATTTTGAGTAAAGTTCTATACATTTGCTAAAAGACTAATCAAAAAAGGTTTGAAAAACGCGATTTTTCAAAACTTACGCCTATAGCAGCTTTACTGATTTCATTTTAACACAAACTAATTTGGAAAAAAAACTTAAAGATTACTTTAACCGTATTTATAAAAAACGTTTTTCAAATTTTTTTGCAATTTCACCTTTTACCAAAAGAACAAAAATATGATAAATTTTTTAGTGCTTTTATAATTTGTTTATGAAAATTTTAATTTTTACCTACTTCTACCCAAAAATTCGGTAAGTCAAAAACATTAAAACCTGGTAGAATTGAGGACCTCGATCGACCAAGACTTATGTGTTTACCCCTGACTATCTATTTTAGTCTTTGTTACGGACATTTTAGAAAACGACATAAGTCTGTTAAATCGTCACATCCTTGTTTGTTACTTCAACAGCAATTTAGTAACGAAAATAAAAGTTAACAACTACACAATTGTTTTTAACCGTGTTCAGTTCCTAAAAAATAATTATATTATCAAACGTTTCCACGTAATTTACTAATCGTCATAGCAAAAGATAATTCCATGAAAATTACGTTCTTTTAAATGTAAAAGGAATATTCATTTTCACAATATAATCTACTACGGTTTGGAAAAATATTATCTTATACCACCCGTCAAAATTTTACATTTTAATAAATGATAAGAAAATTCTAAAATTTGCAATCTCGCACTATTGCATGAACCTTTATTAATACTTATATTTCTTATAAGCATTACAATAAATTTTTCTCTCAAATGTAATTTACTGGAAGGATTAAAAGAATTTAAATATTCTAGAAGAAACATTTCATCTGATTCATTATTGATTTTCATCACTATCAATTTCCGAGTTTTAAAATAATGTATGAAAATAATATAAATTTTGCAATAAAGAATCAAAAAGTTTTTCCAAAAAAACATTTTATTTTTTACTTGCATTAAATTTTGTTTCAACTCATTCATATAAAATTGTTTTCACTAATTATTATATGCGTTACATCTTTAGTTTGGATACCATTAAATTAAATTAAATATTGCAGTAAATTAAATTTTTAAATACTATTATTGGTAATAAGAGTTTAAAAATCCTCATTATTTAAAATTACAAAAGCATCTTTTTCATCTTTATATATTTAATGACTATTAAATAAATGACTTTACTTAGCTACTTCATAACCGCATTATAGGTAATAATAAATATATCTATTACATTTATTTGAACTTAAGAGCATGACGAAGCTGTCCGCCTTCTAATAATATTTCCAATCTTAACTTATGAATAAACGATGCGTTTAATCGAGTTTTTTTGCTACAAAAAAAAATTTGTAAGATTAAACTCTAGTGCGGACAACTCAAGTAATTCACCTAAATATTATATATACAAAGTTATAATAAAAACTTTCAATATATCGTATTTTAAGGTTAGGTTTGTCGATTTGATGTCTAATTCCAACCAGCCATAAAAAAAAAAAGTAAATATTTTTATTTTAACAAAAATTATTGTATTAATGTAGCTTTATGGACAAGTAATTTATTTTTTATTTAAGAATTTAATATGATAAAATAAAAAAGCAATCGATTTGCCGACATGCGTTCATTTACAAAAACGCTGCCAGTGCTTTGGTGTAATGCTTTCTCATAGAGCTATTGTGTTAGAGTATTTTGATTTCATTTTGCTTTCTCAAAGAAAAATTATTGTATCGGTGAAAAATTTTTTCTATTTTTTCGTTAATTTGTACATATTTAGACTCCGGAGTCAAAAAAGTGGTTTCAAATAAAAATTTTTCAAAATTTTCAAAATGCTCAAAATTAAAACCTGAAAATTAGTTTTAAAAATTTTTTTCTTCTGACAATACGGATAACTTCACGAATTTTGGGGCAAACTTTTTACGTAAAATAAAAAAAAGAATTTTTTTCTTCAAATTTTACAATTATCTAAAATTAAAACCACCTAAGAAAATCAGTTTGGGTGGGGCTCGAACATTAGAATTTTTTATTTAATGAATATTTATTTAGAGTGCCACAATTACAAATAGCGTATTCCATAATTTAGAATAAAGTAATAATGAATTTTCATGATTTCAAAAAATATGATAATGTCAAAATCGATTAAAATATTTAGAGTTCTTTCGAAATCTTGATATATTTACTAAATTTACTACTTTATTTTGCTACTTTTATTTCGATAAGTAATATTCTAAAACCTCCATATTATTTTCGTTCTCATAAATCTAAGATAACTTAACTTCAATGTTAATAAATAAAAAATTAAGTCAGCCCCAATGTTTTCGTTTTCTTGTAGTCAAATAATTTCCCAATTTGAGCAAATCCATCAGTACTTAAAGTAAAATACAAAAAAAATAAAAATAGAATTGAAAAAATGTTTTAAATTGTTCTAAAATTAAAACACCAAGAAAACCAGTTTTCAATACTTCCGTACCAGTTAAAAAAAAAAATTTAGCAAAATTTGAAGGAAATCTGTCGAGTACTTTTCGAGATCTAATTACGTAATGAGTACATCACACACACATACATACAACTTTTCTGCCCTACAAAAAAAAACAGGTGAGAGATCATTACATGAGATTTTGGCATGATGAATCACCTAAGAAATCAGGTGATTTCTCGCCTGATTTTTTAGGTACCTTTTCCACGAGTTGAATATGTACAAATTAATAAAAAAAAGAAAAATTTTTTATTGATAAATTTTCTTTATAGAAATAAAGTGTATTAAAATATATTTATGACTCATAAATCTTAAGACATGATACAAACAACATTTTTCATTTTAAATAGTGTTAAAAACAAAATCTTTTAACTAATCAAAGTTTTAAGAAGTGGGTTTTTAAAACTTTTGGATCAAACTTTTTTATTTAATTATTTAAGCTAAAAGTTTTATTAGTTAATAAAAAACAAAAATTATCAATACATTTAAATCTGATTTTTTTCAGACGAAACTCAGGTCTGATAGCTCAAATAACTACAGTTGAGTAGAAAGTATACCCAGTTTTCAGCTTATTCTATATAAAATAACATAGTATAGTAAAAATCGTAAAATTTATAAATATATATTTATATTATAATAACAACTTTAGTAATATTTTTTTTCATATCTTTCAAAAAATTTATAAAAAAAATTGTAACAAATACCCATAAAACATAAACATTAATTTCGTATACAAACACATATAAGAATATTCTCTAAAAAATACTCCAACAAACAATAATTATTACAAATTTAACACTTACACAATTTTCTTTTTTTATGTATATAAAATTTTTAAAACCATTATTCTTTATTTTCAAAAAATAACAACGTTTCATAATTTTCTTATTTTTTTATTTTCATAATATCTCTTTCATCTGCTTTTTTTTTTTTGCTCGTTTCAACTAATTTCTAACCCTATGTTTTTTCGTTTTCTTGACCAAAAATTTCTTCTCTTTATACACGCTTCTCTCTTGTTTTAGTCCTTTTTAATACTCTTTTTTGTACTTTTAAAAAACTCCTTCTCTTTTTTAAAAATTAATAACTCTTTGTTTTTTTTTAAATATACTTTTTCATTTTTTTACTTAAACTATACATTGGTTATATACATAAAAATATTGCTTGGTTTAAAATAAAATATTCTTATTCTATTTTAATTGAGTTACTTCTATTATATTTAAAAAACAATGCCTAGAAATTAATTTTTATTTATTTAAAAAATCTAAACCCTTTAAAATTTAATTTTTGGCGCCTATTCTATATCGACCAATCAGGATTCGATCTTTAGATGCTTCAACATGGCGGCTCATCATTTTTTTAAGAAGGATTTTTAAAAAATAACATTTCATTTCAGCAGTTACAGAATTTAAAAGACGAAATATCTCAATTTTTCAAAAAATACATAAACGCTTTTTAAATTTATGTTGCACATAGATTAATTATTTAAGAAAAATTGAAAATTCTTTCAGAAAAATAACTATTTTGCATCTTATCTGACTGCTCATGCTGTTAATTACTATTTTGTAATAAAATTACTTTAAAAATTGAAGATGTCATGCAAATTAGTATTTTAATAATAAAAAGCTATTATATGGATTTTAAATAAACACACAATACTGATTTGATTAATTAACAGTTTATTGAGATCCAAAGTGGTCATTCTTTAAATGAGATTATCTTAAAGAAATGATCGGCAAGACTATTTGAAAATTGACAGTAATAACATATGAAATAGAAACTCATTTAAAGTTTCAAAAGATTATCTGCCTTTTTAATAAACAACAAATTATAGCTGATGGAGGAGCTATCTGACTATTAACAAAATGTATATGATTATTAAATCTTTGAAACTTTATGAGAAAAAATTAAGAATGACAGATAAAGGGAAACATCTCTTCCAATTAAAAAATATTAAAGAATTATGAAATGTATCTTAAAAAATCAATTCCGAATTGTTTATTATATGTTTGAATGGTTTATTATGGTTATGTAAATTAAATATTTTTATTATTTTTTTTTAATGATTTAACAAAAATTTAACTTAAAATGAATGAAAAAATAATAAAAGAATAAATAAAAGAATTAAGGAATGTACTTTGATAAAGCATATTTTTTAAAAAGTGTTGTCAACTTCAACAAAGCGCATTAACGGCAGGCCGGAGTAGATCCTGATACCGACCGAGTAACAATTGAGTTGTTTGTTATTTACTCAAGTATTAATCGGTGTATCTTCAAATTAAATGTTAAGCGCAATAGATATTATTATTATGAACATCTATGCACAAGAAAAAAAAATTCTACCGCTTTGTTTTTGAGAAAAGTAAGGAACACCGAAGTAAAAGATTATGTTTATAATATTTTTGCGTTCCTTACTTTTCTCAAAAACAAATCGGTAGATTTTTTTCTTCTTGTGCATAAATATTTGTAATAATAATATCTATTGCGCTTAACCTTCAATTTGCAGATACACCGATTAATACTTGAGTAAATAACAAAAATTTCAATTAGACAAGGACAGCGAATCCGGCCTGCTCTTAAGGGGATGTAAAACGGACACTACACCTGTACTAATGAATTTGGCCTATCTTTTCATTATATTGCAAAACTTGGGGAAAAGAAATGCTTTAGCTTGTAGTATTAACCATTAAGATTTTTCAGTTAAATTTTCAAATAAATTCATTCATTAGTTTTTCAGAATTTTGGGTTCCAATATTATATATTAAAATTTTTAGATTTTGTACATGAAATCTAAAATTCTGAGAAACTAATGAATAAATTTATTTCAAAATTTAACTAAATAATCTTCATGGTACATACTACAAGCTAAAGCATTTATTTTCTTAAAATTTTGCAATAAAATAAAAAGATAGTAAATATTTATGAGTACAGGTGTAGTATCCATTTTACATCTCCTTAAATAAAAATCACGCTAAATACCATTAGTGTTAAAAAAACATTTATTAAAAAAATGGTTTAATTTTTATAATTACAAAAAAATTTAATTATAATACTGCTTATAAATTTGCTATGTGTTATCGAACTAAATGAAAATCTAAAAAAAAACTATCGTATATTTAGAAAGAAATATCGTAAGAAAATCCAAAGAAGTAGGTATTTTAAAGTATTTACTAAAAAGAATGTATTACAATTTTTTTAAAACTTCTTATCATATTATGAAGTTAACTGAAAAATAAAATGTATTCGTTTAATTTTTTAAAGATGGATTTGTTTAGTTACTTTTTAAGTATGATTCAATAAAATTTGAAAATAATATATTTGATAGTATTGCATTGTTTTGTGTAATTTGTGAAAATTATTTTCATTGGAAATCGTATCACATAAGTACGTAAACTTAACGTAAAATTTTTGTATGCTTTGAAACAAAAAAAAATTTCGTCAAATTTACATCAAATATATGTACTTCATTATTGAAATCGCCCCATTATATAGAATTATACATTTCATTATTAAAAAAATTTATATTCTTTATAAATTTTTTAATAGAAATTTTCATTTTAAAATTTACCTAAGAACTTTTTTGAAGTAGCCGAATTTTAATCCAAGCCAACGATATGTAAAAAAAATAATTTATTGATAATTTTATTATTAAAACAGTTTTAAACGTATGTGGTAAACGTTATTTTGTTGTATTTTTTATAATAAAATGTTAATTATATTGATATTGCACCTAAACATTTACTAAATTTGAAATTTTTCCAATACTATAAATTTTTTCTAACAAATATAATACAAAAAAAAAACTTTTGAAATTTTTAACTGAAAGTTCATTCAAAGTACTTGTAATAATTAATTTGGCAATTTTTTTCATATTTTAATAACTAATGATCAAAGCCTACTCATAAGGAGAAATCATCTCCACCTTCAAGAAACAAATTCGGTTAAAACTACAAGATATGATTTCGTGATGAAAAAAATTAACCCATATTTTTTCTTTTGCTTAAATAGATTTCAGAGACAAAGATATACACATTTTTCAATAATATAATGAAAAGAAGTTGTTGTAAGAACTTAAATGATCGGACAACTAAAAATCTTACAGAAAAATGTATTAAATATTAAAAAAGTACAAATTAAATACTTTAATTTAAGCCTTATTAGCTTAAAAAAGCTTAATGTCCCTGGTAGAAATTTGAACATTAAAAATGGTGTGAACAACAATTTATGACCATTTTCAATAGTAATATTTTGTCATGTCAATATTGGCGAATAAATGGCAATTTTTTGCTGAATCTGCAGAGCTCAAATTTTTTGGTATATTGGTTAGCATCTTATAGGCAAAAAATGCTAATATAAAAATGTTGTTAAAAATTTTTGTATTTAGCCAAAAAAATACGCATTTTAAGTAAACGGAGAGAAAAAATCAGTAACAGTTATCTAAAAATTAGGTAAACTGTGGACAACTTTTTTTGACTAGTTATATAACTTTTTAGTAATGAGTCCTTAATTTTTCAGATCATAGGTAAAATCATAACCTCACTTTTGCCACGTGGCGAGAAAATATAGATTAGTATTTATTCACATTCCTTCGTCAATGTTTATTTTTATTGGAATTTATAAAAATAAAAATAATATTAAATTTTCTTAAAATAAAAATATGAAACGCAGTACGAAACGAGTATAAAAATATCGTTTTTTAAAATAATAAATGGAAAATTTTATTAATCGTTTAAAAATAACCTCTAACAATCCGATCACAACTCAAAATATACGCGCGAATATATTAACAAAAGTGATTCTATTAATGATTAATGATAACTTTCAAGAAAAAACCTTAAATGATTCTTAATAGTACCCCGTCAAAAACGTTTAGCTAAAAAAATTAACTAAAAATATAGCTAAAAATACAGCTAAAAATACAGCTATATTTAGCTGGAATATAGCTATATTAATCTGGATTTTTTAGGTAAAAATCCAGTTATTTTTTAGGTAAAAATCCAGTTAATATTTTGAGTCTCTTGTAACAGCGGAAAATATAACTGTATTTTCAGCTGTATTTTTAGCTGTATTTTTAACTGTATTTTTAGCTTATTTTTTGAGCTAATCGTTTTCGACGAGGATAACAATAGCTGATAATATAGCTAAATTTTCAGTTATATTTTTAGCTGTATTTTTAGCTTAAATTATTTTATAATTTCACGGAATAATAACTCGTTAGTTATTTTCCTGTAAAGAAAGTTCCAAAAATGAGGTGAACCTCTTAGTGTCAGCTCTCCGAAGATCGAAGAGCTTCTGCGTTTTGGCACAAAGTATCTTGCTCTTTTATACCTGTGTCCTTAAAATTTGTCGATGGAATCGTAAAATTTAGAGAAACGCCACCTTGCGACGTAGCATTAATCAATAATTAAAGGCAGGTAAGTTCACTTCACGTCGCTAGGTGGCGGATCTCTAAATTTTACGATTCCATTAAGAAATTTTGAGGCCATAGGTATAAAAGAGCAAGATACTTTGTGCCAAAATGTAGCTCTTCGATCTTCGGAGAGCCGACACTACGAGGTTTACCTCATTTTTGGAACTTTCTTTTACAGGAAAATAACTAACGAGTTATTATTCCGTGAAATTATAAAATAATTCAAGCTAAAAATACAGCTAAAAATATAGCTGAAAATATAGCTATATTATCAGCTATTGTTCGCCTCATCAAAAACGATTAGCTCAAAAAATTAGCTAAAAATACAGTTGAAAATACAGCTAAAAATACAGCTGAAAATACAGTTATATTTTCCGCTGTTACAAGAGACTCAAAATATTAACTGGATTTTTACCTAAAAAATAACTGGATTTTTACCTAAAAAATCCAGATAAATATAGCTATATTCCAGCTAAATATAGCTGTATTTTTAGCTGCATTTTTAGCTATATTTTTAGCTAATTTTTTTAGCTAAACGTTTTTGACGGGGTAATCAATTAGAGCACAATTTGATAGACTCTACTGTTAACTATCTATATTCAAATAATAGTGGATCAGACTCAACATTTTATTAGCATTTTTTAGCACTATGAAGGTTGAAAAAAACGTTTCATATTAGTTCAAATAATGGCCATAAAACATTCCCATTTTCTGCTCTTCACTTTAAAGAAATGGCCATAAAATGGTAGAAAAAGCGTTTCATTTTCTACCAGGGGTGGTTAAAAAGTTAAGCTTAATTGAAAATTATTACATATTAGTTAATAGTTTTAGCATATAATATATGATAAATTTTTTACTCTATTTCACTTGTATATTTTGATCGTTCGTAATTCGTAACTTTTGAACTACATAACCTTTTTTGATGCAATACAGCTTAAATTAATATATTTAGGTACCTTCTTTGATCCATCACACATTTTCTTGTAAGAATTTTAGCTGTTTGGCTATTCAAGTTCCGGTAAGCGTTTCTTTTCACTATATTTTTTATGAAATATCGGTATTTTTATATCCGGAACCTTTTTTCATTTAATTTTTTTCATAAAAAATCAGATTCTTTAGTTTCAACCAAATTCGTTTTCCGAAGATAGGGACCTTTCTTCTCCTTGTTCATTTGAAAATTTTTCATTCAAATTAAATTTTGTAATTCTTTTTGTAAGATTTTTATGAACTTAATTTAAACTTTATATAATGTTTATTCAAAACATAGTATCCCTTCCGTTAAAAAATGCCAAATTCTGAACTTTATTCAAGAACATTTATTTTTTATGCTATTTTAGATTTATTATTAATGTCTTAAACATTTTTATTTTATTATTATGTTTTAATACTTTCTATTTAACATTTTCTATTATGAAACTAGTTTCTCATAAGGTTTTAAACAATTTTCAAATTACATACTTTCTTTAAGTATATTATTAATTTATTTATGTTTAGAATTTAATTAATATTTTATAAATTCTTTTTAAATGTTATGCATAAATTTATTTGATCTATTTATAAATTATATTTATGAACGTTATATAATTATATTATATTTACAAACGTATAATCTTTAAAACATATTATCTTCATAAAATTCAAAATAAATGAGCTTTGGCTACAATCATAGAAGAAAATCTGTCAGAATAATCAATTCCACAAATCACTTATGTGAAATGGATCTATAAAATTAAGAAGAATTCAAAAAGAGAAGATAAAATAAATATCAAATAAAAATTTTCATTTCATTCAATTTAAGAAAATAATCTATATTTAAAAAAAAACCGTTTTTAAAATTTTTATTGCTAATATTTTTTATTAAAAAAACGTTTTTAAAATTTTTATTGCTAATATTTCTTATTAAAAAAATTTTTTTATTTAAAATTTTTTTTGTATTCAAATTCTGCATTTAACAGCGTTTGGGAATTTGAAAAAAGCTTTAATTTTTTTATACTAGCGATGCAAGGAACAGTAAGTCTGAATTAAAAATTTTATGTTTAAAAAAGCGTTAATTAGCACATGCTTAGAAAATGGTTGCAGTTAAGAAGGGGCCGAACTATCTGTCTTTGTCTAATAGCGTTTTTCATCATTTATGTAAACACTATCCGGCCTAACAAGAAAAAAATAGCAGCCCCCGCTAGATATTAGTATAGTAAGTAAATTTTGTAATAACAACCAAATTTTTTCACTGCGTAGTTTTTGAATAATTAGAGACCTACCAAAAAAAGATAGGTTATATTCTAGATTGCTAGTAGGTCTCTAATTAGTCAAAAACTATGCGGTAAAAAATTTGGTTGTTATTACAAAATTTACTAATTATACTAATATCTAGCGGGGGCTGCTATTTTTTTCTTGTTATACCGGATAGTGTTTACATAAATGATGAAAAACGCTATTAGACAAAGACAGATAGTTCGGCCCCTTCTTAACAGTTATTTTATTTTAAACGGCTGTATTGTAGGTCAATATTTTTTATCAAAAATGTTCCTTATTGTATTGTAACAAATTTTATTTGTAAGCATATTATTAATTTTTTTTAATAACTATTCTGGTAGAAATTAGTCCGGGCTACTAGACAGTTTTAGCTAGAATAATCAAGCTCTAGACAGATCTGTACAGACAAACTAGACAGATCTGTACTGGCGTGTAACGCCTTTCCCTTCTAGATGTCCGTATAGTTTTTCCTTATGGAACTGTACAGTTCTATCGAGGCGTTAACGTATATTAAGGGTTAGGCGCAACATAATTTCATATAGACGTTTTAGTTCGTCATTGTATTTCATGGCGTCACCTGCACGAATGTATACTATATTGAAATGTATAGTCGTGTGTATGTAAATATTCTGTCTTTGTCTCTCGCATGATAACAAAGAGAGATAGAGATAGAGACGCGACTATAAATCCCAGCCTATACGTGATACTAGCACTTTTACTTTCAATCTGACTTCTAGTGATAGTTTTGTTGTACTTTCCGTTGTTCAGTTGATAAATTTTTAAAATTTTTATTCATCGATGTTTTTACATACGATATTTGAAGGAAAGATGCAATGAAAGAACATTATAAGGTTAGGTTTGGCTTTACTTCGTCACATGCTGCATGCTTTGTAAGTTGGTAGCGCGCGCATTCAAGGGTTATATTAGTCTATATCCATCTAGTTTTTCTTATCCAGAATAATCAAGTTTTACTATAAAGGCCTAGAGAGCTTATAAGGGCGCCTAGATAAAATTTCTACCAGGGTAAAGGCAAAGCATAAGATTTTAACTTGGAAAAATTTTTAATTGTTGCGACGTACCCTAAAATTTAGCCAACACAGCTATTGTACGTTTTTTATTTAAACCAAATAACATATTTTTATTATTTTCTTGCCCCAAACTTAATTTTTTTAATTATCTAAACAGTTTTCATTATTTAATAACAAAATTAGTAAAATAAGCATTTTAAGAACAAACACGTTGCATGCTGCACATCGTTTTTATGATTAAATTTTGTTTATTTGAATAA
Organism: Anastatus disparis; assembly: GCA_017163975.1. Taxonomy (NCBI): domain Eukaryota; kingdom Metazoa; phylum Arthropoda; class Insecta; order Hymenoptera; family Eupelmidae; genus Anastatus; species Anastatus disparis. Next base: position 5,115,409 of record JAFFSR010000074.1, read on the forward strand.
TTAATTTCTTCATTTTTTTGGAATATTGTATATAAATACATTTTTTAGGATATAATAAAGTATTCACGCATTTTATTACATTCATCCTAAATAACAGTAAAAAATATACTTTAAAAAGGTAAAATAAACGTCAAAACATAAAAAATTTAAATTTAATAAATTAACTGCTATTTTTGAACATTAAAAACATAGATAAAATTTTTCCTAATTAATTATAAAACTGAAAAAAATTTTAAATGCTTTTCATATTATGGTTCAAAGTTTGGAATCATTGTAATAATTACAAAAAAAAATTAAAATCTATTTTTTTTATTTTTGGAAATGTTAAAATTCAATGTGAAATTTTTAAAAATAAAATGGAATTTAAAGTCATTTTCATTTAAAACACGCTTTCGTAAAATTTGCAAGGTTTCGTAAAGTTTCATTTTTCCTAAATCAGATTATCGATATTATGAATATATATTAAGTTAATTCAATAAAAAGACATTTAAAACCTGATATCAAGATATTTGCTGCTATACTAAGAAATGATATTAAAAAGGATATACTGATATTAATATACTTTTAATAAAAGCATTTCTTCATTTTTTTATGTGTCTAAAATGAAATGATGTTTATCAACATTTTATGTTGAATTTTTATTAAATAAATTGAAAATAATGTTATCAAGCTCTTATATAAGTTTAGAAAATGCCAATTTTTAAGAGACTAAAAGAATTAGGCTATTTAAAATGTAATGAAAATTTTATTTAATCTGTCTTGTGAGAACTTAAATTATTATATTTGTGAAAACAATCAGAGCCGGCCCTAGGGGGGGGCGAAATTGGGCCGCGCCCAAGGGCGTCGAGTAGTTGGGGCGCAAAATCCATTTTCAATCTTTATATATATATATATATATATATATATATATATATATATATATATATATATATATATATATATATATATATATATATATATATAAATAAGTAATGTTTGTTTTTAAATTTTTAATGCTTTTGAACTAGGTTTTCATGAATTATTTAATTTATTTTTAAAAATACTTCCAATATAGTTTTTAATTTTTTTGAAAATCAAAATGCAATGAAGCAAATGTACTAATTATATCGATCCCAATGCTATTGGGCGATAGTATATTATAACACTTAAAAAAAAACACTGTTCTAACTTTTTAATAAAGCAACATTGTTATCATATTAAAAATATATCAAGTTAATTAATACCTATTATTTTGTTTTAATTAATATTCATTTCTTACAGTTATACAATAATACTTATTTTTATAAAGAAAAATCTAAAAGAATTAATTGAATGAGTACCGTAGTACAATCAAAAATATGTGAAAACTTAAGATAATTGAAAATGAATAAATAACAAATTTTTTCAGATCATAAAATGCAGAATTTAAAATTAACTTTTTCGAATATATTTCAATAAAACTTTACCCAAAAATTCTTCATAAGTTGACATGTACACGATACTTTTAAAATGTACAAAAGAGGCAAGACAAATTAAAAATTAATTCGTAAAATTTATTTTATTTAATCAATATATTTTAATTTGCTTCATAGTGAAAATATTTCTCAGAAATATTTAATCTTTTTTTTATAACCGTTAAAAGTTTTAACGTTTAAGAGCAGGTTGTATATCTCTATCCTTTTCTAATCGAAGAATTTATTTTTTTGCAAAAACTAATAATTGTAGCAAAAAATAGAGAGATAGCCCGATCTCGTATAATAAATAGGAAGATTTTCTTTGATGAGGAAAAATTATTTTTATCGATTCGTTTTGAAGAAAACCTTGAAAAACTTAAAAAATAGAGGTTAGGATGGATGATTCAGTTTTTCAAGGTTTTCTAAAAAACGAAGCGATAAAAATAATTTTTCCTCATAAAAGAAAATCTTCCTTTTTATTATACGAGATGGGGCTTTCTTCTTATTTTTTGCTACAACTATTAATTTTTGTGAAAAAATCAATTTTTTGATTAGAAAAGGACAGATATACTCGACCTCCTCTTAAGCCTGAATTACGAACATTTTAATAGAAAAATTATTATAATTAACTAAGCCTAAGAAACATTGATTCTATTTAAATTAGTTAGTTTGATTATTAAATTTTGAAAACTTCACGTATACGTCAAATGGCAACGCTGCAAATTTATCACAAGCTCGAGAAAATTTTTTAGCATGTCAAGAGTTTAGCATCATGGTACTTTGTAACTCAGTAATTAAATATTTAAATAAAATATTTGTGTAAAAAGGTTATGTGTTAATTAAAATTTTTTCGTTTTCACAAAAAAATATACTGTAACTTAACCATTACCGTTAATATGATTATAAAAATTATAAATTGACTAGTGATAGACGCTGTTTTATCGACAGCGTAAATTTTTCCAATTAATAAATACTATGATGCGAAACTGTAGTGATGCTAAGGAATTTAAATTATAAGTCATACGATAACTAACAAAATATGTATAGCCCTGCTAGAACAGGACGTTATAAAGACGTCATTAAGACGTTTTAAAAATCACGAGAAAACGTCCATTTTTAATGTATAAAATGACGTTCAAAAAACGTCTTTTAAGAGCAGGTCGACTTTTTCTGTCCTTTTCTAATCGACGAACTGATTTTTTCACGAAAACTAATAATTTTAGCGAAAAATAAAGAGAAAGCCCCATCGCGTATTAAAAAAAGCTATATTTTTTTTAATAAGAAAGAATTGATTTTCTCGCTTCGTTTTCAAGAAAACCTTGAAAAACTTAAAACATAGAGGTTAGGTTGGACAATTTGGTTTTTCAAAGTTTTCTTGAGAACGAAGCAATAAAATTAATTCTCTTTTATTAAAGAAAATATAGCTTTTTTTAATACGCGATGGGGCTTTCTCTTCATTTTTTGATAAAGTTATTAGTTTTTGCAAAAACTTAATTCTTCGATTAGAAAAGGATGGAGATACGTGACCTCCTCTTAAACGTTATTTTGGCCGCGGTATTTTTCACAAAAAAGTTGACAGATAGGTATAGAGACGTATTAAAGACGTTTTAAAAACGTATATACTACAAGTGATGGACTTTATTCGTACGAGACGTTTTCAAAACGTCTTTTAAACGTCTTAAAAAGATTCTTAGAGACGTTTTCAAAACGTCTTTTAAACGTCTTTAGAACGTCCCTAAATATGTGTAAAAAAATTTTAATAGATTACATTACTTTTATTCACATATATGACACAGAACGTCAAATAATAATTAGAGGTTATATATTTATTATTAGGAAAAGAAATATAAAAAAGTAGGGATAATTTTACTTATTTTATTCAATCCGTAATGATTTCAGCCTTCATTACAGGACGGATCAACAATATAAATATTTAATTCATACATTAATTTTTATAACTTTTTGCTGCAACTGATGCTGTCCCAGATTTTCAACTGCCTTATCATCTTCAAATTGACTGTTTATCCGTTATTAAAGAGAAAGATGATAAATAAAAATTCGTTAGTAACCAATAAACAAACAAGATGATTAGGCATTCGGAAAGATGGGACAACATAAGTTCAAAAAATTATAAAAATTAATGTATGAAATGAACACAGATAATGAGAAATTGCAATCAATACTTAAAAAATTATAGAATAAATGGATTGAAGCAGGCTATAATTGAAGCTAAAGATTTAGCACAGCAGTTAAATATTAAGCCTGTATTTAAGTCAACGAAAAGAATAAGACGAATTAAACGTCACTACGATGATATAACTGAAGATGAGCCTATAATTTCACCAGAGAAAAAATTTGAAATAGATTTTTTTAATTGTCTTTTGGATACAGTTATAGCATCAATGACAGAAAGATTTAAACAATTAAGTGCTTATTCACAAACATGGGGATTTTTATACAATTTAAACAATTTGCCAGGAAAAGAAGAACTTTTGAAACTTTGTATCAATTAACAAACTGCCTTGACGGTAAATTCAAGCTCGGACATCAATGGAACTCTGCTCTGTGACGAATTAATTAGTATTCAATCTTTCATTGACGTTAAGAATCACAATAAAATTGATCCGATATTTATTTTAAATTTTATAAAAAACAAAGATTTGTTAGATCTATACTCTAACATATGGATTGCTATGCGAATTTTATTGACCATACCAGTGACTGTCGCAAGTGGTGAACGGAGTTTCTCAAAACTCAAATTAATCAAAACTTATTTAAGATCAACGATGTCTCAAGAAAGACTTTCTAGTTTGGCAACACTTTCTATTGAAAATGATATTGTTGAAAATCTAGATTTTACGGAATTAATAAGAGAATTTTCTGATAAAAAAGCTCGAAAAGTTCATTTTGGGTATTAATAAAAATTTACGATTTTATTTTCTGTTTAAGTAAAACGTTATTATCTATAAAATGTTTAAAAAAAATAAAATTAATTTCTCGCACTTTTATTATTAGTAAAATCTTTTATTAATATGTTATTTTATTAATATTTTATTAATATTTAATATTAATATTTTATTATTTGATATTTCTTGATTATGTATTTATAATAAATTAAATTTTTTTAATAATATTTTTCTATTTTTTGTTAATGATAAATTACAAAATATTCGTCTTAATTGATCTTCATCAAGTATTTCAGCCGATTTATAAATTTGGAGCGTTTTGATTTCCTTAAAGGGGCGCTATGGATAATTTTGCCCTAGGGCGTCTGTGAGACTAAGGCCGGCTCTGAAAACAATTTTTTTGTTTTGGAAATAAGAATTAATGACATTATAAAAATATGATATTTAATAAAAGAAAGAAGAAAGAGTCCAATTTTTAAAATATTCATGATATTCAATGTAATTTTTATTTAAAATGCGCTTTAATAAAGTTTACATTCGTAAAATTATTTATTTTTTCAGATTTATTTATTATTTTACTTTTCCCAAATGAAATTAGATTTATTCATATTTATTTTCTATTTTTATTAAATGAGTTAAAAATGTCATACATTTAAATAAATTTAGAAAAGATCCTTTTTACTTTTCTAAATTGAAATTAGATTTATTTATATTTATTTTCTATTTTTATTAAATGAGTTGAAAATGTCATAAATTTATATAAATTTAGAAAAGGACCTTTTTTTAAAGAACAAAAAAGGTTTTATTATTCGCAAAGGAGTAAGAATAAAAAACAACTATAATTTATAATAAATTTTTTTAATCTTCAATATTTTCTATTTAGCAGGAAAAAATTACAGAACTAGCTACGTTTTTATTTCATATTGATATAAGTTATATATCCATGTAATATTGACATCAAAACTTTTTTCTATCCCTATCTGTAAATATATTTTTTTATATTTTAGAAATAAAATAGAATTTAAAGTTTTAAATAAATTTAAAATTTTATTTTTTCCGCTGTAAAAATTAATTATAAAAATATATAGTAAAAAAAAAATAGGTGGAGCATCGGGTTTGAACTTGGCAAAATTAGAATAACGGCGAGGTGCATAAAAACTTAGTGACCAGAGCCACCGCATACATTAGTTACACAGGGTAAAAAGTAACATATGTTCATCTCTCCCAAAAGATTTTATTTATTATAATTTGTTTAATTATACCTTAAGGATTTTTAGTATTAAAAAATATATTCATGTTCCAAATATAAATTTGTGATTATTCAACGAATTTCCGGGACAATTAATCACATTTACATAAATGAGCTAAAGCGAGTTTGCCGTAAGTTTACCTGCGCCACTGGAAGTCGCGTGTTTCATGTGTTTGTCTCCTCCCCTCTCGCTTGCTTCTCTACGCGCGTGCAGACGTGCAGGGACTTGGCGCGTATAGTTCGGGCATTTGTCCATGTGGTGGCAGTAGTTGACATTGAATTTTAACGGGCATGCTCTCGCCTATGCTCATCGACGATCTCTACTAATCTTTGGTCGTATGCGATTGATCACTACCCACACAGCATGAAAGAATTTTGAAATAATTTCATGAAATATTACAAGTAATAATACGTTGAAAGCATTTAAAAAGAACTTAAAAAGATAACTATATTCTTTTGAAAAGAATTTATGAAATAATACACAGGAAGATTACAAAGTCTTTACAAAAATATTACCAAAAAGGAAACGAAAGTTAAGACATGAAATATTACACGATTCCTTACTGAAAGGACTTTGAAAAGACTTTTTGAAAGAAAACAAGAAAGAACTCAGAAATCTTCCAACGATTAAAATCAGAAAATAATTTAGAAAGATTTTCGGAATGATCTAAGGTATTCTTTCACTGAATCATTTCAAGATTCATTTAAAAAGCTTTCATGAAATGATTCATGCAATATTTTGGTAAAGTCTCGAGAAATCTTACATGAAATAATTTTGAAATCTTTTTGAAATATTTCATGAAATAACTTATGATAAGAATAAAAGTTATTACATGAATCCTTACTGAAAGGACTTTAAAAAGACTTCTTGAAAGGAAACAAGAAATAACTCAGAAATCTTTCGAAGGTTTCAGTCGTAAAATAATTTAGAAAGATTTTTGGAATAATCTAAGTTATTTTTTCACCGAATAATTTCAAAATTCTTCCAAAAAGCTTTTATGAAATAATTCATGTAATATTTTGGTAAAGTCTCAAGAAATCATACATGAAATAATTTTGAAATCTTTTTGAAATATTTCATGAAATAACTTATGATAAGAATAAAAGTTATTACAGGAATCCTTACTGAAAGGATTTTGAAAAGACTTCTTGAAAGGAAACAAGAAAGAACTCAGAAATCTTCCAACGATTCAATTTATAAAATAATTTAGAAAGATTTTTGGAATAATCTAAGTTATTCTTTCACCGAATAATTTCAAGATTCTTCCAAAAAGCTTTTATGAAATAATTCATGTAATATTTCGGTAAAGTCTCAAGAAATCATACATGAAATAATTTTGAAATCTTCTTGGAATATTTCATGAAATAACTTATGATGGGAATAAAAGTTATAACATAAATCCTTACTGAAAGGACTTTGAAAAGACTTCTTGAAAGGAAACAAGAAAGAACTCAGAAATCTTCCAACGATTCAATTTATAAAATAATTTAGAAAGATTTTCGGAATGATCTAAGGTATTTTTTCACCGAATAATTTCAAGATTCTTCCATAAAGCTCTTATGAAATAATTCATGTAACATTTTGGTAAAGTCTCAAGAAATCATACATGAAATAATTTTGAAATCTTTTTGAGATATTTCATGAAATAACTTATGATGAGAATAATAGTTATTACATAAATCCTTACTGAATTGACTTTGAAAGGACTTTATGAAAGAAAACGTGAAAGATAACAGAATCATTTAGAAATATTTTCGGGATTAGTTTATTATTTATCCGCTTGATGGCGGTATCTCTTACTCTCGCAAGCGGTAAGAGTGCTTCCCGTTCCATATATAAGGAAAATAAGAATCTTAAATTGAAACTATAAATTGTTATGCGTGCGATGTCTGTGTTATGATAACTTCGATTTTAACCGCTGTAAAACTATTCGTAATCCTATGAATAATTATATCATCATATATCCGTTATGTGTGTGTGTGTGTGTGTGTGTGTGTGTGTGTGTGTGTGTGTGCGTGTATGTGTGTGTGTATGTGTGTGTATTAATTCTAAATTGATTCTTAAATAATACAGGAAAGAATAAAATTTCTTGAACTTTACACGTCTCTCAACTAAAGATAGATGAAAAGATTAATGCATTATTACTAAAAGAATTCATGGATCTTTACAGAATTCTTTCATTGAAAGGATTCTGTAATAATTCTATGTCCGAGGTATATTTCTTTCAGAAATAATACAATGAAATATTTTAAAAATATTTTATATCATTCTTACAGAATACTTTCAATGAAAGATGTATGAAAAGATTTAAGAATTATTACCAAAAGAATTCATGGATCCTTACAGAATTCTTTTATTGAAAGGATTCTGTAATAATTCTATGTCCGAGGTATATTCCTTTTAGAAATAATACAATGAAATATTTTAAAAATATTTCATATTATTCTTACAGAATCCTTTCAATGGAAGATGTATGAAAAGATTTACGAATTATTACCAAAAGAATTCATGGATCCTTACAGAATTCTTCCATTGAAAGGATTTTGAAATGACTTGTGAATTCTTTATGAAATATTTTTATGTATTATTTTTAAAAGAATAATACCTCGGACATAGAATTATTTCAGAATCCTTTCAGTGAAATATTTCTGAAAGATTGTAGTCCTTTCATGAATCCTTTCAGAATCCTTTCAAATTCCTTCATGCTGTATGGGTATACACATCCCACTATTCGACAGTCTGCTTTTGCTTTAACGAGATTATGTAAGCTCTATTGTCCTAAGCAATTAAATAACTTGTGAAATTCTAGTGGTAATGTTCTTGATTTAGTCAATGTTAGTGTTGGTGGTGCTCATATTAGGTTGAGTAATGATGTTTTATTTAAATGTGATAATTATCATGATCTCTTAGAAATGGACTAATGATATGGTTAAGAATTTTGATTATGAAATGTTTTATGTGCAGTATCGCTCAAAAATTCATAGAAATTTTTTTTTATTCTCAAGAACTCAAACTTAGACCTCTGATATCTTAGAAACGCTTTGATTAATTCGAAAAATTCAAGTTGCGGTTTAAGATCAGACGAAATACTATTTTTTATGATCTATACAATATTAAAAAAATTTTTTCAATCCATATTTCTATGAATCTTTCAATTTGATCCAATCAACTGTAACTTAGAAAATTGAAAATTAACTGCAAAAAAGAGTGGATTTTCTTAACGGTTGCTTTTAATCAACCTTTAATATCTATTTTTTATTAATTTTTCATATCTACTTTATTTGCTACAAGCGAGCAAAAACTGAACACAGAACAAAATCATTTTTCAGGTACAATAACATTTATTTTTCATGTTCATTTATATTTTGGCATTAATTAGCAACTTTAGTTTATACGTACAATGTATATAAAATATGTATACAAACTGAAGTTGTAAGCTTGCCGAAAAATGAACGGATATCAAAAATTTGGTTTTGACATTAATGCACTTTTCGTCAGCAAACGTCATCGACTCTGACATTAAAAATTCCCTCTTAGAGTATAGTATTGCACATCTGTATTGTTTGCGTTATGTTATAGTGAAATATAAAAGCATCGTCTTCAATGTATCATAATTACATTTATTTGTTTAAGGACAAGAACGTTTCGGAAATATGACGCGGGTTTATTATAAAGAGGCAGTTGGGGCATTTGTTGTATTCGACGTAACGAGATGTGCAACATTAGATGCAGTAACTAAATGGAAACAGGATTTAGATTCTAAGGTACAACTCCCCGATGGATCAACCATACCCTGCGTCGTCTTAGCAAATAAATGTGATCAGCAGAAAGAAGGTCTCATAAACTCTAAAAATAAAATGGATGAGTATTGTAAGGAAAAAAAATTTGCTGGCTGGTTTGAAACATCGGCTAAAGAAAATATTAATATTGAAGAAGCTGCCAAATTCCTTGTTAGCAAAGTGAGTTATATTATTACACTCTATTTTGTTGGATACTTAGACATAAACGTGATTATCTCTTATCGAAATTGTGAAATATCACTTTTAGCTTTAAATTGATGACTATTTTTATTGCTCTTACAGTTGAAATAATAATAATAACAATCATAGTTTTGATGAACAGTCTAAATATTTTTATTTATAATCACCCCTGTAGTATCTCAGTTATAAGAGGAAAATTTAAAAGGAACCTTGTAAAATCTAAAATGAAATGCAAATTTGTCCCAAAAATCAATACTTTTTCAGAAAAAAAATCACGAATCTCATCATTGATCTAAAATAACGATTTATTCAGACTTTTTTGCACAATTAAGTAACTTTGAGAAGGCTGCCCAACTGGAGGCTTCGTATATTTTTTCCTCATAAAAAAACAAAAAAAAATAAGATTTTAAAAAGCCAATTTAACCTGCTCGATTTTTAGATATACTAAATAGTATGTTTAAATCGATCAAGTAAGCATAAAAATCAGTATATTATAATTTGCAAAAATTCAGGTGAATTCTACCTCTAATTTCCAAGAAAAAGTATTCTATTTAGTTTTAACGAAAAATTGATAGTTTTTGAGGAAAAAATTCATTAAAATATTTATTTAGCAAAAAATTTGGAAAATTCGAAAAATTCCATCACGTTTAAATCCTGACCCCTTTGACCTGGATCTCTAAAATTTTTTTTGTATATTTTGGGTATCAAATAGAACATTTTCACAGATTTTCGACAAATTCTATTTTTTTGTTATGTGAGTTGACGTGAAACGTCCCATAATATATATATATATATATATATATATATATATATATATATATATATATATATGTATGTATGTATACATACATACATCGTCGCTTTCATATCAACTTGCATCCGTTGACCCGTATATTTTTTGGTTTATATATATATATATATATATATATATATATATATATACACACACATACATACATACGTTGCACATTTCACATCAATTAGAACGCACGCACATACAGGTTTATATATATATATATATATATATATATATATATATACGTTGCACATTTCACGTCAATTAGAACGCACGCACATACAGGTTTTTTATATATATATATATATGTGATATTTCATGCCAATGCGCACGCACGCACGCACAGACAGCTTTATATATATATATATATATTCATATATATGAGACGTTCCATGTCGTTTTGCATGCATGCACGCACACGTTAATATTCATGGGATTTTTCATGTCAATTGGAACGCAAGCATACACAGGTTTATATATATGGGACATTTCATGTCAATTCGCATGAATGCACACAAACTTTAATAAAGCTGGGATTTTTCATCTTAATTATTACGCACGCACACACAGGTTCATGTACATGGGATATTTCATGTCGATTCGCACGCATGCACACACACGTTAATATACATGGGATTTTTTATATCAATTTTAACGCACGCACATACAGGTTAATACATATGGGACATTTCATGTCAACTCGCACGTACTCGCAAGCACAGGTTTTTCTATATATATACTATATTGTATATATTACATGACAACTTGTACACACCTATCTAAGTACCCTTAGGTTTATATATATATGAGACTTTTCATGTCAACTCGCAAGCATGATATATATATATATATATATATATATATATATATATATATATATATATACATAAGGGACATTACATGTAGAATCGCACGTACACAGACAGGTTTATTCAAGTTTATATGGAACATTTAATTTCAACTCATACGCGCACGCACACGCTCACACATACAAACACATATTTAATTTTATATATACATATAAATACATACTTTACCTTTTCGATGTAGACACTCGTTAAAAAATAGTTATTTACTATGCTGTGGTACCCACGATCGCCGTCTTTGGATATCTAGGTGTTAATGACAACTTGAACATCATCTACAGCAAAAACTTTTGAAATTCTACTTATAGTTTAATAACTACTTTGAAGTTGTTGCAAATGTTATCTGGCCAAACATGGATGTTCCGAGTAAGATAAACATTGTCTACAAGAATATCTTTTGAAATTTAGCCATTATTTATTAATCACATGTACGTTTCCCGAGATGACATCTTACAATATCCAGGTGATCCTGGCTACCTGGAAGTCGTCTATATGAATGAAATTTGAAATTTATTATACCGGTTATGAAGTTTACAGGCATTAGCAGGGACTAGGTCAAATGAAACTTGGAGATTCTTTTAGATTTAAATTCTATGGTTGTTTGATTAAGTCGAAGAATAGTCGGAAATCAAAAGTTTCTAAAAGAACAATAGTTTAAGATTCACGCAACTTCCATGAAATATGTTGATTTACTCGTAGCCGATACCCATGCATAAAGATCATTCATACAAATCATGTCACATATAAATTTGCGGTAGTATCCCTACTAATTTATGAATTTTTCGTTAAAATAATGCCAGCGAAATTTAACTTCGAGAAAGCATATTACTATCGTAATTAGTGAATAATTTTAACCTTTTTTCATCAAACATCATTCCGATATACAGGTAATAAGAGTTATTATTTAAAAAATTTGAGAATTTATGAATCTTAGCAATTATTTACTTTTCACGAAAGTTAAGAAATCATATTAATAATTCATTTTATTTGAATTAAATCATTTAAAATCTATAAAAGTCAAATTCCAAAGATAAAGAAATTCTGAATCAGTTATGCATTCACATATAATTTTTATTCAACATTTAACATTTTTGTTTATTTAACCGAACAATAAACATTCTTGCTATTTACATGAAATCATGAAACTTTTATTTTCTACAAAAATGAAAAGTGATTTATTTAAACATCATTTTTTATAAATATTATTTCCTTAATAGACATAAATCTTTGAAATCATTAGAGATATCTAATACTATTACAAAATTATAGAAAATGAAGATATATTTTAAGAGGAAAAATCATATTTCTGTCCTTTGCTAATAAGAAAATGGGTTTTTCGAATAAAAAAAGAATTAAAATGGAGATAATATATTGACTATGAATAAGATTTACATAATTAGACACATTTATGCATATTGTGTATGGACTATGGATACATCGTATATAAATTATGTGGGCTCATATAAATACACAGGTTCTCTATAGCTTTTAATGCATGACTTCTGAATTTTTTTCCATACGATGTAACCTTATATAAAGCAATAAAACAATTTTTTTCATGTGATTTATTTAAATCATTTATTTACTTCATGCTGGTAAAAATTTACAATATTATATGTGGCGATAACTCAGCCAATGTACATTTTTGGATAATTTTTAATATCATGATTGCCTATTTAACACAAGAGTTTAAATAATAACTTTTCAAGTGGCGAATACTTAGCCAATGTAAGTTTTTAGATATTTAATAATATCGCGATTATTTTCTAATATGGAACATTTGAAAAAAATTTATTAAGTGGCGATTACTCAGCCAATGTAAGCTTTCATATATTTCATAATATCGCGATTATTTTCTAATATGAAACATTTAAAAAGAATTTATGAAGTGGCGATTACTCAGCCAATGTAAGCTTTCATATATTTCATAATATCGCGATTATTTTCTAATGTGAAACATACTACTGTTGATACATAATCTAGTTTTAAAAGCATCTATGTTGAATTTTACTTCAGATAAATATATATTTCTATTTTCATTAGTTTAATATACACATTCAAACTGTGCTTTATATCTTAATTTATTTATTGTTTGTTCGTCTACTAGAGTATTTATAACTTTGAACAAATATTGACTGATTAATTATTTTTTGTGTCTTTGTTTTTAACGGAATGTCGGAGTTGTTGAAATCGATTTTTGCTTTTTTTATTTTATTAATATTTTTTAAAATTAATTATCTAAACAAATATACTGATTTGTGCGCACTAAAACTATGTTGATACTATTTCAATAAAAATTAGATATCAATATCTTGATAAGTCTAACCTCAAAATACTATAAATAGAAAGTTTGCTTATAACTTTTTATGTATAGTGTTTTGGTGTATTCCTTGTCCGCACTTGGGATTGATATATCGAATTTTCTGACTGTAGCAAAAGAACATGATTTGTGGCACCGTTTATTAATAAGTTTTAAATAAAAATATTATTAAGAGGCGGGGGATGGGGGAACTCTGACATACTGTTAATGATGCATTTCATTAATTTTACATTAAAATTTTTTAATGTCTGAAAACGATAAAAACGTTATCGTAAAAATTTTTGAAAGCTGTTCCTACTGATTATAGACTATGTCAGGTATAGCCAAGCATTGTAAATTACCCCCTATGAAAAAACATAAACTTACTATGGTTGTAAAAAATTTCAAAATTTTTTTTCGAGATTGACGTTAAGAGGCGGTCGGAACCATTTGCCGCTTGGTGGTGCTGCAGAAGAGAGAAGAATATAACATATATATTATACAAGGATTTACAATTTATTAACCCTTTCAGAACCAATGTACATTACAATGTACATTGACATTTTTTGGTTTTTTTAAAATTGTGCAAAAGTGGCTTCAAATTTTGTAAAAAAAATATGTGTATTAGATTGAAGTAGACTATTTCCGATCTCAAACTGAGGGCCTAAGTTATTATATCTTTGATAGAAACTGAGAAAACTTGAAAAGAAAAAAAAAAAATTTTTATCGCAAAAATTGCTTAATAAATGAACATTTATCATCGCTAAATGGTTATCAGAACTTTTTATGATGAAATAATAATTCCGTTCTGAAAGGGTTAAGACAATAATATTCTTCTAATGTTGTCAATAACTCTTGTCATATATATGTAGAATAATTATCAATGCTAATCTTATTTGAAAAGTCTAAAATATTTTTGTAGAGCGAAAAATGCTGCGCGTAATAGAGCCGATGTAAACATGTGTATTTTTCTTTAATGCGACAGAAAAAGTAATACTAAAGAATGATGAAAACATATGCTCACGCCGGCTATATCTCGTGTTGCATTTTTCGCTTCACAACAATATTTTAAACTTTTCAAACAAGATTAGCATCAATAATTATTCTACATATAAATCGCTAGAGTTATTGACAACATTGGAGGTATATTATTGTTTCAGTAAATTGTAAATCGCTGAGTAAAAATTATTTTACATTTTTCTCTCCCCTGACCGCAGCGCCCCCATGCGGCAAATAGTCCCGACCGCCTCTTAAGATTAGCAGAAATAACCAAAATCTTAGATTCCATGAAAATTTCTTGACAATTAATAGACGATATAAAAAATTTCAAAATTTATTCCTTTGACTGACTGTTGCGTCACAACACAAATTTATGTAAAAATCAAATACGATGATGAGCGGCAGCACTTACAGTCACCTGTTCGCACCTCCCTTAAGTCAGCTCATAGACGAAAGGGGGGAGAGAACAGGGAGACTTTTCAAGTGCCGCGGAAAAAATAGTTAGTATCAAGCGTGACATCGCCTCAAGCGGTCTTGTCTCTTGCGAGAACATCAAATTTCGTTATAAATTTCTTTCTTTTCAAAAGCGATCAGTGCTTTCAGGTATGGAAGATTTCCGTACAGCGACGAACGGTCGATTGCGAATCAACGCATCACCTTCGCCCACCAAAGCCGCTGCTATACAAATTTTTCATTGTGCCTTTTTTCTTCTTTCATTTTTTGCGTGCGTGCGTGCGAATAAAAATATAACCGTGCGTCAAATAGTGTGTAAAGTTGTAGGGAATAAATCAAGGGTTTTTTATGCCACATGGCTTTTTTCCTTTATATCTGTGTATTTATTGAGTGAATCCTTTCCCGATAAATAAAGATTAAATTTTAGATAGAATCAATTGAAACAAAGCAACTACAACCGTAAGGTTAGTTGCTTTGTATCAGTAGATTCATTTAATTTCTCTTTGCAAATAATAGATCTTTGTGTGTAAAATTAGTGGTAAAGTCAAATTCAGTGTAAACTTAAATTTAATTTAATTAAAAGGTTCAAGGTTAAAGTTAAAATTAAGTGTCAATTCATTTGCATTCAAACAAGGGTAAATTCAAAATAAGATTAGTTAGGGAATTTCATGATTAGATAAAAATTCAAAGGAAAAGGATCACGTTCTTTTCTTTCTAAATCGTCCAACAAATTGAGTTAAAAAATTCGTTGGAAAAAAGACTACGCGACTTTTCATGGTGCAATCCTGTGAAGTCAAAAATCACGATCCCCTGGTTTACGAAAAAATCATAACCGCTAAAGCGTTCAACGAACAAAGCGAATTCTCAGAAAGTCAAAACAGGCGCCGGCCGGCGAGCATAGGTATAGATATACAAGCCACAAGCCACCGAACAACGCCATCCCCGACAAAGGAGAGCTTCAACTTAGGGACTTCTAAGAAAATAAGATAAGTATTTTGTACAATACACGAGATAACAACATAATATTTTCTCAACTTCAAAATAATTGTAAAATTCATATCAAATCAAAAGTTCATTTATTCAAATCTGAAATTCATAAATTAGTTTATTTCAAACTTTTATTGTAGAAAAGTTTCTTTTAATTTATTTTTTTTTATTAAAATTTAAGACAACTTAACGTAAAACTTAACATTTAATTTAAAAATTTTATTTTTCATTTGAAGTTTCATTTCGAAAAACTTTACATTTAAGTGGGAATTTTATTATCAGTTTGGTTAGAAAAAATTTAGTTTCTAAGAAATATCAGCGCACAAATAAAAATTAAAATTGAAATTTATATTTTAATATTTCATTTAGCATTTTCAAAGAAAAATTCATCTCAGTCTAAAATATAACTTTCAGAAAGTTACATTGTTCAAACCAAAGCTTAGCATTAAAATAAAAGGTTCATTTTTAGAAAATCTTACACAATTTCAAAGTCTATTATAATTAGACAGTAAATTAAAATTTTGATTGTTGAATAAATGTCATACATTTAAAATTTTTACTTTTGAAAATTACATTTAAAATTTTTTACTTTTGAAAGTTACATTTAAAATTTGTACTTTTGAGAATTACATTTAAAATTTTTACTTTTGAAAATTACATTTAGAATTTTTTATTTTTGAAAATTAGATTTAAAATTTTGACTTTTGAAAATTGCATTTAAGTTAGAAATTTCTTTTTCAAAAATTTGTTCTTTTCATAAATTTAAGATTTTAACATCATAAAATTTAGTTCATAAAATTCTTTTTTTTTGAAAGGTTAACAACAAAATAGAATATAGAATTTTATTTTTACAAAGCACAAAAAGTTCTTTGTCTTACAAAGCGAACATTTCTCAGATTGAGATCACGTGCTCTCAATGAGATAGAAAGTTGTCCTTTACGATTTTACGAAAGTAAGATGTAGCAACTTAAAACTATTTTTAAGAAAATTTTTATGAAATATTAAGTTGTGTAGTGACGGCCTCCTGGCTCAAGGGAGATTACGTTAGCTTGGTGTAACATAAATTCATCGATTTGCGAGAGGAAAAGCGAGTTGATAAATTTATCCATTTTTTTAAAAAATAATTTTTAAATTTTATAAAGGTACATTAAATTTTGAACAACTTCACATTTATTATTCAAGTAAATTTTGTTTGATAAATTAATTCATTGTTACATTTAAATTTAATTTTTAATCAAATTCATTATACGTATCTGACTTCAAAATTGATTTTAAGTTAATTTTTTTCCACATTAGTTTTTTCTAAATTTAAATTTAAAATTAAATTTAATAAATTTTGCTTTGATTGTTTGTAACATTTACTGTCAATTTTTACAGTTTGAGGTAATTCATGTAGCTAGGGTCGCTTTTAAATCAAGGTTTTAAAAACAACATTAGATAGTTCGAAAAAATTATCGCTGTTGCCCAAGCTGCGCCATTCGTGAGGAGGTTTCGTCGCACCAATAGTGACGGAATTCTCTGCGTGACAGTAAGAGCGCACGCAAGGCGAAGGATCAGCAAAAATTCTGTTTCTTTTTAAAACAGCGGGCAGGTAGCAAGGTTTAATTAAAACAACATATAGTTGTATATTTTGACAATTTATTACTTAAACTCTTATTAAGTTTTACACATTCAAAACGAATGATCCAGCAGGAATAAATGTTGTGAATGCAAAGTTAGGGATTTTGAAAGATCAAATAAATGCGTTACAAACGTACATATCAAGTCCCGACACAGAATCGGAAAACATTAAAACACGTTTAGAACATTTATCAGACTTGCACAAAGATACATATGTAATGAAAGTTAAAGCAATAGTTGCTAATTTAGGCGATGAAATAATAAATGAATTTAAGGTAGTAGAAACAATGTATTATTCTACAACAGCTTCGGCTAAGAAATTATGTCAAGCTAACGAACCAATAGCTAGTTCCACATTAAACAATTCTAACATCACTCTGACACGAAAACACACTTTACCGAAATCAACTGAAACAAAGGTACCAAAGTTTGATGGCAAATCAGAAGAATGGCTTGTTTTCGAAAACCTTTTCACTGCATTAGTACACTCCCGTGATGATTCAACTAATACAGTAAAACATGCACAACTCTTAGAAGCTCTTTCAGGTCCTGCTAAATTAAAAATAATAGAATTCGTGCCTAGTGAGGAAAATTATCCAAAGGCTTGGCAAGCCCTCTTAGATTTTTACGATCATAAAAGAATAGTTAGTAATAGACATTTAGACGCTATTTTAGATTTACCAGTAGTACCAAATGCAACAATAGAAGGCGTGTCATCTTTGTTAGACAAGATGCGTCAGCATCAACATATTCTAGAACAGTTAGGTGAAGCTTCATTTGGGAATATGTTAGTTAGGATAGCAGAAAGAAATCTACCACCAGGGTTAAAAAGTAAATGGCAGGGTAGACTTCAATTAGATAAACTTCCTACAACAAAAGAAATGTACGACTTTTTACAGAGTAGCATTTTTAAGCTTCAATCTCTTGAAAATACAAAGAAACACGATAGGACAAATTTAAAAAGAAACTTTAAGGATAATGTAGGAAATTTTAGAGCAAAAAGAGGTAGGGGTTTTGCATTAGTAACTGCAGCATCAACAAGTAATAGATCAGTTAGTTGTCCAAAGTGTAGGCAACCCCATGGGTTGTACAGATGTCCCGACTTCTTAAGATTAAGTGTAGAACAGCGATGGCAGTTTGTAAAATCTCAAAGACTCTGTTTTAATTGCTTAGGTAAACACACCTTTCCTTACCCGAGCAAGAAAGGATGCAAAACATGTAACAAGCATCATCACACTTTACTTCACGAGATTAAAAACGAAAAACCTACACAAGTTACACAACCACACACAACAAAGGCGTGACTAGATGGACAATCATATTTATTAGTAGCTTTTCCTTTAGAATCCAACTTAATGACTACAGCTGTAGTAAAAATTCAAAATAAAGAAGGAAACTTCATTGCAGCTCGCGCTTTACTAGACTCTTGTTCCACAATTAATCTTATTACAGAAACTCTTGCAAATTCTTTAAACTTACCTCCTTAAAACTTTCTAAGCAAATAGGGTAGCTGACATTCAAACAGTAGAAAATCAGGTTAGCTAGCGTCATGTTCGATCAGAGGACAACCCAGCAGATGCATTATCCAGAGGGCAATTGCCCTTAGACTTTTTAAAAAATCAACTTTGGTTGTCAGGGCCTAAATGGTTAGCGCAAGTAGAGAATACTTGGCCAGAATCAGTCGAAAAAATCAATTTAGAAACGGTAGAGACAGCTAGAAAGACGTAATTCATAATGTCAACAAACCCGGATGAAATTTACAGTAGGCTTTCTAATTTTGAACATTTCACTAGGGTCGTAGCTTACATGTTGCGGTGGAAACAACCAAGGACCAGACAAAGTAAAAATTTATTATTTTCAGAAGTAGCAGAAGCAGAGCTGAAAATCATTTCTATGATACAACGAGAACGATTCTCAACAGAGATAGGAATTCTTTCGAAACATAAAAAGGAAAACATAACTTCATACAAAAAGGGCACTCCTTTCGATCAATTACATCCATT